>CM041014.1:26794807-26862274 GCA_022984855.1 Dimocarpus longan
TTGGTTATATAAAATTAGTGCATATTCATTTCACGTAGATTGTATATAAAAGTACGTCCTCGGGTTTGAGATTAGTATTTTTACATGTACAGTCGCTTTGGGTGCTAGAACAATAAGCAAAGATAAGACATATATATTTTTAGAGGATAGAGATGAGGTTATTCTCTTAATGGCTTTAAATATATAAAATATCGCTTTGACTGTAGTGAAGGTGAGGTTCTACCTAAAATTAATTATTGAACCACTCATGATATATCCCTACTATAATGAGAACCTAAATAAGCCAGATATGAGTTTCTTGATAATAGGCACCGCAAGGGTGAACTTTGGAACTCAGATTAGGCATTAAGGGAGCATCTAAACTAAGATTTGTACAGTGAATAATCTCAATATGAAAAACATACGCGTCCTCATTAAAGGATAAGATTCACTGTAGCATGCATTTCATACCACATGTACTTATTATGACCAATATGAAAAATAAGTGAATTTATCTCTGATTCTTTATTGTGTAAGTTCGATTGAAGTTTCTATAAAACTTCTACTTATATCCCCAGTTACTGTTCATTTTGTCTCAAAGTAATGATGTGGTGTTTGTATCATTAGTGTGTCTTCTATGACTATAATAATGTGGTCTATGAGATATTACTATGGTGTCAGTCATTTTTATTGACTGAGGGATGAAAGTAAGATAGGAAGATTAAATGAATTTTATTTTGTTCCTATAGTTACTTGTCGCGACAACTTGCAATTTGGAATTACAATTGTGATTATATGAAATATTGGAGAATCGAGCATAGTATATTAAGGAATTAAATATGTTCAAAGAAATAAAATTCTATTAAATCTAGGACATAATAATGAATAAATTTACAATCTCTTATATAGTAGTAAAATTGAGATTTAAAAGATAAGCCACATTGCATATATTATTGCTCATAGGTCATACGGTGTATTTGTCTATATGAATGTCTGTGCTTCTCATTGTAAAGGGGTCACCATTGTTTTTTCTGTGAATTCTACTAAAGTATATAAAGAGAACATATGACAAGGTTCCTATATTGTGATTTGAGAGTTTGATCTCGTAATTGGTAGCCAAACTCCAACTAATTGAACAATCCAAGATCTAGGGCAATTTTCACTGTGTAGAAATGGGTCCGCTTTCAATTCCATTTTACTATATTTGATGAAAGCATATAGTGCTTTAGTTGTTTTCAATTAACTAACTGGATAATTAGTGGTAAAATTGATTTTTTAAATTGATAGTCAAACACTTTAATATATTAAACATTTTTGGAGGCGGTTCAATCATAGTTTGCCACATCAAACAAAAAAATTTACAATGCATATTAGATATTATGTTCTTGTATTTCTCATCAAAGAGTTTTCTAGAGACTTTCTTAGAGAGAGAAACACTATAGAAATGAGATTTTCTCCTTAAAGATCAGGTCTCTCTTAGTGACAGTAGCAGATTTCTTCATCGGTTTTTTATCTTCCTTCATTTATAAGATGGATCTTGATGATATTCTCTCATAATAACAACTTAACTAGTCTTATCCTGTCTACAATCTTCAATATGTCAAATTTGGAAGTAATTGGACTATTTATGTGTTCAAATATAAAACTTGAATCAATAATGTGGTGCTAAGTAGACGTATAAGGGATCGAAGGGGTCAATGCCTTGGAAGAAAATTTTGCACGTACCAAAGTGTACAACAACTTGGTTGCTTAACTTAGACGTCACATGGCAAATCAATTCTTTTTGCTCCAAATCAACTTACCCTTGATGGAAGACCTTTTTAGTGTTGTTTTTGACCTTTGGATTGCTTGAAAATGGTTGAAATTGGGTTGGTTTGAGGCAAAACGTGGCTGCTTTGTTCTTCAAGTTTGTCGAACAGTAAAGTGGTTTCAGACCAGTTTTTTGTGTGATTTTTCTACATTCTTCTAGGCTTATATAGGTGTCAAGGGTCTTGAGAAATTGCCCTCCAAGATTGCCACAAAATTACAAGTCATGCAATTGCTTTGAATTTTCCAAATTGCCCCTCCAATTGTCTTACAATGTTATAGTTTTTAAAACTTTTATAACAATTCACTCCATTTAATTTTTTTTAACCACTTTATATACTCAAATAAATCTTGAAAATCTCTTCAATACCAATGCCAACATGTGTCTTGATGGGCCATAGCATCATCTCTCAGATTTTGAATCCTTTTCGAGTCCGTTCGGAAACTTTTATCATTACGCGATTAAATATAAAAATATAATCGTTTTAAAAAAATTAATCGATTTTTATTATTCCATTAGGTGAACATACATTTGTATAACATTCTAATGTCACTAGTCATTATTATATCTCCTATATAACACTAAACCGGGGAGGGGTATTACAATTTCTCTCATTCTTACAAAAAATTTGTCCTCGAATTTTAAAATCTATTTACAAGAAAAGATGGGGGTATGTATGACGCATTTGGTCCTCATGTTCCCATATGACTTCCTTCACATCGTGATTCCTCCATAAAACTTTTACTAAAGGAATAACTTTATTTTGTAATATTTGTTCTCTACGGTCTAAAATTTGCACTTGTTCCACTTCATAGGTTAAGTTTTCCTTTAACTTAACCGGTTACTCTTTAAGAACATAGGAGGGATCATGAATGTGTTTGCGGAGCATGGATACATGGAACACATTATGGATTCTTTTTAATTGTGGTGGTAGCTTCAACCTGTATGCCATTGATCCCACTCTATCTGTAATTTCGTAAGGCCCAATGTAACGTGGACTCAGCTTACCACTCTTCCCAAACTTGAGCACGCCTTTCCAAGGGGATATTGTAAGGAATACTTTATCTCCAATCTCGAATTCAAAATCCCTACGACGATTGTCTGCATAACTCTTTTGCCTATTACTTGCCGTCTTGAGCATGTCTCTGATAACTTTAATCTTATCTATAGTAATCTGGACAAGCTTGGGACCTATTAATTTCCTCTCACTGACCTCATCCCAGCATATTGGAGTCATGCATTTTCTTCCATACAATGCCTCGTATGGTGCCATATCAATACTGGCATGATAGCTGTTGTTGTAAGCGAACTCCATAAGCAGTAAGTGTGTATCCCAACTATCTTTGAATTCCAGAACACATACTCTGAGCATATCTTCAAGTGTTTGGATTGTCCTCAAAATTTTAAAATAAACATATCTATTACCACTAGAAGAGATCACTACCTTGCATCTGTCCTCTCTACATTCTCTTAAAATCAAACCACCTTAAATTATGTGCAAACTAGATATCTTTGCTTTTTCACTATACTAGCTCGTGTACAAGTAAGGCTATACTTACCAATTTCATTATTTATGATCACTAAATTTATCAAAAATATTCTAAATCATAGATTTTGTCACAGCCCGTCCCTTCTACGCCGTAGCGATCTTTCTGGGCTTGGGCTGGACTCACTAGGATCTAACCCTCCCTCAAAGGGTTTTCTTTCGCCTCCCCAGAGTCTCGAACCTGGTGCCTGAGGGCTTAACACCAAATTCCTGGCTACTCTGGTACCAATTGAGCTAGCTACTAGCTCAATTGGTACCAGAGTAGCCAGGAATTTGGTGTTAAGCCCTCAGGCACCAGGTTCGAGACTCTGGGGAGGCGAAAGAAAACCCTTTGAGGGAGGGTTAGATCCTAGTGAGTCCAGCCCAAGCCCAGAAAGATCGCTACGGCGTAGAAGGGACAGGCTGTGACAGATTTGCTTAAATCCATCAATTTTCACTCCAATGTCATATCCTTTGAGACTCCATAAATTTTTTTTTTTTCTATAATCATCAGATTAAAGTTTAAAAGTAAATAACTAAATAAGATTATCTTTTCATCCTCTTTCTTTACAGAGCGAAGATCCAAGCTGTAATTAGATCTCCTCTTATCCTATCTTCAATCTTCCATCTGCATAATCATTAAGGGTTAATGACGTAAAATCATTCTTACTCTTATACTATCCTATTTGTTGAATCACTTAGACTTCCAAAATTGAAAACTCTAACATCCTCAAGTTCCACCTTTTAAGCTAAGAATTTATCAAGTAAATCACTTTAACTTAATAAATTTATTTACATAATCACATCACCATAGTGCTTCAGACACTTCAGAATTCAACTAACATTTTCTCTTAAATGCATCATATCATTCAAAATACTTCAAATTTTAAATCCTAATCACATAAATTATTAAACTATAAGCTTACTCAAACATGTTGAATAATTGCAGTTACTAGGATTTCTCACCAATTAGACCGATATATTCATCATTAATCAATGTTCTGAAATAAACATTATACTTACAACTATTTTAAATGTTGATTATCTCCCTTTTCTTCTCTTTCCATAGTACACACAACATAATAATCATTCCTAATTTTTTTTTTTCTTACACTTCCTTTAACCTTTCCAATAAAGGACTAAGATATACCACGAAAACCAATTACATATTTCTGTCTTCTAATATTTATACTCTTGGGAGATAAATAAATCATCCAATGACAGGTCCCTATCCTTACTATACCATAATTACGGAGGACTAGGTGACCTGTCGGCACTTCACGGTCACCCTCCAGTCGATATCTAAATCAATTAAAGAACTCTCGAGAAGTAAAGCCGATTTGTCTCTAAAAATTTTTCTAATTTCTATTTAAAATTAAGCAACTCGATTATTTATTTATTTTTTTGTGGCGACTATAAAATATACTATAATCATTAGTTAATAAAAATCATTTAAAATTTTATAAAAATTTTGGTAGTATAACAGCTGCTCTTATTAAAAACCCATCTTGCACGGAAAAAAGTTTGACACTTCTAAAATTTCAATCAATTCACTACAACCATCGGATTAAAATCCGGAAACCACAATCAGCCACAAGCAAGTATATTTAGCGGATTTTAAACCAAACCATATTTACTACTAACACCATAATACCATAATTATTTACACATCCAAAATGGGAATTTATAGGTTAATATAAAATTCTAAACATTTAAAAATATTACAAAACCATACATTTTCAATATTTACTTCAAAACTTATCCACAGCATGCCTAATGCTTCGGTGTCGGTGTCCCAGCTCCCGTCGCAGCAGAACCTGCACCTGAAAATGTTTTTGGGAATTTTGGGATGAGCTAAAAACCCAATGAGTGTCATAGGTTACTAAAATTATTTATAAATGCGTAAAAGTACCATTTCATACATAACTTATCATAAGAATTTCCTTTCATAAATGCTAAAATGAAATCATATGAAAACATAATTATATTAAGTGGAATAAAAACAATTTCCATAACTATATCCATATCTTACCAAAGGTCCACTGGAATACTATAACTAGTGGTACCTTAGGTGCTACGGTAGAGTGGAATCCTACATCACTCAAACCGTACAATGCGGCGGAGCGGAATCCCACATCGCTCGGGCCGTCAAAAGTAACGGAGTGGAATCCTACATCGCCCCTGTTACTAACCGGTAATATGACGGAATCCTACATCGCCATAGTGTGGTAAGCGCACAAACCTATATACCCCATACCGTGCCACGGCCACCATACTAATATGTCAATATGCATGAGTCGTTGCCGAAATGGCAAAGTCCAAATGCAATGCAATATGTCCTACCTCCCCGTGCATGTATGGGATACTACTAACCGGTATATATCTATAATACCCTAGGGGCACCAAAACATAAATTTTTGCATAATTACCATAGAATTTCAGCATATAAATCATACTAAAATTGAAAGGAAATTTGATACAAATAAAATTTTAATTAAAAGCACATTCGAGTTTCGTAAACTATTTTTAAAAAAAAAGGACACTCACTGTTTAGCGAATTCTCATGATTGGATGTGCCTATGGACTCTTAGATGGCTCCCCTACAATAATCATTCACCAAACATTTAATACCATTCCACTAACATTCAATCCATAATTCAAACACCACTAATTAGATTACTAGTTCTAAAGTTCCCATTTAGACACTTTTGGATCGATTTTTCTAACAATTTTTCCATAACCGATCACTAGCCCAATTTATCCAATTCAAGCCTACACTACAAGCTTTTATTTCCACAATAAATCTAGGATAAATCAGGTCTGAATTCATGAGTTAAAAATGCCTAAAAATCGTGAAAATCGCATAAACGTTATATTTCATCAATTTCACTGTTTTCGTCCGTTTTTCACCGTTTTAAATCTGATTCGACTTCCGTCAGTTCCTACCTTCTTGTTTCATCGAAACAGACATTTCAATCACATAAAACGTTGAAAATAAAAATCAGACCAGAACCTCTTATTTGGGTAGAACGCCCCTGCACTTTTTCCTCTTATTTCCTTTTTCATTTCTACTAGTTTTCAAGTAATTCATATACTAGTTTCACTAAAATGCAATTTGAATCTTACTTAGACTTGATCGGACAGAATTTTGGACAGCCCCTAAGCTTCATGTGAGACCAATTAAATCACTCAAAACACATCACAAAAAGAATTCACTTCACTTAGGCATTTTATCAAACACATGGAGGGCACACAAACAAATCTCTATTTCAACTTAAATTTTTGTTAGTTTACTACCCCAAATGACATCTAATTAATTCAGCCCACACATACCACAACTCAAGCATGATTCTCCATCATTTACATGTCAAGAACAAAGAGGAAGAAGCATGATTCCATGATCCCAACTTCATAAACATCAAACTAACCAAAAACATGAAAAAGTGCACTAAACTTACAATTTCTTGTAGAGATGTGATCTAGGAAGGTTTGTAACTTGATTTCTTGACTTAGAAGACCTCAAAACACCCTTGAACACCTTAAGATGGTGCTGCCCTTGCTGGTTTCGTCCTCCTCTCTCCCCCTTCTTTCTTTTTTTTTTTTTTTTGCAGTGACTTGCAATGCTCTCTCTCTTGTGATTTTTCTTTTGATGTTTCTAGACATCCCCACCTATTTATACTATCTCTTGCTTGTTAACAACTGCCCTCCATTTACCTATTAATTTCAAAAATGCCATTGTGATGTGTCTCCATTTGATTGATCCAAAAATAAATATCTCTATACTAGAGTGAAAATTTCAATTTTGCCCTTAAACCACTTAATTCAATTCCTATTATTTTCTACCACTTGAAATAAATTCTCAAGGCTATTTTAAGGTTCTAAAAGCTACTAAAGGGATTTATGGGACCTTCATAATTTATTGGAACCATTTATATTAAATTTTTGTTACCCGATTGAATTTACGGGTAATTTCTGGAAATTTTCGGATTTCACTGGATTGGTCCGGTTTCACCCAGAAAATTTATATAACTTATTTTAAGTCCACTTTAAGTCTCTTGAACTTCTAATTAAGCTATTTGAAGACTTTTCAAAATTTCCAAAAAAATTTTCGAAAAACCCGATTCATTCTCTTAACAGTCACCGAACTTCCCTAAACCGTTAATTTTAATTCCGTTATAATATTAGGCACCATGAAATTATATTAGCTAATTTAGTGTAAATAACTATAGTACTAATATTAGGGAGAGGGGTTTACATCCAAGATCATTCACTATGACAACAATACCATATCATATCCATAAAATTTCATCTAACTACTTCAAAGTTCAAATCTACAACTTCATAACTAAATTTTGGATTCTAATGAGCGTCAATTTTCTTAAATATAAAGTTAAATATCATGATTCTGCTGCGCAACTTCCGTATTCAACAAGAATTATATTCTATACTTCTATTATTTTCAACAGTCTAAAATTCTAAGTTGTAGATATTTTGGGACAAGGTCTCCAATGCATATCATAATCTAATATTTTGAATCTTAATGATCCTCAATTATCCTTTTCTAAATTCCAGTATATTAAAATTAATACTTGTTGAAAGGTACCTTAATTTTGATATACCCCTTTGGGGAACTATTAATAATCTATGACTCTTCTTCTCTTAATACTTCCTGTATTTTTGTTTTTTAACAACTATAGAATTCCTTTATCTATATCTCTTCAAAATACTATCACTTCTTTCTACCTTTGTAAGCTTAACTTACTTAATCAATTCAATCTTGGAATGATATTAAGCAACAAATATTCACTAATTACTATTATAATATTATTACTAGCACAAAAATCATCTAAATCATCTTTATTAGCAATGATATTAAAATTCTATTGACAATACTAACCACAAACTTACTTTACTTAATCAGAACATATAATCATATTTCTTTAATCCATTAAAACTCTATTATCAATAATTCGTATGAACTCTTAATAATTTCACTGTCATAAATAACTGATAGACCTCGATCCTAGTGTTCTCAAAGAATTCATTTTCGACGATCAGATAAAGAATAAAGAGTCTAGAAATAATGCAAGAGGTCCGGTTAGAATTCGATTATATTTATAAGTCCATGAGTATCGTGTTAGGAAGAAATGAGAATTTTCAATTAATAGTATTTGGATCCAGATAAATAGTATTTTGTTTTTAAAAAGATCCAAAAGTTTGTGTTTAAGATCGAATTTGGACCCGGTTATATTGTTCAGGGTCATGAATTTAGATTCGATGGGAAACAAAAGTTTTTGATGAATAGTATTTTTCGGATGGAAATTTTTGAATGAATAGTAAAATTTTTGAAAATTGACTTTAAGGGTCAAAAAGGTCTGAAAATAGTATGAGAGTATAGAGTAACAGAAACGGATCAAAAAGAAGACCATTTGAATCAGTTTTAAGCAATCCGAAGAAAATTACGATATTGCCCTTTTGAGAGATTAATAGGTTTTAATGAGTTTAAATCCAATTGAATTTTTTTCGAAGCATGAGACTGATAGATAAGACACCCAATTAGAGTATTTCATGGTCAATTTGAAGATTAGATGACCATGGAATATTTTCAGAATATTTTTCGATCAAAGTAAAATTATATCATAAAAAGGGCAAAATGGACATTTTAAGTTAAGTATTCATGGATCAAGCATGAGAATGATATGCAGAAGTTTCAAGGAGTGTAACCCAAGTGAATGAGAATGAGTTAACGAGAATGAGTGTAAAAATCGAGTTTTTAAGCTATAGATACGTATAAAAAGATATCGGTTGATTCGATCAGATTTCGGTTAGAAACATTTCCTTTATCAAGTACATATGAGAGGTATCAGACCTAAATTGAAGTTTATAAAGTCGAATTGGCCATAAGATGTGTGTAGAATATTTGTGGAATATTTTTCAGAAGGATTAAGTATTGATATTGAAATGAGAATTTACAAAGTGTAAGCCCTCACTCAGATTTATTATTTTATGGTATTAGAAATCTTCGAATTGAGTTACGGTCGAATCATATGCCTCCAGTAGTGTTATTTGAGGCTTATTAGATTTTCATATCGCAAGTCAGATATCGTTTGGCTGACCCCGGTACAATTACAAAGTGATTAGGCGAGATTTACGTGTTGATCAAACGAGGTGAGCTCACAGAATTCAACCAATAAGAAAATAGATAAGTTTTTTTGAAAAGTAGTGGCTAGGGTTGTGCCACGTGTCATCCATGGATTGGTTAGAAAAATAAGTGAATGAAAATAAGACAAGTGGACCAATAGAATATAAAATGATTTGTTTTGGACATTAGTATAATTAGTGAAAGGTTGAGGCTATTAAATGAGATTTTCTTGAGGAGTTTTGAGCAAATGAGCATTAAAATATATATTACTTAGTTTTGTCTCATTTGAGACATTTTTGATCATGAAATGAGAAAGAAACAGAGAGAGAAGCCGAGTGTTGCCGTGAGAGAAGCCGCGAGCGCGCGCGAGAGAGAGAGAGAAAGGAAGAGAAGGTGATTCGATCCGATTTTCGACGCAGTTTCTTCACGAAAGTTGTTCCTCGTCATCTCCTCTAGCTAACCCAACGAATTTGAAGCAAAACAGTTGCCTATTTGGTGAGTTATTTCAGTTTAAAGATTGATGTTTATATGAAACCCATTTTTTTTCTTTGGTTTATTTTCGAATCAGAGATTAGGGATAATAAGAGGGATATGTGAGGATGATTTTGATATGATTTTGGAGTGATTTGGTGGAAGAAAAACAGATAAAACGAGAGAGGCAAGTCGTAGAGAAAAATGGGTTTTTTTATGGAATTTGATCCCGTTTTCGATTCTAAGACATTATATTGATGTTTTAGAGGTTAGAAAATAATCTTTTGAAGTTAGATTTCGAAAACGAAAAGTTTAGGATCTTTTTCGGAGCTAAACGGACAAATTGAAGGACGATTTCTTAAAACCTTCGAAATGCGTTCGTTTAACTTTCGAAACAGTTTATTTAATTATAGTTGGGTGTTAGAACACTAGAGGATTGATTTTTGAAGTTGTCGGAAGTCCGAAGCGAAAAGTGGTTTTCGTTAGTAAGTGAATCCGGTTGAATTTGGTTCCGAGTTTCCGACGATGAGATTAAGTATTCTAAGGTATTCCTAGGAAAGAATAAGTAGAATTCATTTAGAGAAAACGGATTTCGAAAACCCCGGTTGAATAGAAATTGAAATCCGAAAGTTTAGGTGTTAAAGGATATAAATAGTGATAATAGGATTTTTATTGATTTTAAATATTATTTGAATGAGTTAAGTGACCCTAAATGGATATTTGATGTTTTAGGGTAAAAGCGGAAAGTTTCAGAGACATTCAGAGGAGAATCGGATTTTATTCGAGGATGTGTAGTGAGTGGAATTACAAGTTTTTATTTATATTGTCTTAAAATTTATTTTAAAGTTAAAAGAATTTATTATAAATAGTTATTTATTTATTTATTGAATTTATATTTTAATTCTAGCATAAAGATTTTAGTTTATTATTTCTGTATATGAGAATGTGCTAGAATTAAATATTTTAGGCTTATTGCCTTAAGATTTAGAATATTTTAGTGTATTAAGAAAAGAAATTTTAATAGCCTATGGTTTACCCTAGCCCCAGTTTAGTACCCGGCCGAATGCCCTATGCGTGATACGGTAGATGAGAGGAAGTCAGTCAATGAGATTTGAGTCTAGTCGACTCATGTGTGAACGAGGTATGAGTGATCCGTATGCACGTATAGGGTAGTGTAGTCGGTCCGTAGCGTGGGCCCGCTTTTGACGACTACACATGGTAGATCCCCACTCCTAGTGGTTAGCTAGATATTATATGCTACCACGCCAGGAGTAGATATTCCCTGGGTTACCATTTAGGCGAGCACCAGAAAATATTTTTAAGAAAAGAGTTTAAGAAAAGATTTCAGAAAGTTTTAGAAAAAAATTTAAAACGAGATTCAAAAACAGTTTTTCTCACTCCTAGTGGTTAGCTAGAGTTTATATGCTACCACGCCAGGAGTAGATATTCTCTGGATTACCATTCAGGTGAGCACCAGAAAAGATTTTAAGAAAATATTTTTAAGAAAAGAGTTTAAGAAAAGATTTCATAAAGTTTTAAAAAGAAATTTAGAACGAGATTCAAAAGCAGTTTTAAATGAGTTTTAGAAAGTATTTTAGAAAAATACTTTAGTTTTATTAAACTGTTTTTGGGAGAAAATTAAGTGTAGAAATGAGTTTTAGTTTAAAAGTTACTACCACTCACTGAGTTATACTCACGTTTTTCTTTAAATGTTTTTCTTAAAAATTCTCCCGTAGATGCAGGAGCTAGTCATCCAGCCGACGAGGTTCAGTTAGATGTGCAGGTGGACGTATAGGATGATACCTAATACATGTATATATGGTGTTATTTTGATCATGTATATGTTTATATATATAGTTGTAAGTATTTTAAAGAATTGTGGATGTATTAGTTAAAAATGTTTTATTAAAGTTTTATATGAATCAGTTTTCTGATTTTAATTATTTGATTGTGGTTGTGTTGTGAAAAATGAGCCGGAGGCTCTGGAAGTTGAGAAATGAATTTCATAGAAGTGTTTTTATAAACTGTATTTGAAACTTGCAGGGTGGCATAGTTTAGAAAACAGACGGCATGCTGCCGGATTTTCAATAGAAAAGCGAAAAATTTGTACCCCTGCCACCTAGTAAACGAGCTAAAAAGAAGTTTAAAGAAAGTTTCGGTGCCTTGACGGGATTTCTTCGGACCAAAGTTAGGGTTCGTTGGAGTTCTGACGGGGTGCTACGGGGTCTTTCTCGGGTCTAAAGGAGGGATTCGGGAAGGGTTCCGTCAATAACTATATCTTTAAGTATATCTATCATATCTTTATTTATATATCTTACATTCTTGTAACTTAAAACTTCCCAAGAGGTCACCCCTCTTTATACATCTCTTGTCCAAGCACGCTTAACTTCGAGGTCTTACTGAAATTCGATGCCTTAATGCTACTACTTTTTCTTGACTATTTATTCTATATCTATGTTTCTGACGATTCTAAATGGAATTGGTTTATCGGGACCTTCACTTTCTACTAATCTAATTATATGGTTGGCCTCTTTCGGGCAAATGATATATTAGATGCTAAAACATCTCTAGAAACCCTTTTGGGACTCCTTTGACCTCGTCGGTGCCTAGTGTTGTGATTCTATCAAAAGAAAATTTTTGAAATGCTTGAAACTCTCTTAAAATCATCATGATTATTTATGAAAAACTTTTCTGGGTTGACTGATTCATACAAAAACATAAGAGTGCTTTATAAAATCAAACTATGAACACATACAATCCTTTTTTCAAAAACCTGGCTCTGATACTAAACTGACAGACCCTAAACTTTCTAAAGCTATTATCGTACAATCGACAGCCTACCGGTAACTCCATAGTAGCTCTCCAGTCGATATCTGGATCTGACTGGAAAGTTTTCACGAAACTAAGCCATTCTCTTTTCTAAAATCTCTTTTCTAGCAAAAGTAGTGGAATTTTTTTCTTTTTAACATTTCTTTTACAAAGCTATATATATATATTTTTCAAACGATTCTATAAAATTTTAAATAAGTTCTAATCGAATACAAACATGCTTTATATTTTTAAAGTACAATCCAGAAATTCATTTACACTTCACATAATTAAATTCTAAAACCACTTGAAATCATTTATATGTCATGTATATATAAATATTTATACTATCACAATAGTACACCATTCAGTCTATCTTACCTTGGTATTGGAATCCCACACCACTTTTGATCTTGAATTTGCATATGTACCTATCCCTGTGAAGGTTTTTGAAAAAACATAGCATAAAATGAAAGTATGAGCTAGAGAACTCAGTGAGTACTTTAGGTTTTTAAACAATCATTAAGTAATATGATCAGAATTCAAGGTAAAACTAGTAAGCATAATTCTAACACAACTGAAGCAATTTAACAATCAGTAAAGGCAATAATTATACTTATTTCAATATGCATAAAATCTCAACACAAATATTTTTCTTTCTAAAAGCACCATTTGTAGCTTTAAATACTCTGATCATATAGCGATTAAACTATTGTTGCTCAATATGATATGTCATGTGACGATTTTCAACTGACACCAACCTTGACGCTGCTGAGACATCTCGACAACTACATGCGGAATTCTCTGTATCGTAAATTGTAGTACAAGATCATCTATAAATCTTGAAGACTACGTGCGAAATTTTCTGCATCGCAAATTATAGCGCAAGATAATCTATAAATCTTGACGACTACATGCAAAATTTTCTGCATAAAAAATCGTACTGCAAGATAATATATAAATCTAAGGGTGTATGCATGGCCATTGTAAAACTTTTCCACTAAGTGCAATAAGCACAAAATAGCTTATCTTTCAAAACTTTTAGGCTAAAGCTTTTAAACTCAATTCTTATAAAAACTATTTTATATCCAATTTCATTGAAACCAATATAGTAATATTCTTATAACTTTATTAAAATTACAAAACTAAGTAATTATCATAAACTTTTCTTTATTCTCGAAATTGGTAATAAATCTCTTATTTAATAAACTACATGTCTATTGACGTGTTTTTTTTTTTTTTTTCATTCTCTTAAAAACATAAAGTTTTCACTAGTAAACATTCTTTTCTAATATAAACTTTATAATCGAAAATACCTTTGAAACATCTTTATTAAAATCTTTTCTATACATGTATATATCAGAAACTTACTAATGTACTTTACTTTAAAATAAATATATTTACAACAATACTTTAAGAATTATACATGCATAAATAAAATATAAAGACATGCTAGAATTTAAAACATAATAACTTGGAAAATCAATTAAGCATTGCTTATAATGATTCGAATACTAAGGTATACAATTGAAATAAAATATCAACTTATGAATTTGTAATAGCTTTGAAAATAAACCACACTCACCTGACTCGATTGTTCTCTAATTTGCTTTTTCCCTATACATTTTTCACTTTAATTTCAATACATATTTATTTTTCTTTTAGTGCATAATCACATCATCCATTCACTAAATCTCATTTAGTTTCCATTCAAACCATTAGAACATCCATAACATCGCGAATATATTTAAAATTCATATCGATCGCATTAACACAACTAATCGTCCGTTTTCGCCTATGCTAACCGGATGCATACCCTATTAATTTAATTTTTTTTTTTATGATTTCCATTTCGATTTCAATTTATTTTTACCACCTAAACACCTCATTTAATCATTCCAATGGTTTAGACCATTTAAAATATCACATTAACATGCATTCGAATTAACTCGCTTCCAATTGACCTTAAACGTGTTCTAATAATCCAATTGGTTTCCGATTTGTTCCAATTCAATTCCATTTCTATTTCTTATTAAATCCACTCAATTTGAACTCATTTGAGCATCCAAAATTATTCAAAATCACACAAAAAGACCAAGGGAACAACAACCAACATTAGTATTTCCACATAACCCAACTCAATGAAATTTTAAAAATTCATTCAACTCTTTTAATCTCAACTACTACCAATTAAATTCTCATCATCCTAACACATTTAAATCCACTCAAAACACATCAAAATCACACCAAATGGTCACCTATACTACAGCCGTGAATCACCCTTCAACCATACAAAAATCCCATTCAATTTATTTTAAACCACATCAATTTCACACAGCCATAACAACAATTAACACAAACCAACTTCCAATCCACCTCAAGTTCAAGTTTTAACTTACAAAACCCTTACCTATTTCACCTCAAGCTTTATGTGACAGGCCCCTATCCTTACTATACCATTACTACGGAGGACTAAGCGACCTGTCGGCACTTCACGGTCACCCTCCAACCGATATCTAAATCGATTGAAGAATTCCCGCGAAGCAAAGTCGATTTGTCTCTAAAAATTTTTCTAATTTCTATATAAAATTAAGCAACCCGATTATTGTTTGTGGCGACTATAAGGTATACTATAATAATTAGTTAATAAAAATCGTTTATTAATTTATAAAAATTTCGGCAGCATAACGGCTACTTTTATTAAAAACCCATTCTGCACGGAAAAAGTTTGACACTTCTAAAATTTCAATCAATTCACTACTATCATCGGATTAAAATCCGAAAACCACAATCAGCCACAACCAATTATATTTAGCGGATTTTAAACCAAACTACATTTATTACTAATACCATAATATCATAATTATTTACACATCCAAAATGGTAATTTATAGATTAATATAAAATTCTAACCATTTAAAATATTACAAAACCATACGTTTTTTATATTTACTTCAAAACTTATCCACAGCACGCCTAATGCTCCGGTGTTGGTGTCCCAGTTCCCGTCGCAGCAGAATCTGCACCTGAAAATGTTTTTGGGGATTTTGGGATGAGCTAAAAGCCCAGTGAGTGTCATAGGTTACTAAAAACATTTACAATTGCATAAACATGTCATTTCATACATAACTTATCATAATAATTTCCTTTCACAAATGTTGAAATGAAATCATATGAAAACATAATTAGATTCAGTGGAATAAAAACAATTTCCATAACTATATCTGTATCTTACTAAATGTGGGGTCTGGGATTTGCCTATACTGGGTCCCTCGGGCTACCCCAGGTTTGCCCCTCTCGCCCACTCACTAGGTACTGTTCCCTCCCCTAGGGACTTTCTCTCGCCTCCCCCACCTCTCGAACCTGGCACCAGGGGCTTAATACCAAATTCTTAGAGAAGTGGGTACCAATTGAGCTAGTGGCTCAATTGGTACCCACTTCTCTAAGAATTTGGTATTAAGCCCCTGGTGCCAGGTTCGAGAGGTGGGGGAGGCGAGAGAAAGTCCCTAGGGGAGGGAACAGTACCTAGTGAGTGGGCGAGAGGGGCAAACCTGGGGTAGCCCGAGGGACCCAGTATAGGCAAATCCCAGACCCCACAATAAAAAGGCGCCTTTTTATTGTGGGGTCTGGGATTTGCCTATACTGGGTCCCTCGGGCTACCCCAGGTTTGCCCCTCTCACCCACTCATTAGGTACTGTTCCCTCCCCTAGGGACTTTCTTTCGCCTCCCCCACCTCTCGAACCTGGCACCAGGGGCTTAATACCAAATTCTTAGAGAAGTGGGTACCAATTGAGCCACTAGCTCAATTGGTACCCACTTCTCTAAGAATTTGGTATTAAGCCCCTGGTGCCAGGTTCGAGAGGTGGGGGAGGCGAAAGAAAGTCCCTAGGGGAGGGAACAGTACCTAATGAGTGGGTGAGAGGGGCAAACCTGGGGTAGCCCGAGGGACCCAGTATAGGCAAATCCCAGACCCCACACTAAAAGTCCACTGAATACTATAACTAGTGGTACCCTAGGTGTTACGGTAGAGTGGAATCCTACATCGCCACATTATGGTAAGCGCGCAAACCTATATACCCCATACCATGCCACGACCACCATACTAATATGTCAATATGCATGAGTCGTTGCCGAAGTGGCAAAGTCCAAATGCAATGCAATATGTCCTATCTCGCCGTGCACCTACGGGATACTACTAACCGATATATATCTATAATGCCCTAGGGGTACCAAAACATAAGTTTTTGCATAATTACCATAGAATGCCAACATATAAATCATACTAAAATTGAAAGGAAATTTGATACAAATAAAATTTTAATTAAAAACGCATTCGAGTTTCATAAACTATTTAAAGAAAAGGACACTCACTGTTTGGTGAATTCTCACAACTGGATGCGCCTATGGACCCTTAGATGGCTCCCCTACAATAATCATTCACCAAACATTTAATATCATTCTACTAACATCCAATCCATAAGTCAAACACCACTAATTAGATTACTAGTTCTAAAGTTCCCATTTAGGCACTTTTGAATTGATTTTTCTAACAATTTTTCCATAACCGATCACTAGCCCAATTTATCCAATTCAAGCCTACATTACAAGCTTTTATTTCCACAATAAATCTAGGATAAATCAGATCTGAATTCACGAATTAAAAATATCTAAAAATCATGAAAATCGCGTAAACGTTATATTTCATCAATTTCACTGTTTTGGTCCATTTTTCGCCGTTTTAAATCCGATTCGACTTCCGTTAGTTCCTAACTTCTTGTTTCATCGAAACGGACATTTCAATCACATAAAATGTTGAAAATAAAAATCAGACTAGAACCTCTTATTTGGGTAGAACGCGTTGCATTTTTTTTCCTCTTATTTCCTTTTTCGATTCTACTAGTTTCCAATACATAATTTAGGCCTCTATCATGCTCCAATTTCATTCCAAACCACTCTAACTCCATTAATACATGTCATACTATGTAAGTCAAGTGTCATAGCATTTAAACATTCCATAATTCCCTACCATTCTTACCATTGATTTCATGACATCCATACTAGTCTCAAGTAATTCATACACTAGTTTCACTAAGATGTAATTTGAATCTTACTTAGACTTGATGGGACAGAATTTTGAACAGCCCCTAAGCTTCATGTGACACCAATTAAATCACTCAAAACACATCACAAAAAGGATTCACTTCACTTAGGCATTCTATCAAACACATGGAGGGCATACAAACAAATCTCTATTGCAACTTGAATTTTTGTTAGTTTACTACCCCAAATGACATCTAATTAATTCAGCCCATACATACCACAACTTAAGCATGATTCTCCATCATTTACATGTCAAGAACAAAGAGGAAGAAGCATGATTCCATGAACCCAACTTCATGAACATCAAAGTAACCAAAAACATGAAAAAGTGCACTAAACTTACAAATTTCTTGTAGAGATGTGATCTAGGAAGGTTTGTAACTTGATTTCTTAACTTAGAAGACCTTAAAACACTTTTGAACACCTTCAGATGGTGCTGCCCTTGCTGATTTCTTCTTCTTCCTCTTCTTTCTCCTTTGCCAAATTTTTCTTCTCTCACTCTCTAGATTTTTCTTTTGATTTCTCTAGACATCTCCACTTATTTATACTATCTCATGCCTCTTAACAATTGCCCTCCATTCATCCATTAATTTCAAAGATGTCATTGTGATGTGTCTCCATATGATTGGTCCCAAAAATAGAAATCTCTACACTAGTGCAAAAATTCCAATTTTGCCCTTAAACCACTTAATTCAATTCCCATTATTTTCTACCACTTGAAATAAATTCTCAAGGCTATTTTAAGGTTCTAAAAGCTACTAAAGTGATTTATGAGACCTTCATAATTTATTGGGACCATTTAAATTAAATTTCCATTACTCAATTAAATTTACGGGTAATTTTTGGAAATTTTCGGATTTCATCGGATTGGTCCGATTTCACCCAAAAAATTCATATAACTTATTTTAAGTCCACTTTAAGTCTCTTGAACTTCTAATTAAGCTATTTGAAGACTTTTCAGAATTTCCAGAAAAATTTTCGGAAAACCCGATTTATTCCCTTAACAGTCACCGAACTTTCCTAAAACGTTTATTTTAACTCCATTATAATATTAGGCACCATGAAATTATATTAGCTAATTTACTGTACATAACTACAGTACTAATATTAGGGAGAGGGGTTTACATTATGCCTTGCCTTTTCACCAATCCGAGACTTCAAATCACTAAAAATGACTTCAAATCACTAAAAACAAGCAACATAATTCATTATATCACATGAGAGTTACTATGACAACTTATAGAAAAATTCTTGACAACTTTGGACTCAAATTTTCTCATCAAAACCTCATCAAAAATCAATTCTTTTTGCTCCAAATCAACTTCCCCTTGATGGAAGACCTCTCTAGTGTTGTTTTTGACCTTTGGATTGCTTGAAAATTGTAAAACCCAAAACCTCATTCGTCGAAAAATGAATTATTTTTCGATGGATCGCTTTTTCGATCGAAAAAATATATATATTTTTTTCTTCGATTCTGGGTCATTCGGAATATTTTTAGAACATAAATAATAAAATAATTTCGAGTACGTGGAGACGAATTCGAAATTTAAAAATAATTTCGAGTGTGTGAAGACAAAATCGAGTTATAAGCAAATTCCCGAACGGACGGGAACAGATTCGAATTCGAAAACGAAATGAGAGAAGGCATGAAATGGATGTGACAAATGGCATGGGAAGCAAGACAAGTGGTAAGAAGTTTACATGCATGATTGCCACATGTTAATTGAAAAAGCAAGAATTGAATCAAAAAGTTACAAAGTCACGGTCATTCTTTCCCAAAACCGTGAGAGACATTTAGAGAATTTGAGTGAGAGTGAGAGACTTGCAAGAAGAAGGAGAGTGCAACTCGGTCACCCATTTGCAAGCAAAAATCGAAAGAGAACAGCTTAAGTAAATATCACCCACTCAGTCAAGAAGCAAAGTCGAGAGAGAGATGAGCTCGTGAGATCGAGAGAGTGCAAACAAAACCCGTGACCTGCTCATAGAGAGAAGCTGAGAGCGAAGAGCGTGAAAAAGGGAGAACCAACCTGCTCGTGCATGTAAAGATAGATCCAAGAAAACCAAACCGTGAACTGGTGTGTGGAAGTGCAACGAGTGAAGAGGGGGAGAGCGAGCTATCCAAGAGCAATCTGTTTGTGCATGCAAGCAAGGAAGGACGAGCAGCTGCAGTTCAGGCCGAGAGCAAGAATATCAGACCTGAGGTGAAGCAACCAAGAGAAGCAATGCAACCATGAGCTAAGAGAAAAAAAATCGAGAGGGATTAGGAGTTGTCTGGTGCATGAATCAACAGATTGAGGTGAGTTTTTGAGTGCTATTGAAGTGATTTCAGCTTGAAATTAATGTTAGGTGCTGCTAGGAAGCTAACAGCTTATGCATGCAAGTAAGGAAGAAGAGTGAGCATACCGTGAGTGATTTCTTGGCACCGTCTTGCCGTCACGGACGATTGGGAACTGTTTCGAAGTGAAGAACAGCTCACACAAAGGTAAGTGTTGTCTTGTTTGGTTTCATTGTGACATTTCAAGTAGTTTTTAGAGGTTACATATGTCGTTTGGATTGAAGGAAGCTTGCAGAAAGGAAAGGAGTTTGGGTAGCACCTTCACACAAGCATTTCGAAGTTTCGAATTGAGTTCAAAAGGTATTTTGAGTTTTATGGATTTCATTTCGATGGATAATGATTGGGATGAGTTGAGAATGAATTTTGATAATGTTATGATTGGGTTTTAGGATTTAGAACCTTGTTACTGCGAAGGTTCGTTCGATATTGTTTGGTTATGTTTTCGAATGAAATTGTCAATGATTGTTTTCGTTGCAAATTTGATTATGGGCTATTATAATGAGATTTAGGGGCTGTTATGTTATGCTTTTAATTTCAAGTTCGTCGTCGTGTAAAATGATACTTATTTGTGTGTTTTAATGTATCAAAAAGTTGTTCGGACATTGAAAACAATCGTGTTTGAGCGATTCAGATAAGTTTGCCGCGAATGCGAATATGTTTCGTTTGTGATTTTTCGTTGTCAAATGTAATTGAGGTTATCAAGCTGCCTTGGTGTGTTATTAAGCTCATTAAAGTGTTAAATGTTGACGTTAGGATGGATTGAAATATATTAAAGTTAATCGGATAGTTTTCGTTGCGCGCGATTATATTAAATCATTGATTTTCGGAGTTGAAACAGAAAATGAATCCTCGTTTAGCTTGCTGCTATAACTTTCATTTTTTTTGTGTGTCAAAGTGTTTGAATTCTTGTTTTCCATGACTGGAATGTGATAAAGAGTAGTATTGACGCTAAGTTGATTAGAAACGAAATAATCGCGCGAAATGCTAAAAGCGATAATTCGCAATAAATAGTTGAAATCGCATAAGTTTTATGTTATTCGTTTAGACTCAAAATGATTTCCGTGTTGTTATTGTGTGAGGATAATCGCTTGAAATGTCATGATTCGCAATCCCCGTGTGATTTAAGTTTAGTATTTATGTGAGCCTCGTTGTTAATGAAAACTCGATTGAAACCAATTGTAGGTGAACCGATGAGCGGACGAAAGCTATACAGGAGTAGTTGATAAGTTATTGGAAGCAAGTTGTGAGTGTGAATTTTCATAAAGATTTCGTGAATTATATTATATGAATATTTATTAATGCGACACCATTTTAGTTATGATTATTATGTTATTCGAGCAAAATTTTAGAATATTATTACTTTCCTTATAATGCACGTATAGTTGTAAATATATATTATGAATGTATTTAGTCTTGAAGTAGAGAAAATAGAAAGTATAATGAAATACATGCATAGAGATACATGAGAAAGTTATTTCGAATAATTTAAGTTTTTGCTCTAAAAAGAAAGTTTTTCGGTTTTAAACCGTAAACTAGAAAACGAAATATTTATGAGATATTTCTAAAAGTGATTAATATGCTTGAATGCTAAGTAAATAAAAGTTAAGCGTAAGTTTTAAGTGTATTAAAAGATTTTTAGATGTCTTTAGTTTATCTTAACCTCTGGCATAACCCCGCCGAGGTACCCTATGCATGTATGGCCAGAGACGAGGGGAATCGTAATCCCAAGTTCCCGTATGCCTAATAGACTGGGGGAATTGTAATCTCAAGTTCCCCCACAGCTTAATATTCGGGGGGAATCATAATCCCAAGTTCCCGCATCTGAGCACACGTAAATAGAAAATTCCTAGTATTTCATGTCATGTAGATATTTAGCCTAAGAGAATGAGTTTTTCCTGAGTTACCTTTTAAGTTAGTTAAAGAAATGAAATACATCAATAGATGTTAGTTTAGAAAAATAAGAAATATCATTTACGAAAAGTTTACTAAAAGAATCTTTCGCTTAAATGAGCTTTATTGTTTTCAAAATAATAATGAAAGCATAATTTATTATTAAGCACACTTACTGAGTTATTCTCATCACTATTTTTCATGTTTTATAAAAATCCTCCCCAGGTGTAGGTACGAGCAAGGTAGCGGAAGCATCTTCGTCTGATTTATAGGCGAGCTAGAGACGCGACACTGCTGCACTAGTTTTCAATAGTTAGACCATGTATTGCATTACTTTTGTTTTCAGACTCATCTCACGTTTGTAAATATTCTTTTGGATAATCAATTTTATTATAAATTACATGCAATGATATTTTAAGATTTTTTTTCTTAAGTAAGTATGATTTCCATTTGATTAAGTCATTTTGCTTTAAACGCATATGTGCGATTGTTTGTTGTAATTGGAAGAAGGCTTGAGGCCTATTAGTTTAAGAAAATATATTGAATGGAATTATACAGGTTTTGTGAAGTCTTTACAGGGTGAAAATTTTAGAAAAACAACCGTCGTGCTACCGGATTTCCGTAAAAATCCATTTTCATAAAGTTATTTTCAACGAACAAAACTCCTACCCATTTTCAGAACTAAAAGAGTTTCAATCATATTTTTATAAGAAAGAGGTTTAGCTACACAGGAACTTTCCAGCCAGAGCAGATCTTGACTGGAAAGCCACCGTAGGGTGCCGGGCAGGTCGCTTAGCTAGTATAGTTAGAAAGGGGCCTGTCAAAAATGGCTTGAAATTGGGTTGGTTTTAGGCAAAACGTGGCTACTCTATTCTTCAAGTTTGCCAAACAATAAAGTGGTTTCAGATAAGTTTTTTGTGTGATTTTTCTACATTCTTCTGGGCTTATATAGGTGTTAAGGGTCTTGAGAAATAGCCCTTCAAGTTTGCCACCAAATTACAAGTCATGTCATTGCTTTGAAATTTCCAAATTGCCCTCCAATTGTCTTACAATGTTATAGTTTTTAAAACTTTTATAACAATTCACTCCATTTAATTTTTTTTTATCCACTTTATATACTCAAATAAATCTTGAAAATCTCTTCAATACCAATGCCAATGTGTGTCTTGATGGGCCATAGGATCATCTCTCGGATTTCGAATCCTTTTTCGATCCATTAGAAAACTTTTATCATTACGCAATTAAATATAAAAATTTAATCGTAATTGAAAAATTAATCGAATTTATTTTTCCATTAGGTGAACATACACTTGTATAACATTCTAATGTCACTCGTCATTATTATATCTTCTTTATAATACTAAACTGGGGACGGGTATTATAGAATCACTAAAGGGGCTAATAAAGGAATTCAAGCCTTAAAACCACCTAAGGTAATCATAGTAAAATGAGACCCTCGAGAATTGAGGGGTAAAATGGTAGAATCACAATAGAGAGGAGCTTACCAAAATGAACCAAGTTCATGAGAAATTTTCTATCCACTCTTGTTAGGATGAATCAAAGTCACAAATCTCTTAAGATGGTGCTACAGTTGCAACTTATTGAGGGAGTAGTATGAAACACTGTAAACTACCAAAAGAATATTGAGTTCGTATGTAACCAAAAAGAGGGTGGAAAAGCCAAGCGATTTAAGCCCGAGAGGAGTTATGAGGCAAGAGACCTTGAGAGAGATGGCTAGGATAAAGAGAGCATACATGAAATTGGCCATAAGGAACGACCTAGACAATGTTCCTAAAAAATGCAAGAGTAATATATTTAAAACAAAGATGCAATTGGTTACCCAATGGGTTAGAAGCATCGTACATGGGAAAATAGTAATTGAGTGATGAAATAACACACATGTTAGACATTATTCGCTACACTATAATCATCTAGTAGGCTAGCCACCGAGGAGCATACCAAGGACCTTAGTGGTCCGATGGGATCTCCATTAGCTCGGGAGTCAAGATAGCCAACATGGAGTAAAATTGTTTATCATACTTTTGAAAAGAAGATAGTGCTATTTCCATGAAAATTACGAACACCACACTTTTAAATTGCTATAGCATAAGGGATTAGATTGAATATATAGCCTGGAATGAATATCTAAGTGAAGAAATCTCTTAGCCTAGAGCTGGAAGGTTCCTCTGAGGCATCGTCTCTTATAAGGTAAAAGCCTCTTGGCATAAAAACCAAAGTTGCCAGACTTAAGAGTCATCTAAGTAAGCACCTGCATTTATACAAATGCCATTAGAGGAAAGAAGAGCCTTTCAAATATCATCTCAAAGATTATCTCATTTATAAATGCCCTTAAAGGCATAGAGACCCTTTAGGCATCATCTTAGGGATCATCTCATATACAAATACTATTAGAGGCCAGAAGACCAATCAAGTATCATCCTAAGGATCAACTTTGACAAGACTCGAACCAGATTCTCTCTAAACTTTTATCTTACGAGTCTCGCCGGGTACTCCAATGAATCTCTCATAACCCTACTCGTTGGGTAGAGAAAATTCACGGAGCAAACCCCTTAATCTTGCCTATTTACTTTCTTTACTATTATTGAAAATTCCTTTTCTTTGAAAATAGTTGGATTGGTGTAAATTTTTTTATTTCGATTTAAAATGAATTTTAAGAAAATTCGGCAGCATAACAGCTGTATTTTTAATAATCCCAAAATTTTACCTGTGAAAGAAACACACTTGGTACTATTTATATCACTATCCAACTTCTTTTAGCCACAAACATGCATTTGCTCATTCAAATTCATAACATACATTAATCACAAATATGTAATTTATATAGCATACACTTTACAAACACTTTGGATACTACACATACGTAGCAATGTATTATATATATGTAGATATATCAAGTGATAAATGTGTATCATGTGCAAGTGTTCAATTTTATATACATATCAAGATATGAGCTACAAGTTTCCACGCACGTAATCTTTTTATTATAACATTTACCACCCAAAAATATTTTGTTCAGCATTTATGCATTACACCTACTCGATGCCTAGCAAAAATATCCGACGAGGTTTTCTAAACACAATTCACCTGTATAAGCATCTAATACAATATACGAGCTACGCAAAGATAAACAGGGTTAATTCAACAAGTGATAATAATGTCAAGATATAATTAAATTAAAATTTATAGCTTTGTTCGAATATTAAATTCTTTTTCAATTTTAAAACCTTTCTTTTTGAAAACTCCATGTATACCTCAAATATACTCAAACCATCACGTGGCAAGTTTTGATTAATGCTAAATGTGAAGCTATTGAGATATCTCGACCACTACAATGTAGAATTTACTGTATCGTAAATGTAGTGTGAAACAATCTCAAACCTGAGTAGCTACAATGTGGAATTTTCTACATCGCAATTGTAGTGCTATAACTCTGGGCGACTATGAGCGAAATTTGCTGCATTGCTACATAGTGCCAAAAACTGTAAATCTAGATGACTACGTGCGGAATTTTTTGTATCGCAACGTATTGCTAGAAATCTCTCTATATGTCAATGACCATGAACGAAATTTTCTACATTGTACATATAGCGCTAGATTCTCTGAACAACAGAGCAATTACGGACGGAATTTTTTGCATCGCCGTGTAGCGTTAAATCTCATATAAACTAAGGGTATATATATGGTTTACAAATCTCTTTACTCATTCCTTTTCGAAAACATTTTATTTTCAAATTATCTTTTCTAGACTCGACATAAGAATCATTTTACAACACTTTAACTCGTAGTTTTGAAAATCATTTTTGAAATCATCTCGCTATAATAATATATATATAAACGAAGAACTAAACTAACGCATGTGATAGAAAACTTACCTTACCAAGCGAGCTATACTTGTCACCGAGCCTCCCGTGCTCCGCTAGTTTGCTCCTCACCTGCATATCATATTCTTATTTAGAGTGTGCTACGATAAGCTACATAAAGCCACACACTTTACTCTTAACACAATTAACTCTTTAAAACACTCTTTTGACTATAATCTCTCCGACTTAATTCTAACTTAACCGAGGCTCATAATTCTGATTTCTTTGCATAAGTCTCACTTATTATCACCTAGGAACACCCCAATAGACTCAAAACGATGCTCGGAAGCTTGGAACGAAAATTCACCATTCTCAACTCCCTTTGGTCGAACCTATGCTAAGGATTATCCTAGAAATTTTATTCGTTCCGTTTTCACTTGAATCACCTCTCTATCTCTCATTTAGGTCGCCCGTAATACGGTTTAAAAAAATTCTAAGTATCGAGGGCTAAAACCTATGAAAAACACCTATTTTTTGATACTTTTTTATGTACATTTTTGCATTACACATGCGACGATGTCATTTCTTTCGTATCTAAGGTTTTTTAACTCAATTATGATTGAATATATTCATTTCATGCATCAAATAATACATTTACATTCTCTACTCACTTTACGACTACATCAGTGTACTATTTAAGCCATAACTTACTCAATTTTTATCCAAACCAAACCTTCCCCTTTAAATTTCTATGGTTTGCTATGAAATTCATGCATGTTTTGAGGTCTAAAACAACATCAATTAGCTCAAATAAGTCAGGTCACTATAGCCTCTTCAAATGCTTATTCTTTCCTTCTACGACTATTTCATTATTTACTAGATTGTAGGTCCTTTATGTACCCCTATGTATCCATATTAATTACCTTGATTCCTACTCATTTATGCATGCTTTTGGGATCCTAAATATGTCATAAACATCAACAAAACACATGCATAAGCTAATGCCTTTCATCAAGCCAAAATACACAACTAATCCAATCTAATTTCCTTTTTCAATTCTAACACTTCTATATGCTTTTCTATCTTCAAATATGCATGAATGAAGGCTCAGGGGAATCAAAACACAAGGGCATCACACCCACTCCTTTTGGCCGTGACACACACCTTCATGTCCAACATGTTATTTCTTTCAACTTTCATGATTTTTGACTTGGCAATCCTTTTAAGCATTTAATCAAACATTTTATCTACCACTAATTTGTCTAGATAGGCTTTAATCATAAGTTAGGGTTTTGTTTCCAAAAACTCTAACTATCTTTCCATACATACCTACTTATTATTCAAGCTCCCTTTTTCATCTATCCCTCACTAAAACATGTAATCACAACTAAATCTTATCAATAACATACCGAGAAAGCAAATCCAAATCATCATCTCATTACAAACCCAACATCACACTTTTACACATTCCAACTACCATCAAAACTTGTAAGGATGGTGATATCTTACCTTATTTTTGCTTAAAGTTTGATGTCCTTGCTCGCTTTAGCTTGAAAACTTGATTTGGAGACTAAATCTTGGCTTGGAATGACTTGATTCTTCTCCCTTTCTTTTCCCTCCCCTTGCCGTCCCACTCTAATGCTTTCAACTCCCAATTTTTGTCTAAGTGTCGATCATCTAACACACAAACACTTATATCTAAACTACTAAAAACGTTATAATGACCATACTACCCCTTATACTATCTATTTCACTAATTACTTAAATTTTGATTTCAACATAAATGCTAATCACTCCTATTTTTGTGTATAATATTTATTTAATTCATAAAGCATCTTGTCACTAAATCATATATTTCAAATTTATAAAAGGACCATTTTGCTCTTCTTTGACTTTTTCTTACTTAAATGGTCAAACAATTTCTACAATTGCTATTTACATTTCAATCTCATTTATCAAGTTAATATTGATGAAATTTATCATCTACTCACTAAGCTTCACTAACTAATACTAATAAGTCTCTATTTAAAGATAGGAGCTTACAAACTTCATTTAAAATTTCTTGTTTTAATTCCATGAAGGACACTGAAGTTCATTTAAGACTATAAATTCCGTAACAATTTTATTGCCCCAAAAAGCCAATTGAAACATCTTGATTGAACACATTCAATGTGAGTTTATCCTATGATAAAAGCTGACAGACCCCTTTCCAACTGTACTAGCTAGGCGACCTGCTCGGCACCCCACGGTGGCTTTCCAGTGGAGTTAAGCTTCTTTCTTATCTGAAAATGCTTGAAATCCTTTTAGTTTTGAAAATGGGTAAGAATTTTGTTCATTGAAAATAACTTTATGAAAATAGAGTTTTACGGAAATCCGGCAACACAATGGCTGTTTTTCTAAAATTTACACCTTGTAAAAACTTCACAAACCTGTATAAGTTCATTCAATACATTTCCTTAACCAATAGGCCTCAGGCCCTTTTTCAAATTCACAATCATTCACAACATGCTTAAAAATATTGAATGATATGGCAAGCAACTTGATTAAAATCTTAAAACATCATGCATGATATTCACATAAAATCCTTTATCCAAAATAATATTTACAACACTTGAGAAATCTGAAAACGATAATAAATAAAGTACATGATAACTTGTCTAGAAACTAGTGCAGCGTGGTCGTGTCTCTAGCTGGCCTGTACGTCCTATGGACATGCTTTCGCCGCGCTGCTCGTACCTGCATCTGGGGAGGATTTTAAATAAAACAGAAAATGATGGTAAGAATAATTCAGTGAGTGGGTAAAATGAATATAAACTATACTTTTGCTCTGTTATGAGTGATTTAACAATCAGACCAATCGGGCCCAGAAAGATCTACAATGCAGACCCAATGGCCCAAGGAGCCCATTCGTGATCGCTCAGGCTGTTCGTTGATCATTGTCAGCTGGATCTGCTTGTTGGCTCTCATTGCTCAATCCGTCCGCTTGTTGCAGTCGCTCAGGATGTTCGCTTACCGCTGACCGCTTATTCTGTCCCCTTACCGTTGGCCACTGGCCACTTATTTTGTCCACCACAACCATCCGTCAGACCTGCTTCGTCCGAGCTTATTTGTCTAAGATGATTCTAGCTGGTTATTCGCTGGTTTCTGGGTGTGCCCGTATACCCGCTTGTTCGTTTACGAGAACGCCCGCCTATTATCATAATTGGTAGCGGAAGCATTGGTTCCTTCCCAACTCTCCGGACGACCGGTTCACCAGAGGATCATATGATTCGCCCTACTCCTCAGAATCGCTATTCAATATAAGTCAAAGGTGCCATGTAGAATACAGCTCCAAAACGTGCCATGCACGCCTTCTTCGCCAGAAACTACAGCTAAGACCTTAATAGCCATCCATGACCCGTACAGATCAGCCACTTGAAATCTCGCTCGGGAAGAGCCCAGAAGTGATGTATTCGACAGCATTAAATGTATATCCGGTCACATTTAATGCATTGTCAGTCGCATTAATTGAAATCCCGGCGCATTAAATACAGCATATCATTATGTTTTCAATGTACTGTATATTCTTATCCTGTTCCGTTTTACTATAGCTCATCCTATTTCTCTATAAATAGGGGAGAATTTTCGTTGTAAAAAGAGATCTGACTTTTGAGTGCTGTTATTCTGCCAAAATAGTGAGAGAGTGAACAGTGGACGTAGGCATCTTTTTGGGCCGAACCATTCTAAAATCTCCTTGTGTCTTTGCTCCTCGCCTCTGATCTCTTCCTCACATTCTATTCGCTTTGCATGCATCACACAATCCATATAAAACTACAGCTTGGGCCCGGAAACAAGCTCCGTTGACTAAGGATCCATTTTTCAAAGTTAACATTTTTGGCGCTAGAAAGAGGGGCCCATCTTCAATTTTGCCACCTTTTTATTTTCTAGCTTTCGGAGCTCGTGCTTTACTCGCCATGGTCAGAGGGAGGATCCCGAGGGACTCCAATGCAACAGAAAACCGTCAGGAAGCTTCAGACCAACAACATGCCACGTCTGCTGGAGGGATGCCCGAAGTTGGTGTGGGGACATCCAGTGCGCCTGTAGCGAGGAATGCCCAAGGTATACCTCCTCTTCTTACTCGCCAACCTGTGTCTAACTTTGTAGGGGGAGATGTTGTACGAGCGCTACAATGGCGACAGGAAATGCTGAAAAACACAGTGGCTCAACTGGTGGGGGAGGTCAGGACCCTGATCCAGACTGAAGGCGTGCGGATCATTGTACGAGCGCTACAATGGCGACCTTTTCAGGCCCCCCCAGGCCCCTCCAGAGGGGGACGTTCCCCGAGGAAGGCGTGCGGAAGACCCTAACATGACTGGGAGGAACGTCAGAGAGTCAGAGCAAGAAGGGTCAGTCCAGTCCTCAAGCATGCATTCCAGCGCTTGGCTCCTTGGAGCCCGCAATGAACACAGGTTGGAGCAAGCTGGCCGCGGCCACGATCAAGTCCCAGCCCACGGGGACAGAGCAGGGCCAAGGCCTAACGCGGGAGGATTGGGGGCTAGAGATAATCGATCCCCAAGCAGAAGGGACAAGCAGTCTGTTGTCAGGGGAACCGAGACACGGGGCACGTTAGTCATAGAACTTCTTTAGAGGGTCCGGCAGCTAAAAGCATGACCCAATGCGTAGAACAAAGAGGCCAAACCGGGGAAAGAACCCCATTCACTTCAGAAATTGAACTAGAACCGCTTATTCTGAGATTCAAAGTTCCCAACATTCCCCAGTACAAAGGGAACTAGGACCCCTATGACCATCTGGACGCTTTTAACATTCAGATGGACCTCCAGACGACGAGTCCGCTCGTAAAATGTTGCGTGTTCCCAACTACACTCGGAGATATCCCCGAACATGGTTCAGAAACTGGCAACTCCCAAGAAAGCCAATTCCTAGAAGGATGAAACTGACAACTCCCAGGAAAGCCAGTTCCTAGAAGGATGAAACTGGCAACTCCAGTCATGGAAGGAAAAGAAGCGGTAGGGGGAATAACCCTGGGGGACGAAGAGAAAGCCATCAAGTTGCCAAGAAAGCCAGGGATTGGCGAAGACCAGGGGGTAACCAGGGGTGGAAGCGGCCACGATATCAAGGTCGGTACAATACGTATAATGCCTTATCTAATACTCAGGATAGGATTTATGCAACCGAGAAAAATAGGGAGAACTTCGGGCGACCAGCCCCCATTCAGGCTCCTGAAGGGCGAAGGGATAGGAGCAAATTTTGTGCTTACCATAATGAAGTAAGGCACAACACTTCAGGCTGTTGGGCGCTCAAAGACGCTATTGAAGAGATGATCAGAAATGGCTGTCTGAGGGACTACGTTGTAAGACCCCCAAAGCGACCATCCAAGCAACAGAACCCCCACCAGCGTTCACAAGATCCGCCAGCCCAAAATCAGCCAGAGCCGAATTCCACTCAAGGGCCCTCGGTCAGAACCATCCATACCATCTACAGGGGACCCTCAGAGGTGGGAGAGTTATATAGGTCCCAAGAGCGTTTATGCGCGAAGCTAGGCGCGTCCAGCCTGTAGGTCAAAGGGAAGCAGGGGGACCTACGAAGAAGGCCAGGAGAGTATCGGAGGACATTGTATTTATAGAAGAAGATGTCCGGGATGTTCGCCTCCCCCACAATGATGCCTTGATAATCCGAGCCCGTATCGGTAACTCAATGGTGAAGAGAATCATGATCGATACGGGAAGCTCAGTAAACGTGATGTATAAGGACTGCTATGATCAAATGGGGATCGGTGATGAACAGCTCAGGCCATCCCCCGAGCCTCTATACGGATTCACCGGAGATTCGGTCGTCCCTACTGGACAGATTAAATTGCCCCTGACCCTCGGAGATGTCGCCCGCCAGTCCATAGTGCTAGCTGACTTCCTCATCATCGACTCCCATTCTGCATATAATGTGGTGCTAGGAAGACTTGCTATGAATGATCTCGACATGGTCACCTCTACTAAGGCCCTTACGGTAAAGTTTCCAACTCCCAATGGGGTGGGGTGTGTATGAGGAGAGCAATCTCTGACTCGTCGTTGCTATGTGGACGCGATTAAAAGAGGAGTCCAAGGGAAAAAGGCAGATGTGGTCCCTGAACGCGAGCTACAAATGGTCGCCTCTACAGGGATTAGCCACGACTTGGATCCTAGGGATTTCGACGTGTATCAGAACACTGGACCAGTGGAGGAGCTTGAGAGCATCCAGGCTAGTGAAGCAGATATGACGAGATGTCTCCAGATAGGCAAAAACTTGGCCCCAGATGTAAAGGCCTAATTAATAAGCTGCCTCAGGGTGAACTCGGACGTGTTTGCCTGGAACCATGGGGACATGGTAGGGATTGATCCTAATGTGATGACCCATAAGCTGAATGTCAACCCCCACCATCGACCAATCTGTCAGAAAAAGAGGCAAATGAACCGGGAGCATTGTGAAGCCTTGAAGGAGGAGGTAGACAAGCTCCTGGCCAACAAATTCATCCCGGAAGTCCAATACCCTGTTTGGGTAGCTAACCCTGTGTTGGTAAAAATGAAAAATGGGAAATAGAGGATGTGCATTGACTTAACAGATCTGAACAAGGCTTGTCCGAAAGATAGTTTCCCCCTGCCCAGGATCGATCAATTAGTGAACGCGACAGCGGGGCATGAACTCCTCAGCTTCATGGACGCCTACTCGGGCTACAATCAGATCCCTATGGACCCTAAGGACGAAGAATACACATCGTTCACGACAGACCGAGGACTGTACTGCTACAAGGTGATGCCTTTCGGTCTAAAAAATGTAGGGGCCACTTATCAGAGGTTGGTGAACAGGATGTTTGAAGAGCTGATTGGGAAAGCCATTGAGGTATATGTGGATGATATGCTCGTCAAATCGGAGTAGGCTACAGACCATGTCCATGACCTTGAAAGGATGTTTCAGATCCTGAGGAGGTACTAGATGAAACTCAATCTCCTCAAATGTGCATTTGGGGTCTCTTCAGCTAAATTTCTGGGTTTCATTGTGAATAATAGAGGAATTGAGGCCAACCCATAAAAAATCCAGGCTCTGCTAGACATGAGGTCGCCAACCAGCATGAAGGAAATTCAAAGCCTGAATGGCCAGATAGCTGCCTTGATCAGGTTTGTGTCCAAAGCCTCCGACAAGTGTGCTCCGTTCTTCGGGGTACTAAAGAAGGCCAAGAACTTTAAGTGGACGGAAGAGTGTGAGGCTGCATTCTTACAGCTGAAAGAGTATATGGGACAAGCCCCACTGCTGACCAAACCAAAAGAAAGGAAAACTCTGACAGTCTACTTAGGGGTATCCCAACACGCCCTGAGCGCAGCTCTTACAAGAGAAGAAGGAAATGGAGCACAGGTCCCGGTCTATTATGTCAGCAAGAAGTTGGTGGAAGTTGAAGCCAGATACACCCCTATGGAGCTGCTCGCTTACTGCCTGGTGATGGCATCCAGAAAACTGTGCCCCTACTTCCAAACGCACAAGATTGAAGTCCTAACCAAGTATTCGCTAGAGCAAATCCTTCAGAAGCCAGATATTTCTGGCCGACTCATCTAATGGGCCATTGAAATCACCCAATTGGCCATTAAGTTCAAACCAAGACCAGCGATCAAGGGGCAGGCGCTAGCCGATTTTATTGCTGAGTTTATCGGGCTTGTGGACGACAGGGTTGAGACCTCTGAAGGCCCATACTGGGAGTTGTTCGTGGATGGATCATCCTGTGAAATGAGCGCAGGGGCTAGAATTCTTTTGATCAACCCAGATAGGGGTAAGTTCCTCTATGCCCTTAAATTTGGTTTCAGAGCGACTAACAACGAGGCAGAATACGAAGCACTGTTAGCAGGGCTCCGCCTAGCCAAGAAGAAGCAAGTTGAGCGGCTCAGAATATTCAGTGATTCGCAGCTGGTGGTCTGCCAAATAAAGAGAGAATACCAGGCCAGGGGTCGAAAATGACAATGTATTTGAAGAAGGTCCAGAAGTTACTGGGGCTTTCAAAAAATTTGAGTTGAACCAGATTCCACGGGCCCAAAACTCCCATCCAGACGCATTGGCTCGCCTGGTAGCCACTCAGGGAACAGATGACACCAAAAGTATACCTGTAGAGTTCCTGCAAAAGCCAAGCACCGGACTCGGGGTAGAGGTAATGACCTTGACATTAGCGGCTGATTTATGGTTGAGCCAATTGGTCAATTATCTGTGAGAAGGAAAGTTGCCAGAAGATAAGATGGAGGCCTGCCGCCTGCATATAAGAGCAGCAAGGTACTGTATCTATGGTGATATTCTTTACAAAAGGGGCCTCTCAGCCCCCTTGCTCAAATGTATCGATGAGCCAGAGTGCACCACATTGATGAAGGAGATTCATGAAGGGCATTGTGGCAACCACATGAAGGGCTTTCGCTGGCCCAAAAGGCACTCAGACAGGGATTCTACTGGCCGACTATGAAGCAAGATGTCGTTGGCCTGGTGAGGAAATGCGACAAGTGCCAGAGATTCTCCAAAGTTCTCAAGGCACCTCCGGCCTACCTCTGATAGATGATCAGCCCATGGCCCTTCGCCATGTAAGGCATGGACCTGATCGGGCCTCTCCCAGCAGGCCGAGCGAGATGCAAGTACGCCGTCGTAGCAGTTGATTATTTCATAAAATGGGCGGAAGCAAAGGAGCTGGTCGAGATCTCCACAGCGAAGATTGAAAAGTTCGTGTGGGACAACATAATTTGCAGGTTTGGTATCTTTCAGCAACTTGTAACTGACAACGGGACCCAGTTCACCAGCGAGCAAATTCTGGAATTCTGTAGCAGACTCGGTATCGTCAAGAGTTTCTCAGCAGTAGACCACCCTCAGGCTAACGGTCAAGTGGAGGCGATTAACAAAATCATTAAACAAATCCTGAAGACCAAGCTTAAGGCCAGAAAGGGAGCATGGGTAGACGAATTACAGAAAGTGTTATGGGCCTACCGTACTACTGCTCGTAACACCACGGGAGAGACTCCTTTCTCAATGGTCTATGGGTCCGAAGCTATAATTCCGATGGAATTTGTGGTCTTCAATCACTTGAGGGCTAATTTCAACACCGAGGATAACGATCAGCTCTTGGCCACCAACTCAGACCTGCTTGAAGAGTCTAGGGAAGCTGCTCATCTCAGGGCAGCCGTGTACCAACAGAAGATGGCGAAACACTACAATAAGAAGGTCTAAGTCGCCGATTCAAAACTGGTGATATTGTATTACGAGAAGTCCTGTCTGGAGCTCGAAAAACAAGTGAAAGAGTGTTGGGACCCAACTGGGAAGGGCCATACCCGATTCATAAAGACTTGAACAACGGAGCCTACCATCTGGTAGATATGAGGGGGGCAATGTTACGAAGAGCATGGAACGCCATTCACTTGAGGCTTTATTATACATAACCATTGTATTCTTATTGCTATTTTGCTAGCCATGTGTGGCAAGTTATGTACAGACATAATGAGAATCGTTCATTGATTACTATAAACTATCACTAATACAAAATGCTCATGTATTTTCTTATGTGTGAGGTACTCGACCATGAAAGACAAAGCATCAAATTAAAGCTCCAACATTCAATTGTCCTACAAGGCAGGAAGGGCTAAAATGGTCACAAGCCCGCACACCTAATCCCCGCTCGTTCATTGACCTCCCCATCCACACGATTCACGCGCAAATAGAAGCAGAAAGCTCGATCGTCAAAACGCTCACCACAACTCTCGCTGTAAATGCTCAGGTTCCGACCTTGTGAGCGTAGTTGGAGAGGTTCATTCCATTATGCTGTAAATGCTCAGGCTTTGGCCTTGTGAGAGCAGCCGAGGTCCCAACCTCCACAACTCTGGCTATAAATGCTCAAGTTCCGACCCTGTGAGCGTAGCTGGAGAGGTTTACTCCATTATGCTGTAAATGCTCAGGCTTTGGCCTTGTGGGCGTAGCCGAGGTCCCAACCTCCACAACTCTGGCTATAAATGCTCAGGTTCCGACCTTGTGAGCGCAGCTGGAGAGGTTCATTCCATTATGCTGTATAGCTCAGGTATCGGCCTTATGAGCGCAACCCGCTGTAAATGCTCAGGTTTTACCTTGTGAGCACAACCGGTTGTATATGCTCAGGTCCCTACCTTTCGAGCATAGCCCTTGTTGGTTTAGTCGCATGATAGCACGACCATGATCAACCCATTGGTTAATTGACATTCGCAAGCAAATCAATTAGCCTGTTACTCTAGATACAACGATTTCTGTCCGGCAGTCCGACAGAAGGAGTCGAGTTATTAATTCATCTACTGAGGTTCCTTCCTACCCATTATGTTACGCGCCATGTTCAGGGCTACTTATTTGAAAATCTAAGGGTGTGTTCGCAACCTAGAGGACTATTCTCCCGTCTGTATGGGCGATCGGCCCTCCATTCCATATTTTTGACTTATTGCTTACTCGACATATCTGTTCACGATCTATTCTAATAATATCTACGAGGCTCGAGAAATAGCATGGCAAGTTAGCAGGGATCTCACATTGTTGACGAGTAATGGAAAAGCATTATGAAATTAAATGAAAACAATACCCATAAATTTCGATGTCTAAAGATAAGCCTTATCGGCAACAAAGGTAAAAATTAAATTTATCTATCCTAAGGGGCCTTGGAAGAGCTGGCAGGAGCATCCGTTGGGTCCTTTTTACTAGGGACTCCTGGCAAAGATGAACCTTGCCCCCCGCTCGGTGCTGACTTCTGGGGACCTGAAGGAGGACCACCCTACGTTGGTGGGGCGCTAGTTTGAGCAGACGAAGCCTCGGAAGTCTCCTTCGGGGCTACGGGAACTAATTTCATCTGGGCAAACTGTGCGGCCTTCATCTGAGCCTCTCTGGAGGCATGGGCCGCATACTTATTCACCTCCTCCACCGCTTCCTTCCCGAAGAATGAAATGTCCAGTTCAGGATAATGTTTCCATAAGGTATACAGCTACTTACTGCTTGTTTTCGCAGTTGCTTCTTTATGGCATCCAAGACCCGAAGCTCTGACTGACGGAGCATCTTCTTTAAACGAGCAGGATTATCCCTCATCGTACTCAGATCCAGTAGCACCGACTTGACCTTTTTCTCAACATCATCAGCCCGTCTCTTCTGAAGGATGGCCTTATGGGTGACCCTATCTACATTGTCGGTAGCCTCTTTGAGCGAGGAGAAAGCAATTAGTCGAAGCTTCTTCTCATTCTCCGAAGACTTCTCTGTACTCTTAAGTTTTTGCTCGAGCTCGCGGATGGTCTTCTTGGCAGCAGTAGACTCCTCTTTAAGCTTCCGGTTTTCCACCTCCAGCTTCCTGCTCGCCTCCTCGAGTGAAGCTTTCTCTCCTGCCAGGTCGGGAAAGTCCCGACGCATCTTCATCAAAGCTAAAGAGGTCTAAAATGACAATGTGTCAGTATCAAGCATGGATATAATACGAAATTGTGAAGTAGAGAACAGGACTTACCAGTACATTGTAGCGCGCGGCGTAAGTGACCAGCTGGTCTCCGCGAATATGTTTCTGATAGATCTCTAGCTTGTCTGGGCCCAACAATTCAGGCAGTTGATCCAACAGGTCATTAATGTACTCTCCTGCATTAGCCTCCTGGGCTTGCTCTTTCTCAACCCCTCCAGTCATGAGCGCTTTGTCTTTGGACCTCAGACGCTTAGCAGGGGGTTCCATGGTCTCTTTTCCCTTGTCTCCGGCTCCCAAGGGTCTTAGTGACCCTTCCCGGGGATCAAAATTCCGTTGCTGGCCGCACCCTTCAGTAGAGGTATCTATTTCACGATTTTCTTCCCCACACTTTTGTACTTCATCACCGGTTTTATAACAGAAGGGGTGATCGTTGTATCTGACGGATCTGCCACCTGCGCTGGGGGCTCCTTTGAGCCAGTTATCTCTACCTCAGGCTCCCTTATCTCAGCTCCCGACGAAGACGGAAAGGAGAGCATTTCAAGGTTCACCATGATTTTGAGTCTCTTTGGGGCTGGGGCAGAAGTACCCTCACCAGGTCCAGCAAAAACAGATTGAACCTCCCTACCCTTTCGTACGCCAACGTCTAAGGCCAATTTCAGGGGCTTGGTCCTGGCTCTAGGTGCAAGCTCATATTTCAATAAGAAAGAGCTCGCGGGGAAGTAGTCGTCCTCAGGATCCTTCACCTTTGAGAATCTCTCAAGTGTCTTTGTCTCCTCGTCTAAGAGACTGACCGAACCTTTGATGAAAGCTGCACATACAAGGACAAAATGTCAATAATATTAAGGCATGATGATGTGTACGTGTGTACGTGAGCAGCGAGCAGAGACATGCTCACCGGGGGCGTTGTTAAAATCAAAATTGACAAGTTTCAGCAAGGACAGACAAGATGTATAAAACCAACGGGATTTGTAATCCCCTACGTTTGATTTGCCTACTTTTTGAGGCAGAAGCGCCTTGTAGGGGGAATTGCGGGCGGTGATATAATAAATACCATCTCGTTTTTTGGCTTGAGGGCTGGTGGTAGACTTAAAAAAGAAAAGGCTTTGGATAATGCTCGAAGTTGGTGGCGGAAGGCCGTTTTTGAGAAAGATATAGGCCAGAGTAGTCACTCGGGCATAGGAATTTGGTGTAAGCCAGAAGGGAGCTATCTCTAGGTCATTCAGCAGGTTGACCAAATACGGGGGGACTGGGAACCTAAACCCTGAATTCACGTGTTGACAGTTGATCACTATTAACCCTTCAGGAGGGTCAGCCGCATGGTCGCGATGAGCAGGAACCATGACACGGCATTCGGAAGGAAAACGGAATGCCTCGGCTACGGTCTTGAGCTCCTTAAGGGTGATTTGAGAGTCGTGCTGGTAAAAGGTCTGATTGGCAAAAGTTTCCTCTTGCCCAAAGGAACTCGGCGTATCCCCGTCACCTTGGGTGGTTGCGCTCGAAGAATCTCTGTCTTAATGAGAATAACCCTTCTCAGAGCCTTCGTCACTAGACATGACTCGACGGTATCGGCGTCCATGACTTGACATCTACAAAAGAAACAACCAGTTAGGCTACTGACAGCCAACCAGACCCAAGAACAAAGAAAGCCTAAGTCTACTATGCCTAAGCGTCAAGTCGTGCGCCTAGGAAGCCATAAAGGGGGGAATAAGGGCCTCGTCTGATAAAGTTCTCCCTAGGACGAAGAAGAAGAGGGGGAAGAGAGGCCGATGAAATTTTTTCGCGTGCATTCCAGGCCTGACCGGACCAGAGGCAGTGCAGGAGCACTCCGCCCCCACTTGTTCGGGTTCTCAAGGAAACAAGTACCATGCAAAAACAAAAGGCAATAATAACGAGAACGATGTGAACAAAGAAAGAGAGAAGGCTTTACCTTGAATGCGGTGGTGATCGGCGACTTCGAGTGAAGATTGGTGAACAGGGGTGAAAAATCGAAACGAAGAAAAAGAGCAGTGAAGGAGTTTGTGATTTTCCAAAGAATGCCAGAAGAAGAAAAAAATGAAGGGTCGCCTTATTTAAAAAGTAATTAAGCCCCAACCGTTAGATCATGACAACTGTGTAATCGCCTCCAATCTGACGACATGGCGTGATTCCTGGGATTTTATCATCATGCAGCATGTCAGTTAAGAGACGTGCATTAATTGCGTACGGCGCGTGGTGCGACTTGTAACCGTTGCCTGGGGAAGCTCCACGTGGCCTAGCAATAAAGCGGGATTTAAAAGGTATTGTAACTGTTCCCGCCTGTTCTGTTCGCTTTGGAATTTGTAGCTTCTGGTCCTTTATAAATCAGCAAGAGCTAGAGGGCTTTATGTTATGGGTGATTTAACGATCAGCCAATCGGCCCAGAAAGATCTACAGTGCAGACCCAATGGCCCAAGGAGCCCATTCGTGATCGCTCAGGCTGTTCGCGGATCGTTGTCCGCTGGATCTGCTTGTTGGCTCTTATCGCTCAATCTGCCCACCTGTTGCGGTCGCTCAGGATGTCCGCTTACCGCTGACCGCTTATTCTGTCCGCTTACCATTGGCCGCTGGCGACTTATTTTGTCCACCACAACCATCCGTCAGACCTGCTTCGTCTGAGCTTATTCGCCTAAGATGATTCCAGTTGGTTATTCGTTGGTTTCTGGGCGTGCCCGTATACTACCTTGTTCATTTACGAGAACGCCCGCCTATTATCATAACTGGCCGTGGAAGCATTGGTTCCTTCCCAACTCTCCGGACGACCGGATTCACCAGAGGATCATATGATTCGCCCTACTCCTCAGAATCGCTAGTCAATAGAAGTCAAAGGTTCCATTTTACTGTAGCTCATCCCATTTGTCTATAAATAGGGGAAGATTTTTGTTGTAAAAGGAGATCCGACTTTTGAGTACTGTTATTCTGCCAAAATAGTGAGAGAGTGAACAGTGGACGTAGGTATCTTTTTGGGTCGAACCACTCTAAAATCTCCTTGTGTCTCTGCTCCTCGCCTCTGATCTCTTCCTCACATTCTATTTGCTTTGCATGCATCACACGATCCATATAAAACTACAGCTTAGGCCCGGAAACAACCTCGTTGACTAATTATCCATTTTTCGACGTTAACATGCTCAAAATAATATTCCTCCCAAAATAGGTTAGAAAACTATTATTTACTTTACTTTTTCTAAAAACTGTAAACTCGTTTTAAATGTGAAAGATATTTTAATAAACTTTTCTTAAATACTTTTCTTGTTTTCTTACTAGCCTATTTGGCAACCCAGGGAAACTTATCCTTCATGATGGTGCGAAGACACACCACTAGGATTAGGGGAACTCTCACCATGTGTAGTCACAAATATGGAAACAATTATGGGACTGCGATTCCCTCCAACATCAGGCAGATCTACACTATCCCATACGTGCACAGGGCGATTGATAGACTCGATCCCCCCAAAGTTAGTAACTTCCCCCAATTTGCCATACACGTATGGAATACTTCGGCCGAGTGTAAACTAGGGGCTAGGGTAAACCAAAGGCATATATATGTGAAAAATCTCGGCAATATGCTATAACATTGCAATATAGGTTTTGCAAATAATATTTCTATGCATGTATATGATTTCAACTTACTTATTTACTTTACTTGAAGAATATATATATATACATTGATAACAGGATATATATATAAAACTATACATGCATAATATGAAAGATAATGATCATTATAAAATTTTACTCGAATATCGAAATAATTCACTTGCTAAAAATGATTCGCATTCATATAATAAACTATGTGAAAACTTTATAAAATTCACACTCACTACTTGCTTCCAAATACTTTATCATCACGTCCCGCTACGGATCTCCTCTGCTCGCCGATTCACCTACAATTGGTTTCGATCGAGATTTTGTTAAAACACAACTCGCGCACAACTAAACTTAAATCACATGAGGATTTCTAATCACGACATTTCAAGCGATTATCCTCACACAATAACAATATGGAAAACTAATATTCGCACGCAGAAACTATCTCGAAACCAATTCATTATCGCAACATAATCTAATCGAAACTCTACGATTACAAAACCGACAACTATGCCATTCGAATCTAAAGCAACATCATCAAAATCACATTCTAATGGATTCAACAAAAAGAATATTCGAATCTAAATGAACAATATAAAACTTATGCGATTTCGACAATTTATTGCGAATTATCGCTTTTAGCGTTTTACGCGATTATTTCGTTTCCAATCAAACTTATTGTTAATACAACTCGTCACTTCACTCAAATCATGGAAAACGAATATTCAAACACTTTAAAACACAAAAATGAAAATCATGGCAGCAAGCTAAATGATTATTCATTTTCCGTTTCGACTCCGAAAATCAACGATTTAATATAATCGCGCGAAACGAAACTATCCGATTAACTTTAATATATTTCAAACTATCCTAACATCAACATTTACCGTTTTAATGAGCTTAATCACATAAATGGCAGCTTGCTAATCATCAATTACATATTCACATTCGATAACGAAACTCGCAATTAAATAACATTCGCATTCGCGGAAAACTTATCCAAATCGCTCGGAAACGATTTTTCAACATCCGAACGATTATTCGATACTTTAAAACATACCAACACTAATCATTTTTCACGACAACGAACTCGAATTTAATGACGTAACATAATAACCCCTAAATCTTCCTATAACAGCCCATAATCAATTTCATAACGGAAATAATCGTTGACAATATCATTCAAAAACATAACCAAATAATATCGAGCAAACCTCTGCACTAACGAGGTTCTAAATCCTAAAACCCAATCATAACAATATCAATTATCATTCTTGACTCATCATAACGTTTACCAACGAAACAACGCTCATAAAAATACAACTTACCTCACAAATATCAATCGAAACTTTTCGAAAATTACACGCGAAGAGCTATCCGTTATCCGTTGTTTAACCGAACCTATACCAGCCTCTAACATAAATTCTAAGCTGAAATCATTTCAATAGCACTCAAAGAAACTTCATCCAACTGCTGAAATTAAATCTCAACTTACCTTACAACTTGATGAAGACCGAATGGAGGATGGATTGATGGTTCAAAGCTGCTCAGGTCTGCACTTGGTGAGCTCTCGGTCTCCCTCTCTCTCACGACCCTTAGCTGCTGTCATCTGCTATCATTCATGCCCAGAACAGTCCCTCCTTGCTTGCATGTACTGCCTTCTCTTGGTTCTTGTAACATTCCGTTATTATACCTCATAATTTATTTAATAGTAATTATATATTAACGGACGATGTTAGTAATAATCCGATCGGATCCGGAGGAGTAACGGAATTTTTATAAAATTTTCCAGACGGATCCGGGGATAATTATTTAATCCAATCTCGTAAAATAAATTAGAGTGTCCGAATTTAAATATTCATTCGGAACCTAATAAAATTTACGTCTATGAAATTGGATTTTATTGGATTTCCAGGATTGATCCAAAGCGAATCCGAGCGGAAAGCGGAATCCTAAAGCGGAAATTGATGGCATGGAAAGATTAAATAAAAAGAGTGGGGCCATGTGGGACACATGGCATGCATGCAAAGGAAAACAATGACAAGTGGCATGAAATAACATGTGATGGTGATGATTTTTGGACATGTGTCATGAAATAATAATAAACAAATGAAATAAATGAATGATGGAAAAAGAAATGATAAAAAAATGAAATGAAATGATAAATAAAAAGAGTTGTGTTCGGCCACACTCTTTAAGCAAATCAGATCTGAACTCAAAGCAAAAAGCTGGAAATGAATTAGTAAACAAAAAGAAAGAAGAATTGTTATATTCGGTCAACAACATCAAAAGCAAAACAAAAGCTGAAAACAAATAAAGGAAAGCAACAAAATCAGATCTGAAGTGAGAGAGAGAGAGAGCTGCTGTTCGGTCAGACCAAGAGAGAGAGAGAGTTGAGAGCAAAAAAACTGAAAACAAAACAAAGGATAGCTGCTGAACTCGTGAGACCGTGAAGGAGAAAAGAAGGAAGAGAGCCGTTCGTGCATGCAAGCAGAGGAAGCTGCTGCCTTGCTGCCGAGCTGTCGTTGCCATCCGTGAGTGAGAGAAGCTGAGCAGATCTGGACGTGACCAGAACTGGAAGAAGGAAGCCAGCTGCTCGCGTGACCGAGAAGAAGAAGTGCTGGTCGGTGATCTGGACGTGACCAGAACTGGAAGTGAGAAGCAAGAACCGAAGTGAAGAAGATCAGCTCGTGGAAGAGAAGTGGAAGTCGACCAGATCTGGTGCATGCAAGTGATCAGCTCGTGGAAGAGAAGAAGAAGCAACCAGATCTGAGTGCATGCAAGGGTCGAGGCCGAGAGGTGCAAGCTGACCGTGAGCTGCACTCGACCGTGAAGTTGCTGGAAGAGGAAACCAGAAGAAGGAAGCTCGTGCATGCAAGCTTGGGAGAGTGGATCTGACCTTGCATGCAAGCAAGGACTGAAGATCTGGTGCTGCCTGGTGCTGCTGCATAGAGCTGCTGGCGACGAGAGGAGCTGCTGCGTGAGGAGGCCGTGCTGCTGCCGTCGTCGTCCTCAGCTGCTGCCGTGGTCTGGTAAGGTGCTGTCTTGCTGCTATGAATTGAACCATGAGCTGAAGAGCTGAAAATGAGCAAATCTGGTTGTGCATGCAAGAGCTGATCGTGAAGAAGGAAGCTGGTGCAGCAAGGAAGAAGAAAGCTGCTGTCGCCGTCGCTGCCATTGCCGAGAGGTTGCTGTCACCGTGGGGTTGTCGCTGCTGTTGACGTGATGAAGGTGCTGACGCCGTGAATCTGGTGGCGTGAGGTTGCTGCTGGTGGCGTGGAAGTGCTGTCGTCGCTGGAAGAAGTCTCGCCTTGAACGGAGGTAACTGCTGCCTTGTACCCTTGTTGTCATTGTTGCTGAAATCATGGTTATGGTTGTGCTGTTTTTACTAGTTGCTGTCATCGTTATGTGCTGATCTATTGTCGATATCGTGCTGTCGCGAAGCTGCTGGTGTTGCGAAGCTGCTGTCGCGAAGCTGTTGGCGTTGCGAAGCTGCTGTCGCGAAGCTGTTTGCGTCACGAAGTGCTGCCATTGCTGTCGCGCTGTCAAGCTGTTGTGCTGTTTTTGCTGAGCGCTGTTGCGCTGTGCGCTGCCGTGTGCTGTCTTCGCTGCCTTGCTACTGTACGTGAGCTGCTGGTGGCTGAAATCGATGACGCCGCTGCGAGCTGCCAAGCTGAAGTTGTGCCGCCGCTGTGCCGTGTGCTGTCATCGAAAACAAGTTGCTGTTTTTGGTGCGAAATACTGCCGAGCTGTTATCGTTGTTATCGCAATCGTCCGTGAGCTGTTTCGAAACGAAAACCAGCTCAAGCGAAGGTAAGTCGCTGCCCCGCTAATATTGTAATCATGATTTGAACAACATTTGGACGTTAATGATGCCTGTTTGGATTGAAGGAAGCTCGTTAATAAAAGAAATTATTTTGGACAACTTTTCGCGCTTATTTCGAAACTTTCAAAGTAAGCTTCGAAAGGTACGTTAAGAGTTATTTGATTTCCGTTTCGATTATATAATGATTGAGCTTCAGTTGAGGATAAAAAGGGTGATAATAACATGTTTGAGAAATAGGATTTTAGAACCTCGTTAGTGCGGAGGTTCGTTGGATTAAGCTTTGACGTGTTTGCGAATAATTTTTCGATGTTAAAAATTGAGTTGTGAAGCCGCATATGGGCTGTTATATTTGGAAAGATGAATTGTGACGTTTTGCTTTTCGTTACGCAATGGTTGACATGAAAAAGTTAATTGGAAATAATTCGCGTAAAGGAAAGACGATACGGTTAAGTTTATAAGCTATCAAAGTGTGATATTACGTGTTGTTTCGAGGTGATATCCATTGGTTGTTTATAGGTTGCATAATAGGGAAGCATTATGCATTATTTAACGTTAGAAACATGCTAAATAGACTTTGCTATGTTTATTTCAATGAAAGGTCAAGGAGAACCCGACGAACCGGATTCTCGACCCGAAAGTAAGAGCAAAACATAGGGGAGCATTCGATTCAAAGATCGAATCGTTTTTGAGGTCTGTATACACATTATCTTTAATTTTACTCGAAAATGTTTTCATTGTGAAATGATTTTCACTAAATGAGATTGATATATCGTTTTAATACAAAGCGTTTACAAACGTATTTGATTATATTGAAATGAAACGCGAAATCGATTTGTTATGAAAATCTCGATACAAAAATGAAAGTGAAAATATATGATACAAACGTTGTGAAATAAATAGCCCTTGTAAACATAGATATTGATAAATGGAAATTGGTAATTGACATGTCAATAGGGAACTTAGCAGCTGCACCGTTTATTTACATTGATTCGTTATGGATTATGAGAGGCACTACGTGTCCGATCCTGAAACGATTATATGTGTTATGATATACGACCCGGTGGATAATCACCGAGCGACCGTTGCCGGGGTCGACCGTTATTTCGGCGGATACTACCACGTGTCCGATGCCGGAAACCCATATGCCAATACATGAGTATCGAATATATGTTTACAAAGGGGCACTGAGATAAAATGTTATAAACGATGAAATGAAATCGTTACATGTTATGATTTGCTCAATGATTTGAAATATGTTGAATTCGAAAAATTGTGAAACATATGTTTAAATATTTCTATGAAGCATATGTATATATTTATGTTTATGAACGGTAAAGTTATATTGCTTTCAGTTACGAATGAAATTATATTTGAAATTGAGAAAATTAGATTATGTGTATACCACTAAGCAAATATGCTTAGCGCGTTGATTTACCGCGCGCAGGTTGAAGCTTGTGATTTCATTCCCAGACAGGGAAGTACCTGATACGCAGAAGCTCAGACAGTCACCATCCTTTCTACGCTTTTGGTAGTTATATGTATATATATATATTGCGTAAGATCATGCATTTTGGAACATATGTATAAACATGTAAATTATTGTATTTCACTTATGTAAAATGATTATGTATATTCCTTTAAACTTATTTTGGTTATGTATGCAAATGAATAGTTATGATACATTTGAATAATGAAATGTTTGGAAAACGGGCCGGAGGTCCGAATCGGAAATTTCTGAAATTATTGTTTTAGAAATATTAGAATTTTCTCTACAGGGGATAAATTTTGGATTTCATAAAAACAGAGGAAACTCTGCCGAAATTATTTCAAAAAAAAAAAAAAATATTTCCGCTATCTTGATAATAAGCTTTTAAAAAGGTAACAGAAACGGATTTATAAAAGAAAGTAACGTTCTCCGTTCTGGATTTTCGACTGTAACGGAAGTCGGACGAAGGGCGTTACAGTTCTGCTTCACCTTAGGCCTGAAATGCTTGCTCTTGGCCTAACAGTAGCTGCTTGATAGCAGCTCACGGCATCTCACTTGGTTCACGGTCCTTCCTCTTGATTTCTCACGAGCTACACAAACACAAACCCATCAGCTCACGGCCTCTCACTTGGTTCACGGTCTGCACATGCACACATACCAGATCACTGTTTGGATGGGCTTCTCTTAGCTCATCTTAGCTCAAGGATTGAAGATGAACTTCTTGGTTTCAGATCTCACCTTTCTCTTGCTTGCATGCATGGATGGAGACCATCCAAGGAGAGCTGTTGTATCTACTGGTGCACTCCTTTACTAGCAGGTCTCAGCTTTGCTTTCTATCTGCACAGCTCCCTTTCCCTCTCTCACTGTGACATCCCGGCTCCCAAGATCGCCACTTCCTGTGACATCCCGGCTCCCAAGATCGCCACTCAATCGGTACTGTTCCCTCCCCTGGGGATTTTCTCGCCTCCCCCACCTCTCGAACCTGGCACCTGGGGTTTAATACCAAATTCTTAGAGAAGTGGGTACCAATTGAGCTACTAGCTCAATTGGTACCCATTTCTCTAAGAATTTGGTATTAAACCCCAGGTGCCAGGTTCGAGAGGTGGGGGAGGCGAGAAAATCCCCAGGGGAGGGAACAGTACCGATTGAGTGGCGATCTTGGGAGCCGGGATGTCACAGGAAGTGGCGATCTTGGGAGCCGGGATGTCACACTCACGCTCTCTCAAGTTCTCTCTTTCTCTCGTTCACTCTCTCGTTCTCTCTATATGAAGCTCTTGGTTTGAGTTTGTGAGAGGACCGAATGGTTTTTCTTTTTCTTAAATCTTCAATTTGCACTTTCAACTTTAATATATATATTTGCTCTCCACTTTGGACACTTGTCAATTTGGTGTCATGCATGAATGACACTTGCTTACTATGACATTTGTCATATTCATTCACCAATTAAATATATTGCTAACTAAGCCTCTTTTGAACTAAATATATTGTTAATTAATCTCTTGCTTATGGTTACATATCCATGCATATGTGTTCATTTTATACAATTGTTGTTTGCTTCAGATTATAAATGTGAAATGGCCTAAGAATCCGAGCACTTAGTGACTCAAAAGAGGGAAGAAAAACCCCTAAGCATTAAGACCAAAGGAGGAAAATAGTTCATGACAAACTCAGAGTGAATGCCTAAAGATGGTCTAAAAGGGCTATCACAACACACCCTTGAACATTAAGACCAAAGGGCAAAAAAGACTCATGGCAAACTTAAGGTGAATGCCTAAAGATAGCCCAAAAGGGCTATCACGATAAACACCAATGAGCCTTAAGACCAAAATGCAAACAAGACTCGTGACAAACTTAAAGTGAATGCATAAAGATAGCCCAAATGAGCTACCATGGCAACACCCCTAACAATTAAAACCAAAACGCGAGAAGGGTTTATGGCAAATCAAAAGTGAATAGTTAAAAAGGCTACCACGACAAAAAGCATCATGTAACAAAGACCAAAAAACGAAGAAGACCCATGGCAAATTCAAAGTGAACGCTTAAAGATAGCCTAAGGGAGCTATTATGGTAAGTGCTATAGAACATTAAACCAAATTATGAAAAAGACCCATGATATCGATAACAAACAAAAGGTGGAAAAGCCCATGATCTTGGTAGTAAACCAAAGGGCAAAAAGGGCCTATAATATCAATAATAAACCAAAGAGAGAGCCTATAGTCTCAGCAATAAAATTTATGGATGAAAAGGCCTATGATCTCAACAATAAAGTCAAAGGGCAAAAAGGCTCATGGTCTCGACAACAAACCAAAGAACAAAATGGCCTATGGTTTCAACAGCAAATCAAAGGGCGATAAGGGTTATAATGTCAACAACAAACCAAAGGGCAAAAGGGTCCATGGTCTCGACATCAAAAATGAACTAAAGGGCGAAAAGGGTTATCGTATCGATAACAAACCAAATGGTGACAGGGCCCATGATCTTAACATCGAAGCCAAAGGGTAAAAAGGCCAATTATCTTGATAATAAAGCCAATGGGCGAAAGAGTTTATAGTCTTGATATTAAACCAAACGGCAAAAAGGGCCCATAGTATCAAAAATAAACTTAAATAGGAAAGGGCACATGGTTTCAACATCAAAGCCAAAGAGCGAAAAGGCCCATAGTCTTGACAACTAAACCAAAGGGCGAAAGGGCCAATGGTCTCAACAACAAAACAAAGGACGAAAGGGCCTATGGTCTCGACAGTAAACCAAACGGTGAAAAGATCCATGGTATCAATAATAAGCCAAAGAGAGAAATGGCACATCGTCTCAACATAAAAGCTAAAATGGAGAAAGGGCTTATGGTATCGACAGTAAACTAAAGAGCGAAATAGTCTCAACATCAAAGCTAGGGGTTAAAAAGGCCTATTGTCTCATGATTCACACATAGGGTTAAAAGGGTCCATTATCTCAACATTCACACAAGTGCTATAAAGTCCAAGTGTCATGTTGGGTCATTACTTATCATTATTTTATTTCCAAATTACCTATTGTTTATGTTATGTTTTTTAGTAGAATTGGTGTTTTTATCTTATTATGTTTTTCTACATTTAAATTTAGGTTTTGAAAAGAGAAGAATAGAATTGACATATTTTCGAAATAAATTTTAGTGAAAAAAAAAACTGGAGATTCGGTTCGAACAATATTCCAAAACTCGCTACTCACTAGTCGACCGGCAACCTAGCAAGCAGCGTGTAATCAGTAACTCGATAAGTAATCGGTGAGTACTCGAAAGTACTATTTGGGGAGAAATTATAATTTTTGAAGTCTAAAAATGTAATTTGATATTTTATTAAACATCAAGGGCTATGACCAAATTATTCTCACCCTATTTAAAGCTCACCAGTCACCAGTCACCACTTAGCTCACGGTCAAACACCCTCTCAAAACCCTATTGTTCTCTCTCTCACCCTTCTTTTCTATCTCGCCTCTCTCATGCTCGCCTTCGTCATTCAAGTAAGCTATCACCATCGCTGTTGTCGTCGCAGTTTTGAGATCCGAATTATTGCCATTTTCGAAGCCGAAGCCACTCCTCTTCATCATCTCAATTCTTTATCTCCTCTGCGTACCCTATTGTTCTTCTTCTCTGCCGGTTCAAATCTCATCTTTTTCCTTGAGTCATTGATGCCTTTTATCAAGTTGTCACTATTGTCTTTTCCCTTCAACTCATCACCGATGATGAACTGTGAATGTGATTGGTGTGTGCTGTATTATTTGTCTTTTTGAAGTATTAGGTTTTGATCGATTTTTTTAATGGTGTTTGGGATGATTTTTGGTCGGTTTTGTGTTGGTTTGACTCGTTGAATCAGCCAAGTTGAGCCAATTATTCATCTCCGATGAGCATAACCTCAAATCTAAAGGTTTTCGGATTGATGAAGTGCCAATTTGAGTTTTTAAACATTGGGTTCGAAAAGCCTGAGGTGTGATACTCGTGTTGAAATGGAATAAAAAGAAAATTTCTAGAAATCTGTGGTAGTAGCGAAGGTCTCAAAAATTAGAAGAAGTTTGATTGTAAATACTGAAGATTAATAAAGCTCAAGTGAATGAGAAGAAGTTAAGTTGATCATGCAATTAACCAGTCAAACCCGAGTCAAAGAATGCATAATCAATGAGTTATGAGTTCGTGTCATACGATCAAACTATATGTGAAAGGACCCAACCCGGATTACCCCTATAGAGATCCGAGCGGAGCCCTCCCGGCACCCCACAGAATCCTTGCAGTCTTTATGCAGGTGACTCAAAAGGACTCTGTAAAACAAAACCGTAAAACAGTTTCATTTCTTAATCATTAAAAATTTAGGGTGGAAAAATTTTGGCAGCACAACGGCTGTTTCTTCGATATTTCCAACTTTTTCAAACACCTGTAAAATAATTTATAAACATTTCTAAATGCATACATTCTTTTTCACTTTCAAATGGGACCTCAGGTCCATATCAAAATCCATATTCAAACATAATTAAGTATTTAAGACAAAACCATTTCTAACTTAAAATATTTCACATGCGCGACATCGTAATCTTTATTGTAAAATTTAAACATTTACATTATACTAAATCTGTTATACATCAAAACATTTACTTTAATTTCACAGTGACAGTCGTCTCATAAGCTCGTCTAACTTTGAACTGGAGATTTATCACCTGGAGGACTCGTACCTGCGCTTGGGGAGTTTTCATAAAAATAAACAAGAAAATAGTGAGCTAAAAAAGCTCAGTTAGTGTTACGCATTTCTAAATAAGCTTTCCTTTAAAAAATATGCTCTTTAAAATCATTCGAAAATTTCTAAGTTTCGTAATAAGTTATTAAAAACATGAATTTCATGTTATTACATAATCATTTATATACATATTTGCTTGAAAACAAGATTATATGCATTGTAAAAATTCATTACGTAACATACCTTATTTGAAATTCATTCATAACATAATCATAAATTTATAAATCGTATCCTCAGTTATAAAACATGTATCCAATGGGACCCAGGGAAATTATGATCACCGCCCCGTCCTAGGATGTCGGTGGTAGGGACGATCAATCTCAATCATAAGCCACTATACCGCGGAATGTTATCTCATTGCACATAGGGCATCAGTCATAATAGTACCTTATATACGTGTAGAGGGTGACATGACAGACTCGATCCCCCCCATAGTTAGTGGACTTTACCCCACAGACATGCCATACGCGCAATAAGGCACTTCGGTTGCATAACAGTCATATAATGGGGATTAGGGTAGCCATCGGTTTTGAAAATTGTCTTTAGCTTTTCTTAAGAATTTCATCTACATGCTAAAATAATTATCATAAAAACATACCTCTTCGATTAAATATTAAAACATAAACGTTCATTTCAATAATAAATTTACGAGATCAACATTGCTTTAGGTGCATATATAAAAACATTTACAAGCGAACATCATTCATATAAATTCATTTAAATATTAAAAATGTTTCAATCTTTCATGAAAACATATTAATCATAGTGCATTTATCATTTCATAAAACAATTTACACTTACCGATTTCTAACTCACGAAAACTTTCCGATTTTCTACTTCGCAATACTTCCTCAACTTCGATTTCCTCCGCCTTATCGATACCTACATAATTTAACATTCTAATAAAAACCATAAACGTTAAATATTTCGTGATTACGAAAAGTTTTATCACGAGTTATTCTTTTTAACCATTCGCGCGATTCTTTTCGTTTTAAATTCCAACTCAACGTCAAACAACTTATTATTTCATTCAATACATGTAAAACTAATATTCGAACACTTTGATACACATAAACGAAAATCATGGCAGCTTACTAACTGTTCATTCGCTTTCCGCTTCGACTTTAAAAAAATCAACAATTAATTACATTCGCTAGCAAAGAAACTATCTGAGTGACTCTAACATAATTCAATCTGTCCTAACATCAATATTTACCGTTTTAACACCCTAGAACACATATCATAGCAACCTACTAATATCATATCCATCTTTAAATTCGACAAGGAAAATCACAACTAAACGCATTTGCACGAAAACAAGCGTTATCCGAATCACCCGGAAACGATTTCTCGATTATCAAACGACTATTCGATCCTTTAAAATACACCATTATGCATCATTTTTCAAGACGATGAACTCGAAAGTAAAAACATAACATAACAACCCCTACAACATATTTTTCATACAATTCCAACATAGAAAATCATCCAAAATCACATTAATATTTCAATAGAACGAACCTCCACACTAACGAGGTTCTAAATCCTAAAACCCAATCATAACATTATCAAATATCATCCAAAACTCATCCTAACTATTTTCCATCAAAATGAAATTAATACAACTCAATATACCTTTCGAAATTGATCCGAACTCTTCGAAAATGTTTGCGAAGAGGTTACCTACATTAATGCTTTTATCTGCGAGCTCCTTTCAATCTAAATTGACATGCAACCAATGAAAACTATTTGAAACATCATAACAAAACCAAACGGGATAGCACTTACCCTTGCGTGAGCTGTTCTTCGCTTCGAAAAAGCTCCCACGCTTTCGAACAGCAAGCTGTCCTCCTAATGGCAATCCACAGCAGCTCTCAACACCTCTTACAACTACATGCACAAGCTATCATCATTCTAACTGCACCTAACATTGATTCCAACCTAAAAATGCTTCAAGACAGCACTTAAATAACTCACAAACTATCAGTTTTACATGCCTAGAACAGATCAAGTGACTTACCAAGCTGTTGCTCTTAAAAACTGAATCTTGCATGTTAAAAGTATCTTCAAAACACTCTTCAAACCTACAAGCAGCAGCCTGTCACCTTCTTCAAACCGAACGAACTCCTTCCTCTTGATCGCTCACGAGCAGCTCACTTTCTTCTTGCTGCAGGTCACGGACAGCCTGAATCTCACTCTCAGCAGTAGCTCATGGCAACAGCAACTCACCCATGGCCTGACAGCAGCTCACCCACAACAGCAGCACCTCATGGCAGCAGCACCTCACGGCCTGACAATAGCTGATCGTCTCTCATTGCTTACATGCACGATCAGATCCTCTTCTTGGTTTGCTTGGACGACATATGCAGCTGTTGGTGCACTCCTTCATGAGTTCCTCTCTCTCTCGACTTTATTGAGCAATCGGTTTTGGGGAGGTAGAAGAAGAAGATAGAAGCTTAGCTCGAAGAGAAAGATGGAAGCTCTCGAATTAAAGACAAAGGAAAGTGACCGAATGGGTTGGATTTGCTTCTCTCTCTCACTCTAAACTCTCTTGGTTAAGCTTGGAAAATAGAGGACCGAATGCTTGATGTTAGATTTGTTTCTTTTTTTATTTTATTTCTTCATTTTCAATTAACTTATATATATTAATGAATTGCTTGACATGTGGCACTCATGCAAAAGGAATTCTTGCCATATGTCTTGCTTATTTCTTGCATGCCACCAATTTATTTTATTAAATTCTTCCATGCATTCTCTCGCTTTAATTCCAACTTGAATCCATTTCCGTCTGTCCGTCCGCGAATGTGCTTATGATTTAATCGCGACTTCGCACACTCGGAATTATTGTTAAATTTCGAATCTGTCTCCACGTACTCAAAATTATTTTAATATTTCTTTTCTAAAAATATTTCGAGTGAGTCAGAATCGAAAAATATTTTTCCGAGCGAACACGCGATCCATCAAAAAAATAATTTGCTCTCTGATGAACGAGGTTTTGGGTTTTACAATTTGTAAGTTACGACCAGAACCTATGTCAAATAAGTGGTAAGTTAAAGTTGCATGATTGAAAGTTACAACACAAGTTACGACACTGTCGCAAGCTCAAAGGCTATGACAACAAGCTACGATATTGTTGCAACATCCAGTCACAAGCAGGAAAGCTACAATAGGAAGCTGCAATACATAATTTTGTAGAATTTTCAATTTCATTGAAGAGCGACTCTTGTGCCAATTAACCAATCATTGCCGACCTTTTGATCCTATAAATAGGAGTCCTTTCCATACAATTCAACATACACCAGAGGGAGAGAGACCAGAGGCTTAGGCTGTAGTTGCTCTTCAGCTTATTCTTCACTAGTTATTTTATTTTATTTTATTTTTATGTTTTCTTTTAGAGTCATGATGACTACTTTCTTTATTAGTTAGGGCTAACTTGAAGCCATGAACATGAATTCAATCTATTATTATATTTAATGAATTATTTATTTTTACATGATGAATTTAATATCTTTATATAAATTATATTCTATTTATTTTGTTTCTTTGACTGGCCATTTTAGAAACATGTTTTTAGGATTATGTTATAAGCATATAAACCACATCTCAAACGGGAGTATTTGTAATTTGCAACAATCAAGTGCTTATGAGCCAATTAAGGGATATTAATTCATAGATACCTAGGAGAGACATCATATTTTAAGATTTGTATGACATTCATATTTTTCTAATTCTTAGTGGGTTCATGTTATTTAACCCAATTAGACATCATGTTAGGTTATAATTAGAAATATATGCATCTACGTAGACATTATGTGATTTGTATATTATTTCAGGAAGAATATATACAACCGGAGTTAATCATACTTTGTCGTGAATGTCTTCATCATGCATTAATATCATTATGCTTCATTCATAGATTAAGGATTGTTTAGTGGTAGATGGGATGTCCTAGCTAATTTTCTTTCTTATTGATTTTCCTTATTGAATTTAGTTTTTCTATTGCAATTAAGTTTTCAAATCAAATTTCAACAATCCCTTCCAGTTAGTTTAATTGTTCTAAATAAACTTGGAATTTAAAGTAAGATAATAACTCATCAAGGGATCGACCTTTGCTTGTCGTTGTACTCAATCAAACTATTTATACACTTGCAAGGTTTAACATTTGCTTTATTAAAAAATTAACCAACATGTCTTGACATACATAAGGGGTTAAGAGGGGCTTAATATCTTAACATTTATACATTGGGGCTAAAATGGTTCAGTGTCTCGATATATACCCAAAGGTCTAAAAAGGGCCTACTGTGTTGACATTCACACACAGATGTTAAAAGGGCTCAATGTCTCGACATCTACAAGGGTAAAAATGGTCTAGTGTCTCGACATTCGACTGAGGGCGAAAAGGGCTATGACTACTACATTCAAATCCAAAAGTGAATAAGGCCTTAGATAAATTTTCATGCAAAAGCCTGATTACAACTTAGGGGGTCACGAGAATAGAAGCCTAAATAATTGGGATGATCCCATTTAACTCATGAAACACATGCAAATAAGAAGTCTAAGAGCTCATCGAAAACCCAAGTTGTTAGGTCTAAGGGCCATTTAAGTAAACATTTACATCTATATGAAAACCTTTCAAGAATCACTCTAGAGATTATCGCATTTACATATGTCCTTAGACGTAAAAAGACCTTTCTTTAGGGATCACCCCCAAGGAGTATATCATTTTTCAAATGTCTTTTAGTGATAAAAAGACCCTTTGGGTATCAATCTAAGGTAACAATAATATTATTCACAAACTCTCTTTAGTGATAAAAAGACCCTCCAGTATTAAACTTCAAATAGGAATTATATTGTTTATAGATGTCCCTTCGAGTATTGACCATGGATGAAAATCTTCTCATCCACAGATGCCCCTTAAAGGCTAAAAAAACCTTCAAGCAAATACTATAAGTAGAAACTTATTATCCTATGAGGCAAGAAGCTAATAAAAGTAAAAACTCAGTTAAGGGCCATGGCTTGAAGAGGCGCAATGGCTTTCAACCCAGTCAACTTAAGACCAAAATACCCGGACAATAGGCGAAAAAATAAACCAAAAGGAAACGCCACCTTGAAATTCAAACAAATCTCCACATCATCTGATAGCCTCTATATAATCACAAGGGCAAGAAGTTCAAGTTTGGAAACAGACCTAAGTGAGACAAACACTTAGGGATGATAGGCCCCAAATTACAAAGGAAAAAGGAATGGTTATGACAAACAAGAGAACGTAATGGGTCTATATATCAAAATAGGCAGCAAAAGAATGCAGAACGATGAAAAGCATGGAAATAGTAGGACGAACCAGATCACAGAGGAAAAAGGAAGGGCCCAGGATCAGTCATATGGATCTATATCAAAATGGACAAATAAAGATCAACCAGCTGTGTTAGAAGAGAGCAAAGGGCGTTGATTACCAACTGAAAAGAACATAAAGAGATCAGACACGCCAAAGGAGAAAAGGACAAGACCGGAGGAAGTCTTTATCAATGATAAGAGAAGACATGGAAGATTCAAGACCAAGCTAAAAGACTATATATAAAGACACCATTCCCTCACCAAAGGGAGGGCATCTAGTAAAAAAACCTTAAAAAAAACCCGAAAAGCTCTTGTAAGGGTTTCTTTTCCAAATTCAAAAGATTTTAACCCCTTATTATTTACAAGAGGGATATCTCCAAGACACCCATCAATTTAAAAGGCCAAGGGTTGGAGAAATAACTAAGCATTTACCTACCAAGGAAGCCTTATCACATCTTGGGAAATCTAAGTGCACCAAATCTATTTTTCAAGCTACTAAGAGGTTCATATTGCCTAAGTCAAGCCCTAGTGTCCTTTCTTATCAAATGGAGTTAGGGAGGTTGTAAGTCAATCTCTCGCTAGGATCTCTATCAAACGATAAAATGAAGTATACCTCAATCTTCACTATTCCATGTACTTACGTCATAATTACTCTTACTAAGAGTTTATCTTCGTCCATTCCATTTGACTTGAGCTTCAAAGGGTTTTTGCCGGCAAACTTATCGGTGAGCCTTTGACTATTTTCTTTGCTTGTAAGTGCTTATAGACCTTGGACTCATCATCCCTTACTAGGGGCTAGAGCAAAGATGGACCTATCTTGCTTCTAAGGGTATTCTTACCTAATAATTATCCAACAAAGGGAAGTGGAAAGATTTTAGGGAACCACCTAGTATCCCTATTTCTAACATCCCTAATTCTATTGATGATGTCTTCTACCATCAGCTAATGGACTAGAGACTTAGTGTAACATACCCGCCCGATTCTAGTACGGAATATGTACGGAATAGTATATGTAAAACCCAAACTTCGTTTGACGGAAAACAAATTATTTTTCGATGGATCGTATTTTCGAATAGAAAGTATCAATGAGAATAATAATTTATCGAAAAGCGGATTTAGTGAATGGAAAGTTTCGAAATTTATTTTTGAGTTGAATAAAAGTGAAATGGATTGAAAACAAATCCATTTGGATAGATTCCGAGTGATTAAAAAATTTATTGAACGAAAATATACTTTTCGATTTCGTATAGTATGGAATATTTTAGAGAAATAAAAAAAAATTTGAGTGCTCGAAGGTGAAATCGAAATTTAAAAATAATTTCGAAAGTGTAATTGAATTATAAGCGAATTTTCGAATGGATGGAAACGAATTCGAATTCGAAATTGGAATGGGAGATTGTATGAAAAGTGATGAGAGGAGTGATTAAGTGCATGTGTGCCATGTGTCATGAATGCATGTAGGAAGCAAGACAAGTGGTGGCTTTGCATGGTGAATTAGTGAAAAGTGTCTCAAGATTATAAAGCATATATATATGAAATTCAAAGAAGAATGAAGCGAGTAAAACTCATTCATTCGATCTTAAGACTCTTTTGTCTGTCAGAATGAGAGAGGATCTAAGAGAGAGAGAGCTTCGTGTGCTCCATTCGGTCTTCAAGTGAATCGAGAGCTGTCATCTCTTTATTAACCATCAAACCCGAGAGCATCATCAACCTCAAAGCCGAGAGACATCAAGCAAGAGCCAAGCAAATCAAGAATGAGAGGTGCTCGATTTTGAGAGCACAAATGCAGACCCGAGAGCTCAAGTGAGGGCTTGAGTGCAGCAACCAAGCAAGAAGCTGTCCTGCCGTGAATAAGACAGCTTGCTGTTTGGGTTTTTTCCTGAAGCTGTTTTGGGGTGAAAAACAGCACATGCAAGCAAGGGAGAACATGGTACTCGGTCAAGAAGAAGAGTGTGAGCTATTCAGTGTTGATGGATGACAACAGCAGCTTGTTGGAAGAGTTCGAAGCTGTTTTTGGGTGAAATTCACTCATTCAAGGTGAGCTGCTGTCCCATCTGATTATTTTGTGATGTTTTGGTGTGATTTTAAGGCTTGCATGTTTCTTTTTGGATTGAAGGAAGCTCGGTCAAAGTGGATTTAGTGGGCAGCAGTTTGCATGTGAAGTGTGGGCTGTTGTTGTGTTGTTTTTGAGTTGAAAATTGTGAGGTAAGTTGTGATTTTACGATCATCGTTTTGTTGGAAAAATTTTGATTGTCATATAAGAAGAAATTCAATGATTATATGTTTGAAAGTTAGGAATTAGAACCTCATTAGTGTGGAGGTTCGTTTACTTGTGATTTTGATGTGATTATGGGTGAATTTTGATGTTGGAAATGTCACTAAAATCTATTGTAAAGGGGCTATTATGATGCGACTTTATTTTCGATTTCGTTATCTTGGAAAATGATACGTATTGGTGTGTTTTAAAGTGTTGAAGTGTTGTTTGGTTATCAAAAAATTGTTTCGGGTTATTCGGATAAATTTTCTTTACGTACGAACGCATTTAGTTTGCGAATTTCGAAGTCAAATTGAAAAATGGATATAAGAGTAATAAGCTGTCATGATCTTTAGTCATCACATACCCTGTGAATGAAGGAGCATCAATTATGCTTTTCTTTTTCATAAGATACTCATTCATTGAGGATCCATCTTTGTTCAATGTTTGCAATCGACGCTTCAATTTCATCAGATTTGCTTTTGATTGAGAAGTAAACAACTGCTTAACATTCTTCCAAACTTTGCAGGTTGTTGAACATTTAACAAGTTCAGGCAAGATCTCCTGACTTATAGATGACAAGATCGAACATTGAAGAATTTGATCTTGTTGCTCCCAATCAAGAAAAGCTTCAATGATTGAATTGTCAGGATTTAGATGACTTGGAGGCGAGACCGATCCATTGATGAAATGAGATAGCCTATTCCATTTGATTGCTGCCTGAATCTGTTGGCGCCATAATAGGTAGTTGTTATGATCCAGCTTGACTGTGAGTTCAAGCTTCATTGGAGGAAGAAATCTTGATTCTCAATTAATTGATATCTGTGCTAGATCCTCGGCCCTTGAACTTGATGCAAAACACATGGCGTTGAATTGCTCTGATACCATGTAAGCTGTTGATTATTGGGGAATGGCTATGGTACAAACAACAAAGTTGTTTGTACCACACAAACACATTTGGCTGCCATCTGGCAGCCAAATGTGTTTGTTCAAACTTGCAGCAACCGGTTTCAATCGGTTGCTGCAGTGAAAATTAAAACTTTAATAATAATTAATATTTTTTTAATATTTTATTAATAAAATAAAATATATAATATATATTTTATTACTTTATTATTAATATAAAATATATTATATTATAATTAAAATAAAACATAAAAAAATAAAACAGTATTTTATATTATATTATTTTCATAATTTTTTATTATTAAAAATATACATTAACGTCAAAGTTGTTCATTGAACAACTTCAACGTTGTTGTCAACAAGTTGTCGAACGTGAACTTGTTCACAGCAACGTCAAAGTTGTTCGTTCAACAACTTGGACGTTAAAGTCACGTCCGAAGTTGTTGAAACTCAACAACTTCGGACGTTGGACGTGAGCCAACGTCGAACTTATTCAACGAACAAGTTCGACATTCAAGTGAACAAGTTCCCGAACGTGAACTTGTTCACACCAACGTCAAAGTTGTTCGTAGAACAACTTCGACGTTGAGGGAACGTCCGAAGTTGTTGAGACTCAACAACTTCGGACGTTAACGTCAAACTTGTTCAACGAATAAGTTCGACGTTCAAGTGAACAAGTTCCCGAACGTGAACTTGTTCACACCAACGTCGAAGTTGTTCGTTGAACAAGTTCGACGTTGAAGCAACGTCCGAAGTTGTTGAGACTCAACAACTTCGGACGTTAACGTCAAACTTGTTCAACGAACAAGTTTGACGTTCAAGTGAACAAGTTCCCGAACGTGAACTTGTTCACAGCCACGTCGAAGTTGTTCGTTGAACAAGTTCGACGTTGAAGCAACGTCCGAAGTTGTTGAGAATCAACAACTTCGGAAGTTAACGTCGAACTTGTTCAACGAACAAGTTCGACGTTCAAGTGAACAAGTTCCCGAACGTGAACTTGTTCACAGCAACGTCGAAGTTGTTCGTTGAACAACTTCGACGTTTAAGCAACGTCCGAAGTTGTTGAGTCTCAACAACTTCGGATGTTAACGTCGAACTTGTTCAACGAACAAGTTCGACGTTCAAGTGAACAAGTTCCCGAACGTGAACTTGTTCACAGCAACGTCGAAGTTGTTCGTTGAACAACTTCGACCTTGAGGCAACGTCCGAAGTTGTTGAGACTCAACAACTTCGGACGTTAACGTCGAACTTGTTCAACGAACAAGTTCGACGTTCAAGTGAACAAGTTCCCGAACGTGAACTTGTTCACAGCAACGTCGAAGTTGTTCGTTGAACAACTTCGACCTTGAGGCAACGTCCGAAGTTGTTGAGACTCAACAACTTCGGACGTTAACGTCGAACTTGTTCAACGAACAAGTTCGACGTTCAAGTGAACAAGTTCCCGAACAAGTTCGACGTTCAAGTGAACAAGTTCCCGAACGTGAACTTGTTCACAGTAAAATATTTAAAAATTTGATGGGATTTTTTTAAAAACATTAAATAAATTTTCATAGAATTTGATATATTTATATTATTGAAGAAAATAAATTTAGTTAATTTATATCTTACAAATGTGTAAAAATATTTGCACGTAATTTTAATATGATTTCAAGGAATTTTTTTTTTCTATTAGAATTTAATTTTACAATTACATCTTTCCCGTTATGATGTTTAATATTCGTGGAACACTACAAAAGGATTGAGTTCTTCATCGCAATCATATCCAATTATGTTTGTGGGGTTATTGCACTATATTTATGTGAAATTACAAATTGAGCAAATTGAGATTTTCATTTTTTAAATTATTAGTACTTTAAATAATCTATTATATATAAAAAATAGTTGTTGATTTAATTGGTCGTATTAAATTAATTTTAAAATAAATTTATTGAATTTAACTTATTTTTTAAGTGAAACTGAATATAGTCGATAAGTTTTTTTTCTTTTTAAATTGCAAATAATTGAAAATTATTATATATCATAGCCTTTTAACAATTTTTTTAACAATTATTGATAAGATTTTCTTTTAACAATTATTGATAAGATTTTCATTTTCTGAAATATTGAACAAATTGAGGGGTTGTTACGTAATTAAGCATATCTAATATAGAGGGCGCTTCCTACCCTAAAAGCGCCCTTGAAACCATTTTCTGAAATTACAGAATTGCGCTACTAGTTTTCTGAATTACCAAAATCGCCCTTCCAAGTTTTAGGTTTGTATGGGATTTTTTTAAAACTTAAAGTGAATTATTTACATTTTCTGAAAGCGAATTTTTTTTTAGAAAATAACATAAAGTGAATTATGTTTTAGAAAATAACTTAATTTTAATTTTTTAAGTATAGTAAAATATTTAAAAATTGTATGGGATTTTTTTAAAACTTTAAATAAATTGAACTAAAATTTTATATATTTATATTATTGAAGAAAATAAGTTTATTAAATTTATATCTTACAAATGCATAAAAATATTTACACGTAATTTTAATATAATTTCAAAGAATTTTTTTTTTCTATTAGAATTTAATGTTGCAATTACATCTTTACCGTTATGATGTTTAATAAATACGTAAAACATTTAGTTCGTGGAACACTACAAAAGGATTGAGTTCTTCATCGCAATCATATCCAATTATGTTTATGGGGTTATTGCACTATATTTATGTGAAAAATATAATGAGTTGATTCATTCACTTAATTTTTAAGCAAACATGACCATCAAAATATTACCATCTCCCAATACTTTTTGTAGGTCTGTTTTTGCTTGGTTGATTACGTAACAACCCTTCAGTCCAACAAAACAAAGAACATCGAATATTATGGTTGGTGTACTTACTCCAGTGTTGGTGCGCAACCGCACTAGTATTTTAGTGTGGCCACACACTCATACTAGTGTAATCCAATTTATTAAATTTATATATTAAAAATACACAAGTGTTATACAAGATAATGTTTTCAAATTTTACAAAACACGGTATTTTTAAAATTTTTAACCCAAAATCCAATTTAGTCGAGTTAATATCTAATATTTCAACATAACACTTTAATAAGTATATCACAATTAAATCTAATTTAGTCAAATATTCTCAAGTTATAATGTTTCACACAAATATAAGACTAAATTTAAATATATATCCATCATATAGACTTAAATTAAATATTATAAAATTAAATACATTTATTTCAAATATGTTTACTAAAATTAATATATACAAATACAATTAGTGCTATTTGGTGATTCATCACTTATAAATAACTTTATCACTTGTAAAAAAAAAGAATATGTACATACAATCAATCTAATTGATAACATATTTTTGAATTAAAGAATAATTTCATCTAAATCTAAAACAATTACAAATTTTCCTTCTTCCATTTCTTGAAGAAAGCCGATTGAAACTCTTCCTGCATATACAAAAGGAAAAGAAGAAAAGAACTGGAAAACAAAACATAAAAAGCACCATATTTTAAGGTACATGCAAAACAAGATATCAAACTTCAAATTTTGTAAATGTTAATCTACGCTAATACACTCTTATTTTCCACAAGAACCCAAACAAGGACCTCAAACAAATGACAGGTAGAGTCAGTAATAAAATCCAATCACTGACTTACAATCTATATATGGCACCCAAAATCTCTCAACATAAATAAATGAACAAAGTTGACAAGAAGAAAAAATTACCATACAACATACAACCATCCAACACCAAAGCATCCAAACCACTCTAACAATACTATTACAGGTCTTATAACAATCCACAAGGACCACACTATAGTGTTCTCTAAAGCCAAAAACACGTCCACCAAGTACTAAACAAAAATACGTAAAGACTTAACCAATTAAGATCAAACGAGAGATGCCAACATTCCACAAAATGGGCCAAAAAAACATTATCAACCATACCAATAACATATCAAGCTCAGATTTTCCCTCCATTTAATCAAACAGACTCCATACACACATATACACATAATCAAACAAACACATATCAATAAATCTATCTCTAAAAGAAACCCAATTTAATCAAAATCAAATATCCACCTCTAAAAAAAATTACAAAATCACACAAACTGATAACCACAACAATTTAATAGCACCTTCCCACAAAAAAGAAAAAAACAAAAAACAAAAACAAAAACAAATACAAACAAAAAACCAAAAATCTCATCTTTACCTTCTTGAAACAAAGTAAAAATACAAACTTTTGACTCTCTCTCTCTCTATCTCTATCTGATCACAAAAAACAAAATCAATAGTAAGTGATCCCCACAACAAATATGATACCTTGCCACCCAAAAAAACACAACAAAAACAGAGAAATTATAAAACTACAAGGCAATAATGACTCAAAAATTATAAAAATAAAAACCTGTGACCCTCTCATCTACTTACTTAAAAGTGATAACCCTCTCATCTGCTTCTCTATAGCTTCTATAATTTTATATGTATGACATATTATATTGATGTTTTAGGCTCTTATTATATTGCCCAATAAGCCACATTAAAGACATTTGGTACTGTTTATACTGCTCTGATTTAAACCATGCGATCACAAAATGATTATAAACAGTTTCAACAGGAATACCTGTAACACCCCCTACCTGACCCAAGACGTAGCCGGATCGAGAGCGTTACGTGCGTTGCGTAATACAAAAAAAATTTCTTTCGCGCTATTCCAAAAGCCATTTACAATATTTTTTTTTAAACAAAACACATCCACCAATATTCGCAAAATCATAGATTAAGGGAATAACATCATACAAATGAGGAAGATTGAAATAAATAGCCCCTCCGATCATGACCAAACTATATTGCTTTACAAATCCCCACGAAATAATATTTATTACACGTCATTTCATCCCCATTCCAAAATAAAATTTAAGTTATGCAAATGTTCACAAAAATAATATTATATGCATATGTAGAACGGGACACCATTACAAAAATTTAATTGGCCTTAATGCCGAATACCAAAGTATAAAAGTTCATGCATACAAAAAGGATTACTACACATGCATATGGAATGAAATGCTATTACACGTCCAAAAGGAATTATGTGACTCTGACATTCCGCAGGATCCTTCAGTCTTGACTTAACAACAAATACCTGCGCGAGGAAAACAACGCGCTAAGCATAAAGCTTAGAGGTACATTTCTAAGTTCACGATTAATCGAAAACACACCACAACATATAATCCAACTCATACACGATTATTCATATTTTCATATTTCAAACAATTTAACAAATAAGTACATATAACATATTCACATTAATAATCGTTTCGCGAGTAAGACATACCTTCCCATCATAATTAATTATACACATTTACCCAAATTCTTCACAAAATAAGAATCATAAAAAAAAAGAAACAAAATCATTTAATACGACATTTTCATGTTAAGCGATTTAATTGCCCTTAGCTAATTCTAACCGGGTTTTCGATGGATTGGATAACGGATTCACCGATACTGTCCTCAACTTGGGCTACGGATCAGTTTACAAATTTGTATCAAGTTACGGACTGGACGCCCAAGTCTCTCAAAGTCCAATGTTTCATAGATAAATACAAGGATCGGGCACCTATCACCTCTCAAAGTCCATAAGTAAAAATATCAATGGCTGCAGCACTGCTACAGTTTCCTATTGGCATGCCAATCTATCCACATCCCCCAATATACGGTTTTGAATTTAACTAGGGCATTTATAAAATTACATCACTTATTCATTCCACCAAGATTTTTACACATCTTAGTGCACGTTTTTATCCATAACATCCAAACAATTTTCTAGGCAGCTTATATTAATGTTTAAACGTCATTTACATGCATTTTAATGACCAAAAACGCACATAACAGCCCAAGTGCATTCCTAGACAGCATATACAAGCTTTTTAATCAATTTTCATGCATTTAGACATCCAAATACACCCCAAAACAGCCTACAATCTGCACGCAAAATTTATTCCAGTATTTTCTCACAAACTTCAGCCCATTGTCATCATAATCACGTAAAAACAGACCAAGACAGCCCATGTAATTTTTGGCCACCACTAGCTCATGAATTTTCTTAAGTTTTCACATATTGAATCATCACAAACACTCCATGGCAGCAAGATAAACACACCATAGCAGAATTTTACACGAGAATCTCATACAAAATTTCATTTACAAGATTCAAACATGCCATAAAAAAAAATATCAAACTAATCAAGCACTAACCAAAATGGTGCCAAAAATCACTCATGTCAATCCTAAATACTGGACAGCACATGCACATGCATTTCAACTTCGTTTATATGCGTTTTGATGCCTAAAATCACTCACGACAGTCCCTAATTACTGTATAGCACATACACATGCATTTCAACTTCATTTACATGGATTTTGATAATTAAATTCACACATGACAGCGCAAACAGCGCTTATTAAATTCGATAGTCCCTACACACCCAAGTTTCCTATAATTTCACTAATCCAAACCTCCAAATGATTAAATAACAGTATGATAACTCATTCAAAACATTTTTGTGCAGAATTTACACACAGAACAGCTGCCATATCATTGATTCCAGCATAAATCACACCATGACAGCCCCTAGCAATGTGGTGAACACTAACAAGCACCTCACCACACAATTTTACATTTCCAATAATTCAAAACACATTATGGCAGTGAGGTTGTCACACCCATAACAGATTTCATACACAATTCTCACACAAACTACCAAACCCAACATGCAAACACATCATTCTATTTGAAAATCAATTGTTAGTGAAACACTAACCAAAATGGTGCCAAAATCACTTTTCTTGTCTCCAAATAACTCTCTCAAGCTTGTCCTTGGTCCTCAACAGCCCCTAACCACCATAGATGAGTTAAAAATGTCAAAAACAACCAGATTTTTCCATGCATGAGCTTACATACGGGATTGCCAAATAAAACTACAAATTGGAAACTAGTTACATGTTATTCAATCTACTAACTCACCTACCTCCCCAAGTCACAAATCCACTCAATTTGACACAGCCCAACCTTGAAAACTCATCCAAAACAATCCATGCATGTCATCTTTGTGCAGTTTGGAGTGTGGGGGATGAAGTCTTGGTGATTTTGCAGTTTGCAGCGAAATGTTTCTCTGCTCGTTCTGAAGAAACTGCAACAAATCCTAAAGTCACTACCAAGCATATACAATATATCAATATAGATAATACAACACTGCAACTGTCATTTTTCTCATGGACGGTAACCATGAACAGCGACCAACATCACACGCCCACCCATAGCCACCCATCATACACATACACCACACCCAGAAGCCACCACCCACCACCACCACGATTAACATCAAACACCCACCACGGTCACCCATCAAACACATTCCGACAGCCACCAACATCAACTCAAAAATCAGGGTCCTTGATGGAGGAAAAGAAGAGGACGGACCTTTGCTAGTTGACGGTCCGGGGAATGCCGGCGAGTCGACGATGAAGCTCGGAGAGAGCGGCGAGTCGACCATGATGTTGTGAGTCATGACAGAGGGCGAAAAAGTCCACAATCCTATCACTGTGAGGCTGTGACGATTCGATGATGCTGATTGTTGAGACAGAGAGGCGACGCTGGCGAGTCGACGATGCTGCTGAGAGAGAGCGCCGATGCCGGTGCAGCAGATCATCGATGATGTAACAGAGAGCTTGGAGAGAAAATGGGTGTCGGCTAGGCTTTCTTTTGGAGAGAAATGAGACTTAGCCGGTGACCAGTTTTTTAACTTTTTTTGGTTTTTCAAATTTCCTAACCGTTGGATGTAAACTTTGATCATCCAACGGTTGGATTTTATTCTTTTTATTTGTCTGTATGATACAAACACTTTACATGTTTGTATTATAGCCGTTTCCTGATTATTGAGCAAGAGATCAAGAAACAATTATTTTTGGAAACGAAAAATTTCTA
>CM041014.1:26862774-26870274 GCA_022984855.1 Dimocarpus longan
TTGTGAACAATGAATTGAATCTCAACATATATGTTTTGGTTGGATAATTGATTGGGGTTATATTGGTTTACAAATTAGATAATTTTTTAATCAATTGAAAACAACCTTAACTTTGGGGTGGGATTCCATAACCTAGGCTAAAAATTAAAGTTGGGTTTAGGTCGAGTCTTAACCTTGAGATTGAGATTTTGAACTTTCAGGTTGACATTTGCAATCTAGGTTAAGAATCGGAAACTGGAGTCGAGGTTTCCAATGTGAAATTCCCAATCTCAAAGATTAAAATTCTCAACATGGAGGTTATGATTATCAACCTCAAGGTTTGGTATTTGTAACCTACAAAATAGGATTCCCAACTTGAATGTTAGGAATCTCATCCTAAAAGTTAGGATGCCTAACGTAGGCTGAATATCCTAAACAAAGTTGATATTGAATCTCAACCTCTAGGTTGATTCCCAACCTAGAGGTTAGGATTCCCAAATAGGTTGAAACATCCTAATAGAAGTTTAGGTTACAACCCAACCTTGAGGGTGGGATTCCTAATCTTCCAAGGTGGGATTTAACCTAAATTCTATTGGGATGTTCAAACCTACTTGAAAATCCCTAACCTCTAGATTGGGAATAGGTTAAAATCCTAACTGGAGTTAAGGTTGAATTCTAACTTAGGTTGAAAATCCCAACTGGAGTTTAGGTTGAATCCCAACCTCCAAGATGGGTTTCTCAATCTATAGGTTAGGATTTCTACTATCGAAATTAAAATTCTCAATTAGGTTGAAAATTCCTATTGGAGTATAGACTGAATGCCAACGTCGAGAATATGAGATTGTTTTGTTGAACAAGTTTAGAATGTTAATTGTATGCCATTTATGAATGTGTTTAATTTGATCAATTCTATTTTTTTGTTTTATTTTTACAATTTCATTTACTTACACATTTATGGTGTTTATTTAATGTTGGCTAGCTTTGGTTTTGCTAATCGATGTAGTGAGTTATATACCATTTAATATAAAATAATAAAATTATCATAAAATGTGTAGAAATGCATGTGTTTTTTGAAATAATTGCAATTGCCATAAAAAAAAAATTATATATGCCTTATTTGAGAGATTCTAAGAGCAGTAATGCTTGTTTAACACAAACCAGCAGAAATCAATGTTTGGATAGATATTAACCACACTATTGACTTAGTTTGACAGGTTGAATGACATGGATAAAATTTAAATTATAGTTTGATATGATGGTGAATGGATGAATAAAAGAAGAAACATCATATACAAAGGTGGAAAGACCAAAGGAATTTCATTGTTGAAGAATTCGTCATATTAAGAATTGCATGATAGTGTATGTTATGCACTTTGTAACACCCCTTACCCCGATTTTTTCGTCGGATCGAGATTCGAGGCGAAGGACATTACGGTTTCGAACTGAAAATTCATTTATTTAAAAATTTCTTATTAAAAGAAATGGAATCACCATTAAAAGTTTTATTTTAAATTCTTACTATATTGAAAAACATTAATATCATTTTCTCATTTATAATTTTTTCAAAAATCTGACAGAATTTCCCCTGTTTTTCTAAAAACCAAATTTAAAAACCTATAAAGAAAATGATAAACACTTCTGTAAAATTCATTTCTCAACTCCAATTCGAACCTCCCGTCCGATTTCAAAAAATCACTTTAACACGCAAATAATTAAAATAAATATTTATTCAAAATCCAAAATCCACCACCATAAAACTTTATACTACATACTTATCAAATAATATACATAACTTACAAATATTTTAAAACTTTTAATATAAATTGTACCTTACAGACTTTTAAATTTAGAAACTTACACACATATATGATGATGCTCATACATATATATATATACATGATACAAAATGATTATTACCAAAAAATTTATGTCGGATGTGACTCGTGAAAAATCTGCAGGTACGTCGTCTTCAATCTTTATCTACAAGCCCAAATCATTTACCTGTGCGTGGTAAATCCAACGCACTAAGTATTTCTACTTAGTGGGTGTACACTTAATTTAAATGTCATAAGACTTTATTTCCGCATCATATAATTTCACAAAACTTTTTCAACAATATTTGAAAATTCAAAAAATAATAAAATAAAACTTTCATCATATTTTAATTTTTCTCTAAACACGAATAATAAAATGCATAAAAATTATATTTCAAGTATGACTTTACCAAACTCCAATATATTTTTTTTTCAATTTCAAATAATCATGTTATAACATACGAGTAAATAAATATGAACATAAAATTACTTTTGACAACTATCTTGAAATGATTTTCACCAAATATTTTTCTTTACTAAAATTTCACAATTAAATCAATTTACTAATAAATACACATACAAAAATACGTACAATTTGTTATTAGTCATATCAATTTCATTTCTAACAATTCTGTTATATATCGCTATGGAAACACTTTACTACATATCAGATATATAGAAAATCATTTTCCCTCCATTTACCCATAATATATTTCTAAATTTTATATTTACATTTACTGATTACTCAAGTAACTAGTAATTTTATATATCAAATACATAAAAGTATTTATTTCCATTACCCCGACACGCTTTTCACCATAGGCGCACATTTCTCAATGTTTACTAAAATTCATAATCAAATCGATTTACTCATAAATGTACTTTCAAAATACATATAATTTATTATTTATCATAAGTTCGATTTTGAAAGGAAACTTTATTTCAAATTCCTATGCAAACACATTACTAGTAATCACACCTATCAAACGCGTAAACAATCATATAAATTTTCTCAAATTCTTAAACTTTTATTAGAATTTCACAAATAAACTTACGTTATTAAGAATTACACATATAAAATACGTAAACATCAATTCTATCAAGGACACTTTATTAAAAGTTTCAATTATCTAAATTATTTACTTAATATACCTATTACTTATTATTCATCATATAAATTCGATTTGTTAGAATTTTGCTAATAATTATTCTTATCAAATACGTAGAAATCATTATGCACATATATATATATATATCTAAACAATATAATCGATTTCGTTTTACAATTTTCATTTCAATCTTTTTAACACGGTAACTCAATGTCAAGTTTTCAATAATAAAATCAAACAAAATACATAAATAATTGATTTTTCAAAAACACATATATCAAACATAATTCAAAATGAACTTCAATTACATAACTTTTTCGAAATCTATCAAACACATTTACATTATTATCATTTCAACTAAATTCAAATTTTAATCATCATTATATTTTTGAAAACAGTACATTATCGTCAATAAAAAAAAAAATCAAAACCATTATATGAATTGTAACAATAATTTCGTAATACACAAAGTAATCATTTAAAAATTATAACCAATCGAGAGTTCATAATATAATATCAAATTAATAAATCAAATTGCAATCGGATTCTTTTCAAATCTCATTTGTTACACCCTGATTACAATATTGTCCTTTTTCGTTAATTAGAGCTTTTGTAAATTCTGTCACGATATCATGATTTGATAACGGATTTTCTAGCATCAGTCAGACTAAACGGCAACCCCGACAACGGTCGCTCGTTGTCTATCCGCCGGGTTGCATGTCATAATCTATTTCCGTTTCGGGACCGGGCACTCATTTGCCTCTCAAAGTCGTCATACAACGTCTGAAATCAATCGTAACGGTGCAGTACTGCTAATTAATCACCATATTGACTAGCCAACTATCAATTCATTTTTCGAAAATGTTTATCTGAAATCATTTATCAACCAATTTTCACTCCAATAACATGCCAATAATAAACAAATAACATATCAAATTATTTAACACATCAAGAAATAAATTTATCAAGTTTCAAATAAATTTACATATTAATATTAACTAACAAAAATAAAATTTTTCAATGATGTGTATACCAACCTCATGAGCTTGCTTTTTTGTCTTCCATACACCCAATGAGAGGTTTTCACGCCTCCCTAACCTTCTCTAAGTCCTCTGAAATTAAACCCTCACTTAGGGTTTCAAAAATAAACAAAAATAAACAATAATATCAATTTAATAAATCAAACTACTAAATAATTTCAAATACATGTTTATTGATGTATTTATCACATTTTTAAGCAAAATCCATCACAAAATCATACACCAATGCCCATATACCTTATTTGATTTCTTTATACCTGAAAATCAAAATTGAAAAATAGATGAGTTTAATGATTTTGAGATTAGGAATCAATAGATTATAGAAAAATTAAAGATTAAAAACAAAGAAAATGAGAAAATGGGAAGAAGAAGACTCACGGTAGGGTAAGAAGGAAGAGTCGGCTGGAGCAAGAAAAGAATACAAAAATCTGGAAACAAAAAACTTTTATAATCACCAATTCTCATAATTACGAAATTATCTCAAAATGTTTTTATTTATAAATTGACCCCAAAACCTTTATTTTCTGCACTTACACCATACTCACATACTAACATCCCATTGGACATTCTTGCCAACACATCATCCCATTAAGTCATTCAAACTTATCTATAACCTTTATTTTATCCAAAAATAATTAATTTATTTAATGAAAAAAAAAAATAATAATAATACTAATAATTATATAATAAATTCTTTATTCACCAAAAATTATCCACTACAATACAATCCAATTTCACTATTCTAACCTTTCCATTCTGCTACTTATTTTATTTAAATTCGAAAATAATTCTTTTACGGGGAAAAACGTTTTCGAAATTATTAAATTTCACAAATTAACAATCAAAACATTTTAAAATCGCGCGAATTTCATTAAATTCAAATTTATCTCATTTAATAAATTACTTATGAAATCAACGAATAATAATCGGACGAAAATAAATATCGGGACGTTACACACTTGATATCAAACCTTCTGAATTTTTAATTACAATTAAGTTCAAATATAAAATGTGTGATGCAGCCCCACCAATTGAGATGTTATTGTTATGATTATGTGCCCTAAGAACTTGTAATTTATAAACATTTAAATTAAATAGTAAATAAAATATATTTATTTTATTCAATTTATGTACATTTGTGAAATGTTTGCTTAATACAATATATCATGTAATATCCATGATTACTTTGTAATCTCAAACTAAATATATAAGTGTTATATATAAAAGGATTTAGTTTGAGATTAGTAATCTAAGAGTCTATAGAAAGCAAACAAAGTTGGGTACTTTGTTTGTGATAAATTTTAACTGCTGTTCATTTTATATTTGATACGATGATCTTATCTGGATTGTTCATATGACGACATGAAAGTAGAGGTATCTTATATAATAGAGATTATATAGAACTGGATCACGATAAAATAAATTTATTATTAATATCCGTTAAATAAATAAATTTATTTTTATTAACTAGATAATCATATATGAATTGATCTTAATCTTGAGTATTTTATGGACTCCTATTTGTTGAATCATATCTTTTAATTTACATGAGTGAGACTGTTACAGATTTATGGTTAATAAGTTTTGTACTTTAAATATATGATTTAATAAGTAACTGTGAACATTCTACACAATAGTGAATCCACTCTTTATTACGAGAAGTAGATGAATAGTTCCCTTAAGTGTTTATTCAAGTTTTGAATAATAAGAGTGTTCGACTTTCTATTTGTAAGTAAATGAAAAAAATAAATTCATAAGTTACTATGAATCTATTGTTCATTAGAAATTCAATGGTGCTTAACAAAATAAGATATAATTAGAGAGGTACAACATACTTTAATGATTTAACTCTAATTATAAACAACTCGTGGAGGATAGAACCATATGAAATGATTAAATCGATGGACACTGAAAATTTAGATTGTATAAAACATCAAAAATTTGAGAGTACAACCTTAAGTTTTTAGTGGAGTAATTTTAAGGTTAATAATAGTAAAATATTTAATTAAAGAGTTAAATTAATAATTTCGATATTATTGTAGCTCAAATTGTAGGTCCATTTGGTCCTCTTGCTAGCTCACAATCACATAAAAGAAATAAATGAAAGAAAATAATTGGATTGTCCAATTATAAGTGTACATACAAATTTTATGAACATGTTCACGAATAATTTAAATAATTTAATTATTTAAATATATGTAATTATTAAAATTATTGTCAATTATTTAATTAATTTGTAAAGGTTATGAGTTCAATTTTAAATGGTGTTATATTATTTGTTATTATTTATGATTCTTTTTTTTATATAGAATAATTTAATTTAATAAAAATTTTTATTTAATGTAAATAGTAATTTAATTTAATTGGAATTAGATTCCATATTAAATTAAATTAAGAAGTTTTAAATTTAATAGAAATTAGATTTTATATTAAATTAAAAGTAAAGAGTTTTAGATCAATAAGGAATTTGATTCCATATTGGATATGAACTATGTTTTCCAATTTAACAAAGAATACAAATAGTAAATTGTATTTCTTGTTAAATGGTGAAACTGTAACTAAAACATTATAAAAAGGATATTTTTTTATTTTATTGGTAACTAAGAGAGAGAGAATTTTTGGTACTTAAATAAAAAACTTTTATTAACTAAAAACACCATATTACCCATCCTAAAATAAATCAAGAAAATTATTTTTTGATTTATACATAATAACCTTTTATAAAAAGATTTTTGTGATTTAATTCTTAAAATTTGGTGCCAACACACAGTTTCTTTCGTGAAAAATCATAACAAGAAAGATTCGGGTGATGAAATATCTTGTAAATCAAAAGAGATAAATTCAATTTTCATGTAATATAAGATTTAATCTTATTAATTTAATTATTGAATTGTTATGACTCTTCATAAAAGAAATTGTGTGTTTAGGGTTTATTAGGGTTTAGTGGTTGAGGGTGGGTTGAGGGTTGAGGGTTTGATGGGGTTTGAGGGTTTGGGGTTTTGAGGGTGAGGGTTTGAGGGTTTTGGGTTTTGGGGGTTGAGGGTTGGGGGTTTGGGGTTTGAGGGTTGAGGGTTTGAGGGTTTTGGGTTGGGGGGTTCGGGGTTCGGGGTTTGGGGTTTGGGGTTTAGGGTTTGAGGGTTGAGGTTTGGGGTTGAGGGTTGGGGTTCGGGGATTTAGGGTTGGGTGTTCGGGGTTCGAGGTTTCGGGGTTTTGGGTTCGGGTTTAGGGTTTAGGGTTGGGGTTTCGGGTTTGGGGTTGGGGTTTAGGGTTTCGGGGTTTAGGGTTTGGGTTTGGGTTTTCGGGTTTAGGGTTTGGGGTTTCGGGTTTCGGTTCGGGGTTTCGGGGTTTCGGGTTTCGGGTTTCGGGTTTCGGGTTTCGGGTTTCGGGTTTCGGGTTTCGGGTTTCGGGTTTCGGGTTTCGGGTTTGGGTTTAGGGTTTCGGTTTGGGTTTAGGGTTTAGGGGTTTAGGGTTAGGGTTTAGGGTTTAGGGTTTCGGGTTTAGGGTTTCGGGTTTCGGGTTTCGGGTTTCGGGTTTCGGGTTCGGGTTTCGGGTTTAGGG
>CM041014.1:26891807-26923759 GCA_022984855.1 Dimocarpus longan
ATTCTTAGAGAAGTGGGTACCAATTGAGCTACTAGCTCAATTGGTACCCACTTCTCTAAGAATTTGGTATTAAGCCCCCTGGTGCCAGGGTTCGAGAGGTGGGGGAGGCGAAAGAAAGTCCCTAGGGGAGGGAACAGTACCTAGTGAGTGGGTGAGAGGGGCAAACCTGGGGTAGCCCGAGGGACCCAGTATAGGCAAATCCCAGACCCCACAATAAAAAGGCGCCTTTTTATTGTGGGGTCCGGGATTTGCCTATACTGGGCTCCCCTCGGGCTGGCCCAGGTTTGCCCCGCGAGCCCACTCACTTGGATATCTCGGCCCCCTCACCGATTTCTTTTGCCTCCACAGGTGCTCGAACCCATGCCCTAAGGGTCTTAGGCAAATGGGAAGCAACACCTGCTACCAATTGAGCTTGACAGGCCCCTTTCTAACTACTAGTTAGGCGACCTGCCCGGCAACCCCACGGTGGCTCCCCAGTCGAGATCTGCTCTGATTGGAAAGTTCCCGTGAAGCTAAGCCTCTTTTCTTTTCTAAAATACTTGAAATCCTTTTTATTCTGAAAAAGGGTGGGAATTTTGTTCGTTGAAAATAACTTTATGAAAATAGAATTTTCACAGAAAACCGGCAGCACAACGGCTGTTTTTCTAAAATTCCACCCTGTAAAATATCTCATAAGACCTGTATAATTGTATTCACAAACAATTTCTATAATCAATAGGCCTCCGGCCATTTTCAAACTCATAATCATGCAATTAAGCGGAAGTAACTTGAATGAATCTTAAAAACGACATGCATGATATTTACATAAAATCCTTAACTCAAAATAATATTTTTCAAAACTAGAGAATCTGGAAAATGATAGTAAATACAATACATGATGTTATGCTAGAAAATAGTGCAATCTGGTCACGCGTGTCTAGCTGGCCTGTCCGTCCGAAGGAGATACGTCAACTGCGCTACTCGCACCTGCACCTGAGGGAGGTTTTTAAGAAAACAGGAAAACAGTGGTGAGAATAACTCAGTGAGTGGGTAAGTTTACATAAACTGTACTTTTGCTTAAAAAATACTATTCCTCCCAAAAATAGATTGGAAAACTATTACTTACTTACTTTTCCTGAAAACTGTAAACTCGTTTAAAAGCTGCGAAAGTTATTTATCAAACTTTTCTTAAAACTTTTCTTATTTTCTTACTAGCCTTATCTGGCAACCCAGGGAAATCTTGTCCTTCGTGACGGTGCGAAAATACGCCACTAGGATAGGGGAACTCTCACCATGTGTAGTCGCAGATGTGGATACAACTCTGGGATCGCGAATCCCTCCAACATCAGGCAGATCTACACTATCCCATACGTGCAGAGGGTGACTGACAGACTCGATCCCCCCAAAGTTAGTAACTCCCCCCATCTACCGTACACGTATGGAATACTTTCGGCCGGGTGTAATCTTAGGGGCTAGGGTAAACCATAGGCATATATATAAAAATGAAATCTCGGCAATATGCTATAATATCGCAAAATAACTTTCACAATTACTATCTCTATGCATGTATATAATTTCAACTTGCTCAATTACTTTATTAAAGAATATAAACATATTCATAGCATCTCATATAAAAATATACATGCATTTATAAACGATAAACTGAAAACTATAAACTTTTACTAGAATCTCAAAATCTTTTACTTGCTAAAACTGATTGCATTCATAAAGTAGAATATATGAAAACTTTTAAAAATCCACACTCACAACTTGCTTCCAAAATACTTATCACCGTTTCCCGCTACGGCTCTCGTTCGATTCCCGATTCACCTACAATTGATTTCGATCGAGATGTCGTTAAAACATAACTTGTGCGCAACTAAACTTTAAGCCATACGATGATTTATAAACACAATAATTCAAGCGATTATCCTCACACGATAACATAACGGAAACCTCATATTCGCACGCGAAAACGATTTCAAACCGATTCGTTATCGCGACTTAAAATATTCAAAACTCTACGGTCATAAAACCGACAACTATGCCATTCGAATCTAATGTAACATCATCAAAATTAGATTCTAATGAATTCACTAAACAAAAGATTCGAAATTAAACAACGAACTTAAAGCTTACGCGATTTCACTAATCATCGCGATTTCTCGATTTTACGCGTTTCGTGCGATTTCTTTGTTTCCGCTTAAACTTATCGTTAATAACAGCTCGTGACTTTACTTAAACACTTTAACGGGCTTAATATCAATTTTGGGGCAGCGAGATAACGTTCACAATCTTTTTATAATCGACAACGAAAATCATAAACTAACAACGTTCGCATTCGTGGAAAAATTCAACCGAAACGCTCGGAAACGATTTCTAAATAACCGAACGAATATCCGATCCTTTAAAACACTCTAATATTATCTATTTTCCACGACCACAAATGCGAAAGTAAAAACATATCTCAACAGCCCCTAACTTAGCATGACAGTCCATATACAAAACTCGCAACGAATACGATCGATGATAACACAATCGAAACAACAAACGCACGAACCTCCGCACTAACGAGGTTCTCCATCCTAAACCCAAACATAGCAATTATCAATTGTCAACCAAATCTGATTTCTAATTCATAAGCAAGCTTATAAATACTCGAAACAACTCAACAAAAGAAATGGGACAGCACCTTACCCAAGAAATAAACTATTCTCGGCTTCGAAACGACTTCCGAAACGGCGACGAATCTCTCGCACGCTGTCTCCTTTGATGTTGTTTCGCTTCAGTTCGGAATTGGTTTCTTGAATAGTGAATAAACTTGACAGCAACTATTGGCAGCAACTACATCCACGTTGACAGCTTGTGACGACGGCACGACAGCAAGCTTACAACGGTGACAACGGCAATGGCAGCAAGGCAGTTTTAGCTCAACAGCTAGCACAAGACAGCACACGGCAGCAAGGTGACAGCACAACCTCACGCCAGCAGCTGTCTTCTTGTTCACGGTCAGACAGCAACAGCTTCAGCAACGTGACAGCACCCTCACGATGGCAGCCACTCAGCTCGGCAGCAGCTCAACTCTTCACGCCAGCAGCTGGACAGCAACGACAGCAGCTCAACTTGCTTGCTCCAGCTTCATGGCAGCACCTAAAATGATGGCAACAGCAGCTCAACTTCACGCCCAACAGCTCCTCACCGGCGACAGCAGCGGCAGCAACTCTTGGGGACGGTGACAGCACCTGACGACAGCACTTGGCAGCAGTGCACGATCAGATCTGTTTGTTCCAAAGTCCTTGGCCGAACAGCACTTCTTCTCCTTCGTTGCTGCACCTGCTCACGTTCAGATTCTGGATCCCCGTTTACGGCCAGCTCACACCTCACGGGCTCGACCCTTGCATGCACGACAGCTCTCTTCTTTCTTGTCTTCAGTTTTCTGTTTTGAAATGAAGAAGAAGAAGTTGGCAGATGTTTTGCTTGGATCCGGTTTTGAAATGAAGATGAATGGTGACCGAATGATGGCTTTGGTTATGATTTTGTCTTTGAATGCATAGATGACCGAGCTTGATGAATATAATGCTTTGCTTGGTTTTTGATATAATAAGAATTTGTTGACCAAGCTTGTTAGCTTTCTCTTTGGTGACCGAGAATGCTATAATTTGCTTTTTTTTTTTTTTTTTTTTTTTTATCCAATGCATGTGTGACACGTGTCACCAACATGCATTCCCTTTATTATTCTTAAAGCCTTCCATGCATTCTCGGTTTAACTTCCAAGCTCGGATTTTCGTTTCCGTCCGTCCGTCCTGGAATCCGCTTTTTAATCGCTTTCGCCTTTGGAATAATAAAAATTCCGAACCCGTCTTCGTGAACTCGAATTTATTTCTCTAAAGCGAAAATAATTATTCCAATTATTTCCGGACTCGATATTTATATATTTCCGATCGGACGCGATCCATCGGAAAATATTTCGCTCTCCGACGAACGCGATTTTGGGTTTTACAGTTATACAAGGTAATGTTTTCAAATTTTAAATTTTACAAAACACAGTATTTTTAAAATTTTTAACCCAAAATCCAATTTAATCAAATTAGTATCTAATATCTCAACATAACATTTTAATAAGTATATCACAATTAAATCTAATTTAGTCAAATATTCTCAAGTTATAATGTTTCACACAAATATAAGACTAAATTTAAACATATATCCATCATATAAACTTAAATTAAATATTATAAAATTAAATACATTTATTTCAAATATGTTTACTAAAATTAATATATACAAATACAATTAGTGCTATTTGGTGATTCATCACTTATAAATAACTTTATCACTTGTAAAAAAAAAAAAAAAAAAAGAATATGTACATACAATCAATCTAATTGATAACATATTTTTGAATTAAAGAATAATTCCATCTAAATCTAAAACAATTACAAATTTTCCTTCTTCCATTTCTTGAAGAAAGCCGATTGAAACTCTTCCTGCATATACAAAAGGAAAAGAAGAAAAGAACTGGAAAACAAAAAATAAAAAGCACCACTTTTAAGGTACATGCAAAACAAGATATCAAACTTCAAATTTTGTAAATGTTAATCTACGCTAATATACCCTTATTTTCCACAAGAACCCAAACAAGGACCTCAAACAAATGACAGGTAGAGTCAGCAATAAATCCCAATCACTGACTTACAATCTATATATGGCACCCAAAATCTCTCAACATAAATAAATGAAAAAAGTTGACAAAAAGAAAAAATTACCATACAACATACGACCATCCAATACCAAAGCATCCAAACCACTCTAACAATACTATTACAGGTCTTATAACAATCTACAAGGACCACACTATAGTGGTCTCTAAAGCCAAAAACACGTCCACCAAGTACTAAACAAAAATACGTCAAGACTTAACCAATTAAAATCAAACGAGAGATGCCAACATTCCACAAAATGGGCCAAAAAAACATGATCAACCATACCAATAACATATCAAGCTCAGATTTTCCTTCCATTTCATCAAACAGACTCCATACACACATATACATATAGTCAAACAAACACATATCAATAAATCTATCTCTACAACAAACCCAATTTAATCAAAATCAAATATCCACCTCTAAAAAAAAATTACAAAATCACACAAACTGATAACCACAACAATTTAATAGCACCTTCCCACGAAAAAAAAAACAAAAAACAAAAAACAAAAACAAAAACAAATACAAACAAAAAACCAAAAATCCCATCTTTACCTTCTCGAAACAAAGCAAAAATACAAACTTTTGACTCTCTCTCTCTATCTCTATCTGATCACAAAAAACAAAATCAATAGTAAGTGATCCCCACAACAAATATGGTACCTTGCCACCCAAAAAAACACAACAAAAACAGAGAAATTATAAAACTACAAGGCAATAATGACTCAAAAATTATAAAAATAAAAACCTGTGACCCTCTCATCTACTTACTTAAAAGTGATAACCTTCTCATCTGTTTCTCTATAGCTTCTATAATTTTATATGTATATGACACATTATATTGATGTTTTAGGCTCTTATATTGCCCAATAAGCCACATTAAAGACATTTGGTACTGTTTATACTGCTCTGATTTAAACCATGCGATCACAAAATGATTATAAACAATTTCAACAGGAATACCCATATTAATTCTTTGCAAGCTTCTAGCAGTTTATCATTGCTTTGGAGCTCTCTGGTGATAACAGCTATATTTAAATCCTTTGTAAGTCACACGAAGTTTCTATTTTCTCATTCAACACATCGTTCATTTCTTCCATCTTCTTCTTAGCATTTGTAAGTTCCATTTCCAGCTTCTGCTTCGCATTCAGCTCATCTTTTAATTTTAGAATCTCTCTTAGAGCCTCTTCTTTCTCCTTTGAAAAGCGCACGAATCTCCGTTCATAAATAACAGCAACATGTAATTCAAACAAAGTAAAGAAATAACATCAACAAGTATTAAAAAAGACGAAAACTTTTTAAAAAAACAAAAAGGTCAAATTCATCAAAGCAACGAAGTGGCACACCTTTAGCTCTTCAACCAGCCTTAGAACATTCTCGTTATCCCTTTTCTGCTCCATCGAAGCCAACTGCAGCGAAATGTTTCTCTGCTCGTTCTGAAGAAACTGCAACAAATCCTAAAGTCACTACCAAGCATATACAATATATCAATATAGATAATAAAACACTGCAACTGTCATTTTTCTCATGGACGGCAACCATGAACAGCAACCAACATCACACGCCTACCCATAGCCACCCATCATACACATACACCACACCCAGAAGCCACCACCCACCAGAACCACCCACCACCACCACGACGATTAACATCAAACACCCACCACGGTCACCCATCAAACACATTCCGACAGCTACCAACATCAACTCAGAAATCAGGGTCCTTGATGGAGGAAAAGAAGAGGACGGACCTTTGCTAGTTGACGGTCTGGGGAATGACGGCGAGTCGACGATGAAGCTCGGAGAGAGCGGCGAGTCGACCATGATGTTGTGAGTCATGACAGAGGGCGAAAAGTCCACAATCATGTCACTGTGAGGCTGTGACGATTCGATGATGCTGATTGCTGAGACAGAGAGGCGACGCCGGCGAGTCGACGATGCTGCTGACAGAGAGCGACGATGCTGGTGCAGCGAGATCATCGATGATGTGACAGAGAGCTTGGAGAGAAAATAGGTGTCGGCTAGGGTTTCTTTTGGAGAGAAATGAGACTGATTAGGTTTGGCTTATATATTTTCAGTTTTCCAGTTTTCAATTACTCTCCCCTTTACTTAGCCGGTGACCGGTTTTCATCGTTTTTTTAACTTTTTTTGGTTTTTTCAAATTTCCTAACCGTTGGATGTAAACTTTGATCATCCAACGGTTGGATTTTATTCTTTTTATTTGTCTGTATGATACAAACACTTTACATGTTTGTATTATAGCCGTTTCCCGTAGTGCGATATATGTATGCCATTCTATGTTCAACTTCAAACGAAATGAACACAGTTTTGAGTTTTGCTTTCCAATAGCTTCAGTTTCTTTAGCTTATTGCTTGCTCGTATATTACACTTTGTCTTGTTATTTACGTTCTTCAAGTTCTTCAAGATCAGTGAGAGCAATCAACTTCTTTATTCTTTTATGATTGCATTCTATCATTTTTATTTATTTTATAACAGTTTTTATATTATTAATTTATAATGAATATATTTATTTCACAAAACTATTATGTAAAATCATGTTATAGAATATTATTTGTAATATTAATTAACAAATAAATATTATTTTATTTAACCTTAATTGTAAGTAATTTTAACTATTTTTTAAAAATAATTTAATTATATTATTTTTTGTCTAATCCCAAGTTATACTAAATAAATGACAATATTATTTTTATCGAATCTCAACTGCATCAAATACTTTTTTATTATTAATTTAGTCAATTTCAATTCAACTCAATTCAATTCCATGAAAATAGTTTAATCTAATAACATACATCAAATGCACTTAAATAACATATTTTTACATGACTCATTTGGTCCTCAATTTATGGATGTATCCTTTTAGTCTATTTGACTGTTAAGTTGATGGTCAACCTTAACTAAATTGATAAAAGGACTATTTGGCTCTAATTTTCAAAACTTCAATGAAATGACTATTTTTGATGGGCTCATCTCGACTCCTATCTTAAGCCCAAAAGGATCTTGTAGAAACTGGGGTTTTCTGGATTAAAATATGAATTTACTGAAAATCCTTTAAAATAGTCATCATAATTTTAATGATCACTTTGATCGAAATGTAAATTGAATAAATCTAAAATCTTTAAATTTCTTTTGCTGAACTTATACACTAAATATATAAATATTTATAAATGTCTGTAAAATGATAATTCATCTATAAAACTATTTTTGGAAATACATTTACGAAATCTTGTAAATAAAGAATTAATATACACAAATGCAACTGTTTATCATCATGTGGTCTCCCTTACTATATGCAATAATCTGCATGAATCTATGATGGATACCTGAAAAAATGGATTTATAAAAGAGTGAGTACTAACGTCTAGTGAGTAGATATAATTTTTCTAAAAATATTTCTAAATAAAACCTAATATATTTATGATAATAACTAATAATTCTAATTTAAAAATAAAACTATAATTATATACAAATCATCATTATATCTTTGATAAAAATATATTTTGAAACTATTATTTATATAAAATTCCTCTGAAAAATTAAGAAATCATTCTAAATCTATAAACTTTTCTAGAATATCTTTCTATATATATGGTATTATGCATATCTCATTTTGTAATGATCAAACTTAGTATATAACATCTGTAATTTAGAAATCTACACCAATTAGTAACCAGAGGAATCTGTCATACGTGATAGAGATACTCAACACACACGCAGAGTAAGGGATAACATCTGCCATACACATGCTGAGTGACTCAATAACTTTAGACATCTGTCATACACGTGCTAAGTGATTCTTTTGAACTTACTCACGTTAAGCCAGCTTGACCGTTATAGGAGAGGGTACAACCATGGTGTTCTGAAAATATTTTTATTTTTCATTCCCAAATCTTTTCTAAATATACATAATATTAAATAATACTTTTCTCAAACAAAAATCAATATTCTTTCTTAAAACACAAAATCATATTATTTAAAATATACTAAAATTTTTCTAATAATAACTCAAACTGAAAACATAAATTCTTATTGGAATTTCTGATAAGTATGCATTTATACGAATTCGTAAAAAACATTTATTTCAATAGTAAAACATAATTTGTAATCTATAAAATTAATTAACTGAACAAATGATTTACTTGAAATAAGTAATAAAATCTAAAATATAAATAAATATAACTCAATCAATTTAATTAAAAATAAAACTATTCACTCATATAACTCATTTGCTTATTTCTAGATTTAAAATGAGTTCCCTTCTGATTTCTTATAATCTTGGATCTTTCCTAAAATCACATAAAACTCAATTTAGAACTTATAAGAAAATAAACTAAATTTTTAGAATTCAAATCTTATTAAAATAAACTTATTTGGATAATTGGACACCCAAAATATTTTCTTTTCTTTCCTTCTTCCCTTCTTCTGTCTCTACTCCTTTGTGGAACCTTTTTCACCTAAAACAACATCAAGATTTACTTAGAATCTATAGGAACTAAACCAAGAAAATTGATCCTAAATTAGAACTAGTTTCTTACCACCAATCTGTTTCCAAACTTCCATGATTTCCTTCACCTATTCTTATTTCTTCTTTCTTCTTCCTTCTTCCTTTTTCCTTGCTATTGATTTTTCTTTCTCCTTGTGAAGGGTACTCAGCCAAGCTTGGAAAATATGGGTGGGGTTGCACTTTAATTCACATAAAATCATATTTATATATATTCTCATGCATGGCCCAAATGTTATACACCTAGCCACCTTTTCCACCACTCATTTTGTCATCAAATAAAAATCTAACCAAGGGTCCTTTTGTAATACACCCTCACAATTTTAGTGTTGTAAATGTACTGTATAAGTAAGCTCTCATTTATTGAAAAAAGAAATGATTTAAAATGTCTAGAGGAATGATTGAATTTCGATAGAATTTTCAAATGTGAAACGGAATTTTGATAAAATCTCCGAAGTAAATTGGAAACGATTTCAAATATGTGAAGTGGTATGATAATCGATTAGGGTTAGCATAGAATTGGTATTAAGAAAAACTTTTCAAGAAAGGATAAGAAGGAATAACTAACTTGAAATACATTCTAGGAAATTATGGCAAAGTAAATTAGAAAAGAGAACGTATGAAAAGTGTAGAGAACATGAGGGGAAATTTGTAAAATTATGTCAATGGCATTACTTATAATTATGTCTCAAACTTAAGGGGCAATTTTTTAAGGTCATATATATATATATAAGTGTGGAGAAGTGACTAGAAGATGGAAGAAAATTTGAGAGAGGGAGAGAGACAATTTCGGCATAAACAAAAAGCACTAGGGACAACAGCTATTCTTTAACCATTTCAAGCCATTTTAAGAGGTTTTCAAGCCCTTTGATGGTGAAGAACAAGTCTAGGAAGGTTCTCTAATAAGGGTAAGTGATTTGCAAGTGAAAATGGTTGAGTTTCCATGAAGTTATTATGTGAAAAACTTATTCCAATGTTGTCAATGGATTGCATGTGTTATTGATAAAATTTTTTATGTGGTGCTTTAGAGATTTGAAGCCTTAAACTTGAGGGAAAGCAAAACAAGTGATCAAGGACAAATTTGGTAAGTACACTAGTGTGAGTGAAATCTTGATTAAAGCATAAATTGATATTGATTTGTGGATTAGTTGTTTTGTCATTAAAATTGATGTGATGTAGCATAGATTTGAAGTGAAAAATTTGATGAAGTGTTGGTGCACATATGGGTGTTATACACGGCCAAGAAGGAGTGATGTGGTTCTTTTTGTGTTTGATTTAATTAAACTGATTTTATGCATGAGACTATGCTAAAATATCAAGTTAGATTGTGAAAATGAAAATAAAAAATATGGTAGGTTAGGGTGTTATATTTTTGGCCATAAAGGGACCTGTGTGATGGATGATTTTTTTTATTTCTTTAGATGGATTTATGGGTTGTTTTGGTGATGAATTTAGTATGGAATTGAAAAGAATTCAATTGGATTTTAAAAGATGTATATCACGGCCAAATTATGCCATGTTATGTAATTGTGATATTTTATGAGTTTGGTTAAATTCTATGATACATTGCACGCTTTGAAATATGATTTTAGTAAGAAAAATTGAATTGGATGGATGGGTTGAAAGGGGGAGTGCATTCGACCAAGATGGGTGATAAAGGCGCAAAAAGTTGTTTAATGCATTGATAAAGAAATTGGACTCCAATTGTGATGTTTAACATGCATCAATGTTAAGAAATTTGAAAGGAAAACATGTGTAAATAAATGTAGTCATTACAACTTGAATTACGAGTGTTTGGAATCTCTAGACATTTTGGATGCTTGTTTGTATGCTAATATCTCCATGAAAGTATAAATGTATGATTGAATCTGATTGGAACGTCGCCTAATTGTGAAATGCGATAATATATAGGTAACTCGGAATCGATGGAACCCTAAAGCGTGTATTACTGTGAGTTAATACTAAGTGAGTATCTTTTAAATGATTGATTTGATATATTAAAAATATGTGCTTTGATATGTTGAAATTAGAATTTGAATTAAATGAGTTTGAAATGAAATGTTTTACATGGATTGTAAAATATATAATGTGAGCTATGGATCATACGAATTTATAAATATGTTTGTGGACCTGGTAGGTAAAATCTATAAAGTTGTGTCAGTTTAGTCTTATATGTCGCCCAATGCACGTACAAGCTTTATTATTAGCTAACTTCTACCTAAGCGATGAAAAATATTGCTCTGTAGCGAGAAAAAAATTTTGCTATCTAAAACTGGATAGATGGCCCAAAATAGGAAAAATTTCGGGAAGGCGGAGCGAGATAAAATTTCTCTCCATATCTAGGATGTCATGTGGTACGGACCTTTAGTGGTTGACATAATTTATTTAGGGATTTTTAAAAACAATAGCGCCACCACTATTTACATTTTTTAATAGAAAGTTGAAAGCATATAGTATTTTGTTGTCGTATTCAGTTTTATAATGAAATCGAATTATATTATAAAAATTGTTTATCTATGCATTTATTTGAATAACAATTTTAAGAGGAAAATTGATTTTTAATATTTTAGCAATTAAAGGTTTGTAAAATACTTTAAAACAAAAAGGGAGGTTTACTTTATAAAGTTAAAATTGAAATGAAAATTTATGACACTCACTGGGCTCATGTAGCTCACATGTTATTTTATGTTTTATAAACAAAACCTCCCCAGAGGTAAATGCAGGGACAAGTATATCAGTAGCAGGGACTATAGTCTAGGATTAGACAAGTCGAGTCATGTATGCTATTGTGTTTGCTTAAATGTATTTTTAGATATCCTCAAAAAGTTGAATATAAATGATTGTACAATTTTTCTATGGTTTCGAAAAATGTGTAAATAAATATATGCATAACTTGTAAATGTGTTTCAAGTTATTTTTAAATGTGATGTTATATTTGTGGTTGCTTGTAAATTGATAAATTGAGGGCCTGAGGTTCAGAAGTTTGAGGAAATTGTTTGATTTTATAAGTGTACAAATTTTATCAGAAACTTGTAGGGTGGCTATCTCAGAAAAACAGTCGTTATGCTATCCAAAATTTTATAAAGTTTCTTTGTAATCATATGATAAAGATAAAAAAATTTTCACTCGTTTCCGTTGAAAAAGGAATTTCTAAAAGAAAAAGTAAATTTTTAAATAAAGGAAAATGGCTTAACTTTACAAAAACCTTCCAATCAGATTAAATATCAATTGGAGGGCCACTGTGGGATTGCCAACAAGCTATCATCTGTATGGAAATAATATGCAAAAATAAGGCCTATCATGTTGGTATCAGAGCAAGGTTTTGAAATGAGATTTTATATTTTATGTTTTGATTTCTTAAATCATTTTATTTTACTTTGTTATATAAATCAAGCAACCCAGATGTGTTTCCGTTATTTTATTGTTATGCATACAATTTCAAAATTTTTAGTGTTTTATAATATATATATTTTTAAATCACAGCATTATACACTGACGAGATCAAAAGGGCCTCGTAAAGCCACCTTAAAAGGTCCCGCACTTGAGGTATCGACCGCCCAGGAGGCAGAATGACAAGATCCGAACTAGACCTTTTCTAGACTTTTGTCTGGAGGAGCCTGTCGGGCACTTTAACGGACTTCCTGAACTCGACTCGTAGGATTGAAGAAATCCGGGAAGCGAACCCCTAACTTTCTTAACCAGTTTGCTCGTTTAAACTTAAAACTTTAGTTTTCTTTAATATAGTTGGAATTGGTGTAAATTTTTCTCATTTCCGTAAAATAAGTTTGTAAAAATTTTGACAGCATAACGACTATATTTTAAATATTTCCAAAATCAACCTGTAAAGAAAACGCACTTCAAACTATATCAAATTACCTCCCAACTTCTTATAACCACAATCATGCAATCTCACAAACCATTCTTACAAACATACAATTCCCGTGGACACACATTTTAACCATCGTATTGTTATGCAACTCAATTAGAAATTTCAAATATAGGTGCGTATTATATGCAATTGTCTTAAAATACATAAGTATGCATAACATTTCATTAAAAACCATCATTCACATATTCACAATTCAAGTTATGCTATCATTTTTATTATATTATTTACAATATCCAAAATATATCTAGAGTTTATGCACATCATCTACTCGACGCCCAACTATAAGTAAAATGTCGCTCTTTTGGCCACAAAAACAATAACACCGACTAGAACAAACAAACTACACAACAAAATAAATCGTTAGTTCAAGATATATAAATATTAGTAATATAATCACATACCACTTTATAATTTAGTTAACTATCATATTTGATTTTTTTTTTTTTTTTAAAGTTTCATTTTCTAAAAACACCATGTATACCTCTAATGCTCTCGAACTATCACATGGCGATTTTTCAACTAAAGCCAAACGTGAAGCTAGTAAGATGATCTCAAATCTGAGTAACTACAATGTAGAATTTTCTACATTGCAATTGTAGTACTAACACTCTGGGCCACTATGAGCGGAATTTGCTACATCACAACGTAATGCCAAAACTGAAATCTAAACGACTACATGCTACATCGCAACGTATCACTAGAAATCTCTTTATATCTCAGCGATCATGTACGGAATTTTCTACATCGTACATATCGCTCTAAATACTCTGAAAACTGAGCGACTACGGACGGGATTTTCTATATCGCCACGTAACGCTAAATCTCAAATAAGCTAAGAGTGTATACATGGGCTTACAAAACTCTTTACTCATCTCGTTTTCGAAAATAGTTTATTTTCACTTTCTCTTTCTAAGTCCGACATAAGTATTATTTTGCAATACTTTAACTCATGGTTTTGAAAATCATTTTTGAAATCACTTAGTTACAACAATGTATATAAATCTAAACAAAAAACGGAAATAATGTAAGTGATAGAACACTTACCTTCAAGTTGCGCAAATTCAATCAAGCATCTCAATGAGTCTCTTGGACTTCGCTCGCTCGCTCGTCACCTACATGGCAATTTCGTATAATCACTAGTGAAAATTTCATAACTCAACTTTAACTTTAAATTAATATTCTCCAATACTACTCTTTTTACACTATAACTTTCCAACTTGTTTCTAACTCAACCGAGACTCTCTAATTCCAATTTCTTTGCAAAATTTTCAATTTTGGACCCCTAGGGATACCCTCACGCAGTCCATATAATTTTTAGAGGCCCGAAACGAAAAATCACAAATTTAAGCCACTTATGACACCCCAAAATAAAATGCGATGCAGCAACCTGCTCGGGGCTCCGTTTCCTTTTGTTATTTTTCCTACAGTCCTTTTATCTCATATTTCTAGTCACATGTCAAATTTCGTCGAAAAATTCTATCGTTTGCTATGTTAAATCTAAGAAAACACTCTATTTTGGGCACTTTTTGATACACTTTTTCGTGTTGAATAAGCGGCGATAGTTTTTCTTTCGTATCTAAGCTTCTTTTACTTAACTATGATCAACTAAATTCATTTCATGCAATAAAAGTTATATTTACATAGTTATTTCACTTATCAACTCTCTAAGGACACTATTTTGAGCATAACTTGCACAATTTTTATCAAAATCGATCCGTTCCAAAACTTATGATTTTTTATAACTTCTACACATCATTTGAAGTGTAGAACAACCCTATATATGTCAAACTTGCACAGGTTGTCTCTATCCTATGGTTTGAGCTCGGGATTCCCAAATTGTCTAAAACTAGCTCTTTGACAACTCTATCATTTCTAGATGCTTTTCTAACCTTATTCATGCTTATATTTGAGTTCAAAACCATTTAAACTCAAAGGTTATCTCCTGTTTTTCATGTCCTTAACACACACACAAACACTACTTTTCACTTTTACTAGTCAATCTCTCTTAACCATTTCATCAAACATTTAATCTACAACTACCTTTGCTTTTCCAACTACTTAAATCACAAGTTAGGGTTTCTCCCATAAACCCTAACCTACCATTTTTACATCATTATTTGTCATTCAAGTTCCCTTTTTAACAACTTATAACTATAACATTGAGTTACATCAAAATCCCACCAATAACACATCAAGTAAACAAACTAATCCATCATCATATCATACAAACCCAACATCATGCTTTTACATATTTCCACTACATTAAAGTCTATGGAGAAGATGATATCTTACCTTATCTGTGCTTAGGGTTTGATGTTTTGGCTTGGGATCAACTAGAACAATTGTTTGGAAGCTTGAAAATGGGTTGAAAAATCACTTCTTCTTCTCCCCCTTTAATTGTTGTCCATATCATGCTCTCCCTCTCAACTCTCACTTTTTTTTTTGTTGCATTCACGGCTACTTCTTCTTTTTGAATGAAAAACTGACTAAGTGTTGTATTTATATGGCCACCTTTTGCTAAATGACCACCATATCCTCTCTTGACATGTTGGATTTACAAAATTACACTTAGTGATGTTATTTACTAATAACATTTATGGTTTTTTAAGTCTTTTTACCATTTCATTTCTAATTAACTTATTAAAGTCACTTAATTAGAGTTTTATAACTTTGCTATCCATTCATGTTTCTTATTCATTAAATGATCGTTCTGCCTTTTTTATTCGGTAATTTAGTTTCTAAAGCGAGGAAACGTAAAAATCGAATATAGAGGGTTACAATTTCTCCCTTCCTTATAGAAATTTCACCCTCGAAATTTTAAACTACATACCTGAAACAAATAACTGTGGGTACTTGGAGCGCATCTGTTCTTCAAGTTCCCATGTAGCTTCTTCTGTTTCGTGATTTTGCCATAACACCTTTACTAGTGGAATCACCTTATTACGCAACACTTGATCCTTACGATCTAAAATCTCTACTGGCCGCTCTTCGTAGGTCAAGTTCTCTTTTAATTGCATTGGTTGCTCTTTTAAGATGTGCGATGGATCGGCTATGTACTTGCGGAGCATAGAGACGTAGAACACATCATGAATATTTGCTAACTCTAAAGGCAGCTTCAATCGATAAGCTACTTCACCCATTCTTGCCATTATCTCGTACGGCCTAATGTATTGTGGGCTTAACTTCCCACACTTCCTGAATTTTAAAATACCCTTCCAAGGTGAGATTTGCATAAACACTCTGTCACCCACTTCAAACTCTAGATCTCTTCTTCGGTTGTCTGCATAGCTCTTTTACCGGTCACTTATTATCTTTAACCGCTTTCTAATCGCATTAATCTTCTCGGTTGTAGCTTGGACAATCTCCGGGCCAATTAATCTTCTCTCACCTACCTCATCCCAGCAGACTGAGGTTCTACACTTTTTGCCATACAACGCTTCGTATGGTGCCATACCAATACTGGATTGATAGCTGTTGTTATAGGCAAATTCGATTAAAGGTAGGTGACTATCCCAACTCCCTTTGAATTCCATTACATCAGCCCTTAGCATGTCTTCAAGAGTTTGGATGATTCTTTTCGATTGGCTATCTGTCTGCGAGTGAAAGGCCATACTGAAGTGTAATCTAGTGCCCATGGCCTCTTGCAGCTTCGGCTAAAACCTTGAAGTGAACCGAGGATCTCTATCTGATACAATGGACACCAGTGCGCCATGTAACCTTATAATCTCTTTTACATACAACTGAGTTAATCTTTCTAGGGAATAAGTGTTTTTGATGGCTAGAAAGTGGGCCGACTTAGTCAATCTATCAACTATCACCCAAATGGCTTCATGTCCACTTTGAGTCTGTGGTAATCCAATCACAAAGTCCATCGTAATCCTCTCCCATTTCCAATCACGAAGTCCATCGTAATCAAGAATCAACAAAGGCTGTAATACACCTACAGGTTTTTGGTGCTCTGCTTTAATTTGCTGGCAGGTTAAACACTTTGATACGAACTCTACTATTTCTTTCTTCATTCCTCTCCACCAATAGTGGTCTCTCAGAGTTCGATGCATTTTAATACTCCTTGGATGCATGGCATATGCTGATAAGTGGGCTTCTTATAGAATCTCTCGCTTCAATGCATCTACCTCCTGCACACATAATCGTTGCCCCAAAATTAGTGCCCCATCGTTTCTCAATGCAAAGTTACTTTGTTGCCCTTCTTTTATTTCATGTCTAAGCTTATTCAAGTAAGGATCTTGAAGCTGTAAGTTTCGAATTCGATCTACGAACATTGGTCGGACATGAAATGCTACTAATAAGGCATCTGAATCCGTCATCTCTAATTGAACACCTATTGATCTCAGCTCTATCAACATGGGTAAGTATTTCGCTTTAAGCTGAGCTAAGGAGCTGGTAGGTTTTCTGCTCAGTGCATCTGCCACCACATTAGCTTTGCCTAGGTGATACTCGATGGTGCAATCATAGTCTTTGATGAGTTCTACCTATCTTTTCTATCTCATGTTCAACTCTTTCTGTGAGAACAGATATTGCAAACTTTTGTGATCTGTAAAGATCCTGCAGGGTGCTTCATAAAGGTAGTGTCGCCATATCCATAGAGCAAACACCACTGCAACTAGCTCTAAATCATGTGTTGGATAATTGACTTCATGCTTCTTCAACTGTCTTGAGGCATAAGCTATCACTTTGTTGTGCTGCATCAACACACAACCTAAACCTTGTCTGGATGCGTCGCAGTACACCATAAACCCATCACTTCCCGATGGCAGTATAAGGACTGGGGCTGAGGTCAGTCTCTTCTTTAGCTTATCGAAACTATTCTAGTATGCTTCTGACCAAACAAACTTTTCTTCTTTCCTTGTCAGCCTGGTCAGTGGAGTAGCAATCCTAAAAAACCTTTCCACGAACTTCCTGTAATATCTAGCTAAACCCAGAAAACTTTTCACTTTGGATACATTTGTGGGTGGCTTCCAGTTTACTACAGCTTTTATCTTTTGAGGATTCGCAGATATCCTATCTGCTGATACCACATGTCCTAGAAATGCCGTACGATCTAGCCAGAATTGGCACTTACTGAACTTTACGTATAAATGATGTTCCCTCAGCGTCTACAGCATAATCCTTAAGTGCTTAGCATGTTCATCTTGACTACCTGAATACATTAGGATGTCATCTATGAACACGATTACAAACTTATCCAAGTAGGGTCTAAAGACTCAATTCATCAGGTCCATAAAGGCTGTTGGAGCATTAGTCAAACCAAATGGCATTACCAAGAACTCGTAATGCCCATAGCGAGTCTTAAAGGCCGTCTTAGGAACATCTTCTCTACGTACCTTCAGCTGATGGTATCCCGACCTTAAGTCAATTTTTGAGAATACCTTAGGCCCTTATAGCTGATCAAACAAATCATCTATCCTCGAAAGGGGATACTGATTCTGGATAGTAACTTTATTAAGCTATCGATAATCAATACATAGCCGGAGGCTTCCGTTTTTCTTCTTCACAAAAAACATCGGAGCTCCCTACGGTGATGTGCTGGATTTCACAAACCCCTTACTCGAAAGTTCTTCCATCTGAACCTTTAATTCTTTTAACTCTGTTGGTGCCATCCGATAAGGTGCTATAGAGATAGGCTCTGTACTCGGTACTAACTCAATCTCAAACTCTATCTCTCCATCCAGTGGTAATCTTGGAAGACCTTCCGGAAACACATCAGGAAACTCACAAACCACTGGTAGATCAGCTGGCTACAGCTTGCATTCATCCGGCTCGATGATATAGGCCAAGTACCCCTGACATGCTTTTCTAAGCATCTTGTTTGCCCTTAGGGTACTTATTAAATTAGCTAGAAGTATCTTTCTCTCTCCGCAGAAAATCACATCTGGTACTCTGGGTCTACTCAAGTTAACTTCTTTTCTATAGCAGTCAACTGTAGCTCGATGCTTCGAAACCAATCCATACCCAGGATAACATCAAAGTCATGGATGGCTAAAACAATCAGATCTGCCTTAAACTCTTGACTCACTATAATCACTTTACTTCCTACATAAAACTGGTCGGCCATAAGTGACTCATCAGTGGGAAGTGACATTCTCATACTGCACTTTGTCGGTCTCACTTCTACCCCAACTCTATCAATAAACTCCCTAGATGCATAGGAGTGGGTAGCTCTTGGGTCCACTAAAACACATGCATTTGAAGCAAATATAGTAAGAATACCTATAACCACTTCTAGGGCTGCATCAGCCTGCTGCTGGGTTACATTATACACTCTGGCTGCGAGGTCTACCAAGCGGTGCTCTAGGCAGCATACCTCTGCTCGGACCACTGCTAGGTGTCTCTAAGGCTACGGCTCTTCTGGTTTGGGGGCCTCCTCTATCTGGTCCACGACCCTGGCTCGTCTGTCCCTACACTGTGGATTTGGCCTCTACTGGGCTAGAGGCAACCACACTGGGGCAATCCCTCATAAAGTGACCCTCCATCCCACATCTGAAGCATTCGATCTTACCCTGAAGGTACTCACCGGGATGTGACCGACCGCATCTATTGCAAACAGGTCTGCTCTCCCAACTCGGTATGCATTGGGATCCGCCTGAGGATTGGACTAAACTCTAGCTAGCTTGAAGTCTCTGACTCGGTCGTCTACACTCAGACCATGCTGGCCTCTGACTGCTCTTGGCCACTTTACTAGACCTTCATTGCTGGCTACCTGTCTAGCTCCACTTCTATTCAAATTTCTTTATCTGAAGGGCAGGCTTCACACTATGCTCAACCCTGATGGCGGCCTCTACTAACTGTTCGTATATGGTGTGTACAGTCGAAGTCACATATGCCCTAATTCTCTGACTCAGCCCTGTCGTGAACCTATTTATCTTCTGCTCTTCGTTCTCGGTAATGAAAGGAACTAAACGAACTAGCTTGGAGAACCTCTTCTTATACTCTGTAATCGTAGAAGTCCCCTGCTCTAATTGAAAAAATTCTTCCATCTCTGCATCTTTGTAGCTTTTTGGGAAGAACTTGTCTGTAAATTCTTTCTTAAAATCTTCCTAAGACACCCCTACTGGATGCGTTCTCTAGTGGGCTTACCACCAATCTTTTGCTCGGTCCTTGAGGAGAAATGTTGAAAATGTCATCATCTGATCCTCATTGCAACCCATCACTCTGTATATCTCCTCATTAGTCTCTAGCCAGGATAGTGCTCTCTCGGGCTCACTAGTACCGTCATATGGCTGGGCGCTTAACTTGCGGGGGCACTCTATGGATATGTTTGTCTCTCGTGGCTACTAGAGTGCCGCTGTGAGCATTTGGGCCATTTGCTCCATATTGCCGGGGGTAGGCTCTGATCGGGCTGGCTCTGAAGGTTTCAGATGGGATGAGCTCGTCTGCACATTGATAGACTCGTCAACATCCTCGTCCTGTGATGGGGGTGCCTCTACGGCTGTCCGCCTCGCCTAAAAACGGGTACATCACTGCATAACTTTATAATTTTCAAATAATCATAAAACTCAAGTTAGAACATTTATAATGCATGAAATAATACGATACTCATGCAATGTTCAACTTCAATTTCTATATCTTATTTTATTTCATGTATATACTGCATAAGCTAACTCATGCTTCACGTATATAATGACCTTGTATATAACTAATATACAAATTTCATACAATACTCAACTCAAATCGTACAGCTTATGCTTCAAATTATGCAATTAATGAAAGCATAACTCATATAATCTTAAAAAAAAAATGAATGCATATAATGGCTTCATGCTTCATGCATGACTGATGCATCACTAACGCATGCTTTATACGAAAATAGCTCAAACTTTCTTTTAAAATTTTCTCTCAACTTAACGAGAACCGAGCTCTAATACCAACTTGACAGGACCCGAACCAGACCTTCTCTAGGCTTTTGTCTAGAGGATCCTACCGAGCACTTTAACGGACTTCCTGAACCCAACTCGTCGGATTGAAGAAATTCGGGAAGCGAACCCCTAACTTTCTTAGCCTATTTACTCGTTTAAACTTAAAACTTTAGTTTTCTTTAACATAGTTGGAATTGGTGTAAATTTTCTCATTTCTGTAAAATGAGTTTGTAAAAATTTTGACAATATAACGGTTATATTTTAAACATTTCCAAAATCAACCTGTAAAGAAAACACACTTCGAACTATATTAAATTACCTCCCAACTTCTTATAACCACAATCATGCAATCTTACAAACCATTCTTACAAACATACAATTCCCGTGCACACACATTTTAACCATTGTATTGTCATGCAACTCAATTAGAAATTTTAAATATAGGTGCGTATTATATGCAATTGTCTTAAAATACATAAGTATGCATAACATTTCATTAAAAACCATCATTCACATATTCACAATTCAAGTTATGCTATCATTTTTATTATATTATTTACAATATCCAAAATATATCCAGAGTTTATGCACATCATCTATTCGACGCCCACCTATAAGTAGAATGTCGCTCTATTGGCCACAAAAACAATAACACCGGCTAGAACAAACAAACTACACAACAAAATAAATCGTTAGTTCAAGATATATAAATTATATTAATATAATCACATGCCACTTTATAATTTAGTTAACTATCATATTTGATTTTTTTTAAAAGTTTCCTTTCTAAAAACACCATGTATACCTCTAATGCTCTTGAATTATCACGTGGTGATTTTTCAACTAATGCCAAATGTGAAGCTAGCAAGACGATCTCAAATCTGAGTAACTACAATGCGAAATTTTCTACATCGTAATTGTAGTACTAACACTCTGGGCGACTACGGGCGGAATTTGCTACATCGCAACGTAGTGCCAAAACTGAAATCTAAACGACTACGTGCGGAATTTACTACATCGCAACGTATCGATAGAAATCTCTTTATATCTTAGCAATCATGTACATAATTTTTTACATCGTACATATCGCTCTAAATACTTTGAAAACTGAGCAACTACGGACGGGATTTTCTACATCGCCGCGTAGTGCTAAATCTCGAATAAGCTAAGAGTGTATACATGGGCTTACAAAACTCTTTACTCATCTCTTCTTCAAAAATAGTTTATTTTCACTTTCTCTTTTGTAAGTCCAACATAAGTATTATTTTGCAATAATTTAACTCATGGTTTTGAAAATCGTTTTTGAAATTACTTAGTTACAACAATGTATATAAATCTAATAAAAAAACGGAAATAACGTAAGTGATAGAACACTTACCTTCAAGTCGCGCAAATTCAATCAAGCGTCTTGACGAGTCTCTCAGACATCGTTTGCTCGCTCGTCACCTATATGGAAATTTCGTATCATCACTAGTGAAAATCTCATAACTCAACTTTAACTTTAAATTAACATTCTCCAATATGACCCTTTTTACACTATAACTTTCCAACTTGTTTCTAACTCAACTGAGACTCTTTAATTCCAATTTCTTTGCAAAATTTTCAGTTTTGGACCCCTAGGGATACCCTCACACAGTCCGTATAATGTTTAGAGGCCCGAAACGAAAAATCACAAATTTAAGCCACTTTTGACACCCCAAAACAGAATGTGATGCAGCAACCTACCTGGAGGTCTATTTCCTTTTGTTCTTTTTCCTATGGTCCTCTTATCTCACATTCTGGTCACACGTCAAATTTCGTAGAAAAATTCTATCGTTTGCTATGTCAAATCTAAGAAAAACACCCTATGTTAGGCACTTTCAATGCACTTTTTCGTATCGAACGAGCGGCGATGGTTTTTTCTTTCGTATCTAAGCTTTTTTTACTTAAGTATGATCAACTAAATTCATTACATGCAATAAAAATTGCATTTACATAGTTATTTAACTTATCGACTGTCTAACGACATTATTTTGAGCATAACTTGCGCAATTTTTATCGGAATCGATTCGTTCCAAAACCTATGATGTTCTATGACTCCTAGGCATCATTTGAGGTGTAGAACAACTATATATATGTCAGAATTGCATAGGTTGTCTCTATCTCATGGTTTGAGCTCGGGATTCGTAAATTGCCCAAAGCTAGCTCTTTGACAACTCTATCATTTCTAGATGCTTTTCTAATCTTATTCATGCTTAAATTTGAGTTCAAAACCATCTAAGCTCAGAGGTTATCTACTATTCTTCATGTCCTTAACACACACACAAACACTACTTTTTCACTTTTACTAGTCAATCTCTCTTAACCATTTCATCAAATATTTAATCTACAACTACCTTTGCTATGTCCGAGCTAAGATCGTTGAGGCAGGTAAAGACGGTTGCCTAGCTTTACTTGGTAAAGGACTCCTTTTTTGTTTAGCGGTCATGGATCGATTCTAGGTGGTTAACTTGTATACCCCTATTCTCAGAGTTCACATTCTGATCTAGAAAATCTACTTTTCAGATGAGTTCCATAGTTTTGGACAGGACAGTGGAAACTAGGAGGTAAAGCTTCTCTTAAAGCAATCGGGCAAATGCGTGTATACTAGCTTACTAGCTTTAGTAGCTTGTGTACTAGCCTCTTAAAGGAAGCAGGGGTACGCTGATTTGGGATGCTAACTAAGTAGATGCGGAAGCGAGGTGCGAAAGCAAGCGGGCAAACAAGGGGGTCGGGCTAACGGTTTATTTGCTCGTTATTCCTGTTCGAACAGGCATAGGAACTGTTAAGCCAGCATAGAGCAAAGCTCAACCAATGGGCTATTTGCTATAGTTCAAAGCCCTGTTCATAGAAGGTCTGGAGACATGAGAAGGTGGTTTACTTACTTTTGTACTAGCGTGAGCGTACTTGTGTGTTAAAGGGGTACTTTATTTGGGCTGCTAAATAAAAGTAGAAGCTATAGGCTTTCGCGCCTTGCTGTTAAGTAAGGCGGAAGCTAGCTACTTGCTAGTTAAAGGTGCTTGCCCACGGCTATTCGTAGATCTGGAGTTCTATAGCCGATTGTGCTACTTTCAATCCTTAGTAGCGGGTATTAGGTGAGAGGGCGCCTATATCATAGCTGTTACTGTGCTTTCTGGATACCTTTCCATGCTTTACAGCTACGCACCTTGACTTTACTTTAGTACGACAACTAAAGTAAAGTCAAGTAGCTTTGATTTGGGAATAAGCTGAAAGATGCTCCCTTGGATCGGCCTATCTATGGTAATCTCGGTTTCTGCTTTTAGAGGGAGGCATTACCAGTCCATGGTTCTGGCGGGACCCGCGCCTAGCCCATATTTGAGCCGGATCGCTGATGATCGCCAGAAGGACCGCCTGAGGAGGACGAAACTAAAGAGGTCTTATGCTGAGTTCCGAGCTTTTAATAGAAAGACTTTGTCATCCGGCTATTAACACACAGTCATTGCGGACTCTTCTCGAATCCCGACCCGATTTTAGCGATTGATTATTCCCCGTCTCAATACGAGGCGAGGGAGATGACTTTTCCATAATTCAGCTCCGGTTAGCCTTCCATCATAGCTGTAATTTCTGTGTGAAACCTTCGTCACCGGCAAGGATGTATCCTTGCTTGCCGGGGTTCCAAGTGGAATTTGGGCGTGACAGCATGGAGGGGGTGCTGTCAATGTCATCATTGCCTCAGTCATTTCATTCCCAAATCGAGTCAGGCGGTAGTCTCGATCCGTGTGTTACCTGCCTGCTGCCTCTTTTGCCAGGCGGTCCGCCCAGAGCCCAGACATTGAACCGTCTAGGTACGCGGGGTAGATCACCATAGAGTCGTGCGTCAGCGACCCTATAGACTCCATTATTCTGACTTGAATCAAATTCTTTGGTTTGCCACGAGCATCCAGTTAGTAACGAGTTTGGAGTCCCCGATGACTTCCGGCATATACCAATCTCCTTGGCTTTTTGGATGCCCAACGACAGAGCTTTCAGTTCTGCTGTATTTTGACCCTAAATGTTCCGAACCTTCCGCAAGGGTCTGACCTGTAGTTGTCTTGAGCACATAGCCAGCCCCAGCGGGACCTGGATTTCCATTCCACGACTAGCACCGTCGTAGAAGAATTTTACACAATTGTGTCCGTCGGATGACAGTTGTCTTGTATGGGATTGTGGGCTCAGGTTATAGTGTAGATTCAACTCAGCACGTGGCGTGCTTCCACTGAAAGGGTATAATAAGGGGTATCCCGTAGAGCTTGGGTGGGGCAAGTTCTGTTGTATCGATGGTAGTATCCGAACAAGAGCTTGCCCCGGGGCCCCTTCAAAAGTCGCATGGTTTAGTGCCAGATTTTATGCACAATCATCTTTGGTAAAGCTTGGTTTAGCCATTTCAACATTGGAGTCCCTTCACCTTCCTTTCGTATGTAATTGTCGTAAGCCCTGATCTCATAGCTTATCCATTCTTTCAATAGTTGGCAGGGCTGAGTCAGCTGGAATGAGAAAAGTAAAAGTTCCTGATGTTATCCTTTCACTTCGAGTTCCGAAGGTTCGCACGTGGGTTCCATAGATGCCCGATTCGTTTCCGATATGCGCTTCCCTTCCATCCGACTACACTGAACTCCTCCTAAAAAAGCGCGTAAGTGTGCCACCCACCCTTTCCCCTTAGCCCTCTCACTCCCTAGAAAGGTTAGATCTAACTCGGTCCAAAAAACTGGAATAGGAATGAGATTCACAATGCCATCATTGTATGACCGATAGTAGTACACATGGCTGACTTGGAAAAAAGCCCTTTCCTTTTAAGTCGTTCCTCTCCTTGTACAGAGCTTCCCTTCTTTCGCTAACTCGCTACTCGCCTCCAAAAAAAGAATGAACCCCAACGTTTTATTAACGGCATTTTCGGGACTAGCCCGCTTCCCATGTTAAAAGAGGGCAATTCCTCGCACATAATTAAGGGAGCCATTGAAAGGTGACTAAAACACCAGAAACGGGGACTACCCGAGCTAATGATAGAGGCAAGAACACTTTCCGGCCAAGTCCCATTAATTGATCATAACGATATCGTGGAAATGCTGCACGGACCCATATATATAGGAACAGAAAGAGAATCACCTTGATACTAAACCAGATCGAGCCCGGGATCTTTTTGAAAATGGGAAGATCTAGGATAGGAGGCCAACCTCCTGGAGAGAGCGATGTGCATGGACCAGGTGAGTAGGGATGCAGCTCCGTGGACCGCTCGTCGGGCCTGATAGGTGGTGGTATCACACCCTTCTCAAAGGAACCGTACGTGAGACTTTCGCGTCATACGGCTCCGTCCCGGAATCAGGACCTCCCTTTCCTTTGACCAACGGGTCCTCGAACCTATTTCTTGGACACTGTACCCTACCCTATGCGGTAGAGTGCTCGTCCCCAGCCCTTTTCAGGGGAACTCTCCCTTTCAATTGAGAGAAGGCCTCGGAATTGACTCCCCCCGCTTTGAGATCCGAAAGAAGAGTATGCAGTTTTTCCAAGGACTCCTCTCCCGTGCGGGTTCGAGAATTCTCGAGGGCCCGGCTCCCTGTCCAAACCAATCCCCTTCTGGGTTCAGGACAGACATTTTAAAAATAATGTCTACCTTGACCTCGAAGAGGTCCTCGGCTTCAAAACGGGCCAGCTGGCAGTCCTGGAAAGAGGGGTCAGGGTTTTTCGCCAAAAGGCGACGTTGGATCAAACTAACGGAATCCCCCCCTATCATTTCATCTTCGTGATATGGATAGGAGACTTTTGGGGGGGCCCGATTAGAAGGACCAGCTTCCTCCCCCCGGGAAGCGACTGGAGGAGTCACAGAGGGTTGATTCACCGACGATGGCCTTGGCTTTCCATTTCCATTTCCGAAAAAGGTTCCAACAAGACGCGCATTTCGAATGAATCTTCCGTCCATGAGGACGAGCTTGATGGGCCGGAAGGGGCCGGAAGAGCTTGTTGCCCGCTCGCCATACACAACAACAAAAACGAAGAAAAATAAAGAGTCAAGTTTGAGACTACGTAGGAGCGTAACAAAAAGAAAAAGATAGATATGAAAACTAGAATGAATATATATATGAGCAAAACTCCAAACTGATTTGGTAAACGACAACCATAAAGACGATATAGAAAAAGCACTTGACATAAAAGTATGAAAAGAAGGAGGAGGGTTTTCCCCGTAATAACGGTTCCTTCTGAACCTAGAAAAAAAATAAAATAGAAACAACCGGCGCACGGTAGAACGAAACGTAAAACAAGGAACAATAAAAAAGGCTTTCTCAACAGAGAAAGGCCTTTCCATCTCTTACTGAACCGACTTGAATCTGAACTACGATTCAGATCTAGTCTTACCGAAATCGGATTTCCTTTTCGTGCCATATGCGCTTAGACTTTCTTTTTTGCCCCTCTTCCCGGTCCAATATTTGTTCTCGAAAGTCTTCGTTTCCGTATAGAAGCAAACTCTAAAAATGGTTGACCAACCCAAGAGAACTTCGTTTGATTTGCGTGTGGTAAGCATATAACAAGTCTTCCTTCTCAATGCCCGGGCATCCATCCAATGCATTCTTTTCGATCTTGTACTAAGTACACTGAACACCAACCCAATCTCGATGAAAACGAAACTAGGAGTTCAGGTATACAACCTCAGATCAGTTTAGGCTCACTTCCAATTGTTAAGATCACCTTTCTTCACCTCGTCATTCTATGAAATTCTTTGGCAGAGGCCCACCGTATTCTCAATTATAGTAAGAGGTCTCTTATACGCTATATGCTTTTCAGAAGTTTCTGTTTTTGACTGGTAGTAGTACAAACCTAATCTATTGATTAAGGAAGGCGGGTTCACATCGCTATCTAAGCGCAGACGTGACTAAGCGGCAGCTGGTCTAGGTGTTCGAAGCATGATTCATCAACAGGTAAAGGGAGTAGTTCATCGGAAACCATTCCTCTCTAAAGTCAAGGAAAGCGAAGCTAACCCAGCAAGGCTTTTGCTTTCGAAACATTCTTCATCGACAGGGAGCAAGCTCAGTCATTACAACTTGGGCAAAGCCGATTTCTCTTTCTTCCTATGAAATGGAGAATCTATGGCAACGTGAGAAGCTAAGTTTATAATTTTATCACTTTAAATAGGTAGCTCAAAGGGCCAACCCTTCCTCTTAGACACTACTACTGATCAGCATGACTTTCTTTCTTGAGTAAGGTAAGGGGGTACGGAAACGTCCTCTTATCACAGCTTGAACTGGATTCATTTAAGGGAAGTTAGACTTGCCTCATCTACGGTAGTTTGGGAAATATGTGCTGATTTAGCCGCCTACTCAGATTCACTTCCCGACATAAGGGGCAGTGACCTCGCCCCTAGAGAAGTCGGTCAGTCATTACATCGCTCGATCGATCGTTCCATTCGCGAGGAATAATCAGTGGATAGGCATTTCGGAGCAAAAAAAAGATTCTTTCGCTTAAGGACCAAATGCTGCTTCCAAGCTGGTTCATTGAGCAACCGAAGCCAGCGCGTCTATAGATTCCGCATTCCCCTTCGCTGACCAAGAAGCAACAAGGCCGATCCGTGCACCACACATCAAATCAAACTTGGTGAGGTAGAGTCCAAACAAGAAAGGCAGCCCAAACGAAAACAAGAAGAACGAGCTGACGAAGCAAGACCGGCGCAGGTGCACAAGCGTATACCACGGGATGAATACTGACCGAGGACCTCCTTCGCCCTACTAATAGTCCTATCTCGGATTTGTTGAACTTTCACTCGAGCTTGAGCGGTACTCGTCCATCGCGCTTAGGATAGAGGATAGGATACATCCTCTTGCGTCTGGGTTTCGGTGGTAGGAGGAATCTCCATAGCTACCACTGCAATAGCCCTGTCTTCTCTGTCCGGCGAATATGGATAGCTTCTTCCCTTAGCTAGGTACGGCTCTTTCGAGCAATCAATCAATCTGCTTATCGCTTCAAAATAAGTCACTTCCTGCTATGGAGCTCTTTTTGGGGTGGACTACACGAGTCTTATGAAAGAGAGCTGAGGACTAACTAATAGCAAAGGCTTTCTGGTCGATAAGTCAACAGATGTTCCCCTAGGGCAGACAAAAGAAGTTCCGATTCCTTCTACCACCATCACTTCCTGACAACCCAGCCCACAACAGGAAATGGACAGGTATTGACACTAAGCCTATAACTTTTTTAAGCTGGGTAACAAGTACCCTTATCGGAAAGGGGTTTTCGTATACCTCCCCAGCAAGCATATGGGCGGGCTTATAGGGCGCTGGTCTCCGTTAGGATTTTAGTCTAGGAGTATACGATGGCTTCATCCACCGGTCCTACCATGGAACGAGTTTCTTCGCGCTTGGCCTTTCAATTTCGAGGCATCTTTCCCAAGACAAGAAGCGGCGTCGGATCCCGGTAGTGCGGTAGTACGCCCAGAAGAATTTCGTAGCCATCGTGTCCCAATCGGCCACGGAGCGGGGAAGAATTGCCATATACCATTCAAGCGCATTTCCTTTCAGAGACAGAGGAGACTGCTTTAGAAGCAAGGCTTGATTGGTCGCCAAGTTTCCACAACGGGCCGTAAAATATATCAGATGCTAAGGGGGCACCCCTTTCCGGCGTACATGCAGAAGTTGGGGATGAGCTGTCCGGATACCATTCACTATCAACCCATTCTGCGTATGGTAGCTGGTAATTAGCAAGGGCCTGAGCATGCTGCGCATCCGGCCCATCTAACTAAAACTTGTAATCGAACCCGCCTTTCTCCTGCTTTGAATGCCGGCCTATTTATGGGTCCACGGCCGTCTATATATATAAATCGACAGAGACCTTTACCTCATTCTTAGCCCCCCGTCTCGGGCTATTGCGACCTTAGCTCGGCCTTCATCTTTCCGGTCTAGCTCAACGATGAGCTCTTTAGATGTTCAGTCATATCGGACGGATATGACGTTGCATGTCATCATCATGGAACCTCATCATCGCTGGTATCCTCGGGTCCCGACGGATATCCGTCTGCAGGCTTAAAGCTTTGCCACCAATGAATTCATTATCATACTCTAATTTAATTATAATGGCTTAATTCTTTTTGGTTTGGACTCTGCTCTCACTAACGTCGTAGAAATTCGTCAAGCTCAAGCGACGAAGCAATATGTGTCAATGTACTCTTTCTGTACCCCGATACTTATTGCAGGAGCAAATCTCTGCACTCTCGTAGTAAATTATCCTTTCCTCGATGAACTAAAGTCCAGGCTGGGAACAAAAATACCACGAGATGTGGAGCGCGATAAAATCATTTCTCTCTCCAAGCTAGGAGGTTAAAGAGCTGTATTAATAGTTAAGTCTTAGCTCTTTAGGAACGACCAGTAAGCGTAAACATCCGAAGGCGATTAATGGTTATTAGTCGTATCATTTTCACCTTAGCTGATAACCTTGCTTTGCCACTTATGCTAGCCGAGGGCTATGAAAGCTGTATTAAGTTAAGGAGAACACCCTTCCTCTTTCCTTTACTAAAGCAGGGTTCAATCTCCCCTTCCTCCTGCTCTGGTTCAAGACTAGCTAGGTATCCTCCTCAGTATCGTTACCACGCTAGCTTGAATAGTCTCAGAGCTTGGCTACGATTGCCTCGAAGGAATGCAGAGCTGTCTTATAGTAGCGAGCACTCCCCTTATGAACCTTAACCAGAGGACAGAAAGAAAGCAAAAGGAGAAGGGACTAATAGATGTTATCCTACTAGCAGTGACTAGAAGGAAGGGAGCCAAGTCACTAACTAGAGGAAGGGTCTACGATTGCCGGGTCGTGTTTCGTGAACCTATAAAGAACTTTTAGAATTGCTTACACTCCTCGGAAATTACTGAAAGACTGGCCTACGACCCCTCACAGAAAAGGGTCTCTGCTTAAAGGAATTGAAGAGAAGTCTTTTGGCGTACTTTGACGAGGGGTGACAACTCCTTCTTTCTATTCTATAGAAGTGCCAATAAAAGATATAATTACTATTAAAATTGAGGGATTCTTAGTCTAGTCTAGCGCGTAGTTTTCAAAGAATTAAATTAAGAGAATCAGCGATCTATGCCTTACGAACGTCAACCACCTCTTTAAGGTCTTCAGTAGTTAGGGGGCGCGGAGCCACTGTTATCTCCTCTTAGCGAGTATGGTACCCACTCCTCTTATTGCTGGCTGGGATGTGTACACAGCAGTCGAAGCAACGTATAATAAGCGTCGATCGCGATACGCCTTCGATCACCCGGATAGATTGAGTCAAGTAATGGCATCCACTGAGAGCTTACCTTAACAGGCATGACATTTAAAGAAGGCTACGTCTAGACCTGAAGAATCCCTTAGTCTTCCGGTCGAGGCATATTATCTAAGCGACTCTCCTAGTGCTTAGTGGGCCAAGTGTATTTTCTTTTAGTTAATCTACCCGTTTTACGCCGGTTTCTTATTATCCTTCGCTTGTAGCGACTGAATCTTGTTTCCGATACAGCACCATTGATTGGTCTATTGGCAGGGAATTAAAGATTTTGTTCTGTCCTCCGGACATTTATTATGCTGTCACTACTGCTTGTCAATTTGAATTGCATCAAAGCTCTCGTTCGAACTTCATCTACGAGAATTCTAAACAGAACTCGAGACTTGAAATGAATCCAAGTGGAGGTTCTTTCTCAGGGCGTAAGGAATAGCACGCAAAAGACAGCCTGGAAAGACAAAGACAGGATTTCTTAATAAAAAGCGGTGGATGAGCGGTAATGGCTGGGGAAGGGGCAAGTACATCCTTTTGTTCTCAGTTCGTGGGAATTGCTTCCATCACTAACCAGTTCAGCTCGGCTGGTGGGCTTTTGTGTTCTAACCTCGAATCCGGACCTGTTCGACAAGACCAGATCCATCAACAAACCTAGGTCCAATATTGCTTGTACGAGCTAGCCATCAACAGACGGACATCCTTTTACCGCAGCCTTCCCCTATTGGGCATAGCCTTTTCTCCGTTA
>CM041014.1:26924259-26961736 GCA_022984855.1 Dimocarpus longan
TACTCTAAAGTATTGAAAAATATATATATATAAACTAAAAAAAAAAAAATTACAAAGCTAACAAAACTGGCTTTACGTACTTGGCCTTGAATTATCTCAATTAGTTTGAAAGAAGAACCCTTCTTAAATGTAACATAGCCCAAAACTATATGTAAAACCCGAGTACCCTAAAAGCCGTAGGAAAAGACCTTACAAGTCACAGTGCGAGATGCGAGACTGACATACTAAATTTAACCAAACCTATCAGATCCGACATGACCTTTTTTGATGCTTACATTAACGACGTACACATGATACAAACAAAAAAATTGTACCAAGTGGGATGGGAGCTTAAAGCTTTCATATATTGAATTATTAACTCAATGTCAACCATATACACATCATTTCGTTGCATGTAAATTTATATATATCGACCAGTACGGTACAGATTTATTGAGAAATTTAATCAAATTTGAACATTGTCAAAATTATGTTATAAGATATATAAAGCTACTATAAGGTAATTAAATGACTGATTATCTGTGCTTTAATTATTGTTTTCTCTGGCGAGTCCTCTCTCTACCTCTCATTTCCTGTTATGATTAATTATACATGCACGTGTGCCGGGATCTTTTCGGGTTGGATTCTTAATCTAAATTATCGATTTTAGGTGCTAAAATTGAAGGCATTATAGGGATCTGTACTCCTAGCTTTCTGGAGCAATATATATTTGTTGTGCATTAGAAATATTATAATTAATTGATCTTCAATGCATTAAATTATGTCTAAGAAGGGCGTTTTTTATCCCTGCCGATAATCACATCCAAATTGATGCACATTTTAGATGGCAACATCAATGAAAAAGGCATCTCACATGTCGAAGAGCGAGATTGCAAGCCTGTTTTGCTTTTAAAAGATAGATATAATTACCTGTCGCTTTATGGTACCAACGTGGAAAATAGATATTTTCAATTAAATATATCAAAACAAAAAAAAAAAAATTGTGCAATAATAAGAATCTCTATCTCAAATTGAAAGGTTTTAGAACATGCACTAATTAAATGTGTGTATGCAGATCTAAGTAATTAATAATCTGATAGTAAACGATCCATTCCAAAGAAAAAAAGAAAAAAAAATGGACTCACCTTTTGTGGTTATGATCATGTTTTCATGCCTTCATGGTTTTTTTTTTGGCATATCTAAACTATTACAGATGCGCTAAAGTTTGATCTATTCGTATTATTAATCTAGTTAATCAATTCGTAGGGGGTTTCAAAATGGAGAAGATAATCATCATCGATATATGATTTGAGTAGAATATTCTAGACACTTTTACCACATCCCTATTTATTTATTTATTTATTAAATAGCCCTATCTATGCTGTTAATCAGCAATTAATTGGTGCTTTAATTATAAAAACACGAATTTATTATGGCAAAAGTAAGAAAGAAGATCACAAAGATACGAAAGTGGCGATCCATATAATAAATTCCGCAACATAATTAATGCTAGCAACCGTCGTAATACTTTAAATATGTGTAATATTTAATTACATATATATTAATAATTTAAGTGATTAGTACAATTTTTTTTTTAATATTTTAATCCAATCATATATATTTACCAGTAGTATTGAGAGTTTTGTCCATATACTGTAAAAGTAAATAATTTTAAATATAATAATAGATATGCGGATCATACATAATATTTAATTTCGGTAAATCTTCATAAATCCTCCATGATTGACATGAATACATTTTTTAAACATTTGTAATTATTAATAAAAAACATATATGATATTTATTATATTATGATTGTCTCTCTCTCACAATTAGTTAGATTAACCTTTAGAATCTAATTATTGAAACTCACAATATTATTATCTAATTATTGAAACTCACAATATCCATTATATATATATATATATATCTTCCCAACATAGAATAGAATAAGTAGTCTTTCTCATTCAACCGTACATATAGATTATCTGCTCAATTAAATTTTAATCAAAACATAATTCATATCAAGAAAAGAAATTCAATCACAAAATCTTAATGAAAGTAAAAGCAGAAGCGATTATATTTGTATAATGTCATAGAACTTTTGCACGGAAATCCATTCGTTGTAACCATAAACCCACCAATCAACATATGATTTAAAAAGTGATTAGGTCAAAAGTCAATTACACATAAAGATTAAAACGGCAAAATATTAATAATAATAAAAAAAAATTGTAAAAATCAAGAACACATGAAAGGAGTAAATCGAACATGCAATCAAATATCTTGATATTGGCAAACCGGTAAGCGGTTAGAAGTGCTTTTCAGACGATGCCTGCCCGTAACCAAACCTAACTTTGGTTCGGAGCCAAACCTGAGATTCGCACGTGCGATAGACCATCCCACACGTGCGGACTTTTCTTATAAAATAACTCGCTTCCATCTGGCTATGGTTGTGTTATTAATGCCAAAAAAAAAAAGGGGGGAGTTATATGGAGTTGTGTATGAATTGACTAAAACGACCTTACCAACTGACCCGGTTTGCCATTCCGAATACACTGATGAGCGAGGGCAATATGGTAATTTCACGAGATGTCGAAGGATGGTGGTAGTTTGGATCATTGAGATGACTTTGTACCGACCTTATCTTTATTTTATTCCGTAGTTTGCGTTGGTTTCCAAAGGTTGTGTATAAAATGACAATAAAAGCCGACACTTGCAAGGGCATATCGGTCATTTCACACCTGAAAAGAAAATTAAGTCTAATTTCATCAAAGTAAAAGAAATGGATTTGTTTATTAAGTATGAACTTCAGACCTTGGTAGACAATTTCGATGAAAATATCAGTTTACATAATTAAATAGAAGGTAAAGTTTGAAGGGACAAATATACCCTCAATCTTTGAATTATAAGAAAGGGGATTTCAGTCATTTGGTAGACCTGTTTATATATGTGTATATATATATATATTAAAACTCAAGTCGTTGTTTTTTGTATTTTAGTTTCCTTTTTCCTTGTTATTATATTTGGCTTTTTCAATTATTTTGTTGTCCAATTGAAGAAAAATATATAAATATATATATTTTTAAAAATAATAATATAAAAATTATGGTGAGTAAAAAAGGGAGGTGAAGAAGAGAGAACAGCGACCTCTGCTCTCTTTGAAGCAGCCTGTAAGTAATATCTGTGGGAGAGAGAGAGAGAGAAAAAGTAGTAGTAGAAGTAGTGTTGTTGAGAGAGATATCAGTCCTCCAAAAGCCTCCATTTCCCATTTCCCTTTTTAATTTTTTATTAGTTTAATCCAACCTCTCTTTTCACAAGGTGATTGCAAAGGGAAAAACACACACACAACACACACTCATCACTACTGCAAAGAAAAGGAGAGAAAGAGAAAGAAAGAGACGACAACACAACAACAACAACAAAGAGAGAAACAGAAACCAGAAGAAGAAAGAAGAAGAAGGAATTCAAGAAGCTTTCAATACAACACCAAGAGAAAACGATGTCTTAGTGTTTTGTTTGCATCGTTTCATGCACTCCAACCATAAGAGGTAGGCATCTAAGACGTGTGTGTGTGTGTGTCTCTCTCTATATATATGACATGAAAAGGGTCACCAAGAAAAGAAGAGATAACTAACATATATGAATTGTGTGTTTGTTTGTTTGAACTGATCTATAGAGAAATTTGAAAGCTAAGGGAAATTGGGAGAGGAATAAGAAGGGATGATGAAGAAGAAGATATTGATGATATGGGAATAGCAACATCACCATCAGTTATACCGATACTCTCACACTCAACAAAGTCGAACCATCCAATTCTAATACAAGACAGGTCAAATTGTTCGAATTCTATGTCCCAAGACTACCACCAAGCGGGTATCTTTAGTGCTTTCTCGAATGGGTTCGAGAGATCCGCCGTGACACAGCAAGACCACCACCACCAACAACAACACCAACATCATCAGCAGCAGCAGCAGCAGCAACAGCACCATATAGCGCAGCAGATCCGGAGAGATAAACTGAGAGTTCACAACTTCGATCCACAACCAGTACCGCCACCATTGGTTGGTATTGAAGAGGAAGAATCTAGTGGTTTGCCTCCTGTTTATGACACAGCCGGTATGTTATCGGAAATGTTCAATTTCGCTCCCGGTGGTGCTGCTTCGAATGAATTGTTGGACCCGTCGATACAGGCGGCGAGTTATCGAAGTCCACGGCCGGCTACGGCGGGCAGCGGTGAATGGTATGGGAACAGACAAGGTATGGTAGGAGGTTTGGGAAATTTGTTAGGTGATTCGAAGAATCACAATGACCGTGACAGTTTAGCTTCACAACAACAACATCATCATCATCATCAGATTTCAAGCATTAATGCAGACTCGGCTGCCGCCATGCAGCTTTTCTTGATGAATCCACAGCGAAGATCACCATCACCAACTCCTCCACCTCCTCATCATCCTTCTTCTCATTCAACTTCTTCTTCTACACTCCACATGTTGTTACCAAACCCATCTACTTCTCTTCAAGGGTTTAATGTCTCGGGACCAGGTGGTGGTGGTGGTGGTGGAGCGGCTTTTGGCACCAATACAGTGATACCTCCACCACAATTCACATGGGTTCCTGATAGTAGTGGTCATGGAGGAGCAGGTAACAACACAAGCGAAATTGGTGGACTAGTGGAGAGCCAAGGACTTTCACTTTCATTGTCATCATTACAACACTTGGAAGCAGCAAAAGCTGAAGAATTGAGGATGGGAGAAGGTGGGTTATTGTATTTCAATCAAGGAGGAGGAGGAAGTGGTGGCTCTTCTTCCGCTGCTCACTACCAGTACAAGAACTTGGGTGCTAGTCTTCACCAGCCAGTGCATTTACAAGCCGGAGTGGGTCAAAACCACCAGGTTCGTGTCGGATATGGGCCCTCAATAGGAACCGTCAACGTTTTGAGAAACTCCAAGTATGTCAAAGCTGCCCAAGACTTGTTAGAAGAATTCTGTAGCGTTGGAAGAGGCCAGTTCAAGAAGAACAAATTCGGTAGGCAAAACACAAACCCTAGTTCCAATCCCGGTAGTAGTGGCGGCGGCGGTGGCGGCGGCGGTTCCTCTTCATCAACCAAGGATCTCCCTCCCCTATCAGCTGCCGATAGAATTGAACATCAAAGAAGGAAGGTCAAACTATTATCCATGCTTGATGAGGCATGTAATCTCTCTCTCTCTCTCTCTCTCTCTCTCTCTCACCACCAATAGTCAAGCCCCCAACCTTTTCCTTTTTATTTATTCTATAAATTACACCATTATACACATAGTTTTCAGCCACCACAACAACGAATAGAAAATTCCGGCCAATGTTTGAGTGATTATTTTAACAAACCCCAGATGGAGAAAAAAGCCGGCTGGTGCAATAGGGTTATGTAGGATCTAGTTGGTAGAGTTTGATTAATTGATTTTCTTTTTTCAATTTAACGTTTTTGTTTTGTATTGTTTTCATAAAGCAAACACTGTTTTGATTGATTTGGATTGGTGGAGGGTGTGCAAAGGGCCAAGAGTGTTGAGAATTTTTCGTTTGGTGAGAACATGAAAATAAAAAAGAAGCTACTATTATTAGGAGCGAGACGCGACGTCCCTCCTGATTGGGAAGATCATGACCATCTAATCCACCATGTTACGTAACATGTTATGTTATGTTATTTCTAAGCTACTGTTTGTTCTCATAGATGAGAGATATCCATCACATACCATACCTGTCATGGAAATATTTCAGAGAAACACAGAAAGTCATGGATTTTTTTATCTTTTCTAGCTTGACTTGGGGAGAAAAATTAAGGTTTTTTTTAATTTTTTTTAATTTTTCTTTTCTCTATTTGGCCCTATTTAAAACAAACAGGCCTCTGTCAATTGGCTATATTGGGGAGGGAAAGAATGGGAAGATAAGAAACAACACAAACAATATTATTCTTTTATTTCTTCTCATGAATAATCATTTCACTGTACCACACCGCACATTGATCTACTGCGCATTTATATTCTTATACTTTTGTTTTTTCTTTTAAGAGCAACAAAAGTCTTTTCAAATTATTTTGGGAGATACAAGATTCTCAAAGAGGAGCTTGCCTTTCACTTCCCATTATTTGCTCTATCTAGCTTGCTCCCTCTCTCCCGCCTCCATGTACATCCTTTCATGAATATGAAACCTCACTCACTCTTATGTCATACGATTTTTTTTTTCCTCTTCTTGTTAAGCTGTCTTTCTCATTGATTACTTCCTCTTTGGGTTGGTGAGTTAATGAGAAAAAAAAAAACCTTCAAAATGTCTTTCAATGTACACGTGAATACATGTATAATCATATATTAACAATTTTTCTTTTGTGGTACAATGTGTGGTTATCACAGGTGGAGCGAAGATACAACCATTACTGTGAACAAATGCAAATGGTGGTTAACTCATTCGATGTAGTGATGGGTTTCGGGTCGGCAGTTCCTTACACTGCCCTTGCACAGAAGGCAATGTCTCGGCATTTTAGGTGCCTTAAAGATGCAATAGCTGCACAATTGAAGCAGAGCTGTGAGCTACTAGGAGAAAAAGACGCTGCAGGAAATTCAGGCATAACCAAAGGAGAGACACCGAGACTCAAGTTACTTGAACAAAGCCTCAGACAACAACGAACGTTCCATCAAATGGGTATGATGGAGCAAGAAGCATGGAGGCCACAACGAGGCTTGCCTGAGAGATCTGTCAACATTTTAAGAGCCTGGCTTTTCGAGCATTTTCTTCACCCGTACGTTGCCTTTAGAACCTCCTTATCTATATTATGATATACATATATCACTCTTTTAGTACTCTATGAATTTTCAGTCTTAAAACACCCTTTTAACCAAAATGAAGAAGAAAGTTAAAAAGCTAAATAATAATTATGAAATTATAAAATATATAACTATAAATATAATGATACTTTATCGTTACACCAAATTCAAGATTTTTCTTCTTTGTCTACCTATTCGTTTCGTAGATTAGAGATGAATAGTGATACAGTGTCCTTGGATGTTGTCTGGTCAGCTAAAAGCTGTGAAAAGAGATTCATTTGCTCTCTCTTTCTTTTTCTCCGTTGCAGACACCGGAAATTAGTTACATAAAAAAAATATATAAATAACTTTGTTAAAAGTATAATTTCACTGACCACCTCTCTCTCTCTCTCTCTCTCTTACACACAAAAAAACACACTTATTCTTCTGTTCATATTATATATGTACACATATAATAAAGATAAAGAAGTAGAGTCCGTAAATAATGAGAGAGAGAAAGAGAGATCATGATCAGTGTAGCAGTTGTCCTCTTTACTTCTGCAAAATGCAGCAGGTGGGCTGATCTTTCTTCTCTCTTAGATTCTCACGCCCATGCAGAGAAAGAAAGAAAAGAAAGAAAGTTCAACCTCAAATACATAAAAGAAAGCTGTTTCTCTATCCGACTTAGGCAAGGACTCTGATGTCATTTTCTGGTTCTCTCTCTCTCTCTCAGGTACCCAAGCGATGCAGATAAGCATCTGTTGGCTCGCCAGACTGGTTTATCAAGAAGTCAGGTTAATCTTCCCTCTCTCCCTCTCTCTCTCTCTCTCTCTCTCTTTCACTACGAAACACCTCTGGTAAATACAGTAAAAGGAGATAGAGAGTTTTCATCTTTTGATGGGTACGAAGAAGAGTAAATGAAAACATAAAACAAAAATAAGACCTTTGTGAAACTGAACCCATGAGTTTGTTAGCTCAGATAAAACTTGCATGGTTTTGGCTCTATCGTCCTTCTCTTAGAGAAACACCCATTTTATTTTGTTCCACCTTTATATTTTTAATGTTTGCCTTTGGATACTCTTGCTCTCACGAGAAGCATAGATTCCTATCGATGGAGTAGAGAGACATAAATACTCATGGTGAGTGAGAGAAGTGTCTTCTGATTATAATATTAAAGAGCAGAGACAAAGTACGCAAAGAGATGAGACATGAGAGTTTGCAGCTTTGACTCTCATTGCTCTCTCTTTCTCTCTCTTGTCAATGACAGTAACAGTATGACACCACTCCAACCACACGATAAGAACCATAATGACAGTGGATCAAATTTATTGCGTACTAATATACATATATATATATATATAGTTAGATTGCATATACGTGAATCAAATAAAAGGTGTGTATATATATATCTCTTTTTTTTTTTTACTTTTAACTTTTGTGGACGATAGATTTTACTTTTAACTTTTGTAATCTTACAGTATGTGTGCATGCAACTTCTATAAATTGGTTTCATTAGTGGAAAATGCTTCACTAGTGTGCATATATGTATCGTGCCATCCAATTGTACGTGATTTTTATAGGAAAAATTTCTTGTATGTGTTGCACTATCGTAGTTATTGGTATTTGATTGATATTTCTTCTGTTTAGTAATAGTTAATTACAATAGGAATATTATTGTTTGAAATTCTTATCATCATCATATAGTATTGATAGTCATAAGGTAGACATTGTTATTCTCAACAGATTAATAACGGTCAAATTTTTCTCTTGTAAGTCAAAGCTTAATCCTCTTCATGCACAACTTGAAGAAATAATTATAACCTTACCTCACTATCATCATCAACATTGTTGTTGCATCATTAATTGTCGTTGTTGTTAGTTGGGTTGAAAGCCGTAGTCAAGTCTAATTTACTATTTGCTAACTAAAGTAGAGATCGTATTGAAATTTTTTTTGGAATAAGATTGTATTGAAATTTAATAAAATGTCATGATTAGTTAGTTTTCATTCAGATGGAAATATGAGAAATCCTGTCTTTGATTTATCCAGCTGTTATCACAATTAATTTGTACCATATGATTGATTGCAATTTAAATTAGATATACAATAAAGCAAACTTGATTGTACTTAAGCAACAGGAGCCCCTTATTAAATCATTGTGATGTCTAATCAAACTATTGACCTTTTAATGCGTTTGCATGTAGCCACGTGGTCACGCTGATGGCTCTTCATTTCAAACTATTGCAATAAAATAATATATTATCATATTGAATGGATGCTCATGATCATCAGACTTGATTAATGCTATGGCAGTTATGTAGACAAATGTTACATGTTTTGATATTGGTAGATATTTTTCAGGTTTCAAATTGGTTCATAAATGCGAGGGTTCGATTATGGAAACCGATGGTGGAAGAAATGTACCAACAAGAAGCTAAAGACGACGAAGTGGTAAGGCAAGAAAATAGAGAGAGAAACCAGAACAGCAACGGTGGCAACAACACTATTGCACAAACACCAACGCCTTCCACGACAACTACAACAACAACAACAACAACAGGTGCTGCAGCCACAACGACAGCGTCAACAACGCCAACAACAGCACAAACAACAGCAGGCAACAAAAGATCCCAAATCAATGACCAGGAAAGCGACCCTTCACTCATCGCAATCAATAGACAAGGCTTCTCGGAAAACCACGCGAAGCAACAACAACAGTCTGGCTCCAACGCCAACAAAACAAGCAATGAGGTGGCGCCACCCATCTCTGGGTCATCATTTCCGGTCACGCATATTGTCGTCGACGACACATGTCGGCGTGGTGGAAGTAGCCTGGTTGGAGCCGATTACGGGACCACTTCCGGTGGTGGTGGTGGTGAAATGGGGTCCACACTTATAAGGTTCGGGACGACCACGACTGGTGACGTGTCACTCACTCTAGGGCTACGACACGCTGGAAACATGCCAGATGACTCTCCTTCTTTCTCACTTAGAGATTTTGGGGGTTGTTGAAATTGAAATTTCTCTCTCTCTCGACTTAGTTTCTTAAGTATTAACTAATTTTAATTTTCTTCATATTTGGGGGAAAATTAAATAAACCAAAGAAAACAAACAAAGAAAAAAACAGAATTACTCCCCATTTTAATCGTTTTTACTTTATCCATTTTGATCCTTTTCTCCATTCTATTTAGAAGAAAACACATATAATGAAAACCCTAGTTTATATAAATATATATATTTTAAATTAGGTAGAGCATGTTGGGGTCTATTAATGTAATTGTATAGTAGATTGTTTTTGGATCTTATGTTATTTTTATGTACTTTGATTTTGAGGTTTTATACCTTGATATTAGTCACTAGAATAACATGAAATCATATTTTGAGAGACTCTGCATACGAGAAAATGAAGGAGGAACTTAAATTCTCAGCTGTGGGATCCGGAAGTTGTTATGGTGTAAAATAAGGACCTTGAAACTAAAATGTGCTCGGGGAAAAGAGATTATGCTTTGTCAATAGAATATAACAATATCACATGAATGTTAATATGTGTATTTAGGGCACATGTTAATAGTTTAAAAAATATGAATAAAAATGTTATGGCTATTTTTTGAAGATGTAAGAAATTGTGTAGTAATGCATAGAATAAATATTATTTCAAAAAAAAATACGTAGAATAAATATGAATGGTTTGAGTATTTAAGTTTGAATCATATGTTATCAATGTTCTTCAAAATCACTTATTGTTGCTATGACTCTTATTTGTAATAAAATAGAAAAGAGAGTTAGTTCATAGTATAATCAATTTAGTATTACAAATTTTATGCAATCCACAATCTCCCATTTTTAAAGTATAGAATTAATTATAATTCTACGTTAGAATTTTTTTAAAAAATTATTACTTGCAGTATAACGACTTAAACCTTGGCACATATACTATAATTTTTTATTATGTGAAATTGAGAACTAAATTTTGTAATATTTAAGTTAACCTTGTTGTTGCATTTCCCTTCCTAAGCATACATAGTTGGGCATCTTCCCGTCTAATTCAGTGGCAGTTTGAGTACCTCTAAGTGCATTTTACAAGTTTTGTGTGTGGGTAGGTTTGTTTTTTTTTTTATTATAGAAGTAGATATCTTTCAATTATAGGAGAAGATATTTAGATTGTGTAAATAGTAATTGATTTTGCAAATCATGGCAAACCTTGAATGTAAATTGTTTGTTTTTTAAGTTACAAATAACTGAAAGTAGTTATTTTAATGTTTATATTTTTTCAACTATTATTTGTTATATGTACACAGTTTAATATATTAAAGACAAATAAAAATAATTTAATAAAATCTTGAATAAAATCATTTTACTCTTTATTATATTTCAATTTTCATAGAAATTGATAGCATTTAAAATGGTTTTTACATTCTCTTAATAAACATTGCCAACCCCATTTCTAAGTATGTTTAATAACACATATAGAGAGATCAATATTGCTCTTTGTTTCTTGAAATTTGCTCGTTTCATACAAGCACGCACAAAAGAGAAAACTTCAAAAAAAAAAAAATGAATTCGTTATTTAATTGTGTCTATAAAAGAATAATGACTTATCTGTTGACAATCTTGTAAGTCTAATTTGGAATTAATATACGACAATACCATTAAAATAATAAAAAGAAAAAAAGCAATAAATTGCACTTGAAATATAAGTAAAGGAGATGTCAAAATGTAAACGAATAACAAAATGCCAAGCTCTAAAATAAGATAACTAATCAAATATATGGAAAAAAAAAAAAGGAAAAAAAAGAGAGTTTTACTAAAATATGATAAGAAATTGAAATAGAGTGAAAAATTAATAAAAACAATAAATTTAAGTGAAAGTCTTTTAAACTAGAAGCAACTGTATGGTAAAAGTTTTACGGTTACTAAATTATTTAAAAATGAGTTTAAGGGTTGTGAGAAAAGACAAAGTAGGTGATACATAAAATTGGTGATAATAATTGAATAAGTAAAAAAACTTAAATTTATTTCAACACTTTTGGTTATGTGAAAGTGGATTTTCAATCTTACAATTCGGTGATTTTAAGACCCATTTAAGTGATTTTGTTACTTAAAAAAATCAAATAAAACAACTGAATGAAGCATATCATTGTTAAGTGGAAAAATCAAATAGGCCTTAACGATTTATGTATAGGTAATGAAGGATTTTATTATCATTTATCTATTATCTAAATAATGACAAGCTATTTCACCATCTCTACATGTATACGCATACTATATTTTTTTGAGACTGTGATTGAGTATTGAAAGCTATCGGCACATAATTGATAACTCCATTAATGTCACAAGGTGGAAATGTAGACAGATGGTGAACTGGACTTTTAAGAGATGTCAATTTTGTCATCTTTATTAGGTATGAACATAGGGTATCTACTCACTAGCTTTAAATCTTAGCCAAAAACTGTGAATTTCACTTTCAGCACGGCTGCACAAAGTTATTGTGGACAAACATCTGCCAATTGTAGCAATGTATTGCTGATTTATGGAGAATATTGTGGGAAGGCTATGTATATTGTGTGCAACTGGAAAAGATGAAGGATAAAATTAATGTTATTAAAGTGTTCATTTCAAAATGTCTTGCTACATGTATTGTCTACATAATTCTTATCTAAGAGAAAATCTTTTACGTAACTATTTCACAATTGATGTAGCAAGACAGACCAATAAAACAATATCACTTTTTTCCTCTTACCTTTCTCATTGGTCTATCTCATCACATGAAATTTTTTTTTCCTTATCTAAATCTTGATGTGGGTAGTAGTTAATGATCTTTTTGGACTTGTGATATTAATTAAGTTTGTAATTGATAATTAATATGGATGAATCATGGAGATACATAATATATTTTATTCATCTGTTATTATTATTATTATATTTAATACTTTTATAATCAGATATATCTGATTTTAAAAAATAAGGATCAACTAATCAAATTCATTAATTGCATTTGAATTAAATAGGAGAGGGACAATTTATTTTAGAAGAAATAATACAATGAATTAATTTAATTGATTGGTCCTTACTTTTAAAATTAGGTATACCTGATTATAAAAATCATATATATATAAATATATATATGTATAACTTATATAGTTATTGCATTATAACTATTAAATTGTTTGGACCAATCATCTCAACTTTTTATTACATCCACATTAAACGTGAGAGAACAAATTTTGGGGGGAGAGAGAATATAACGAGGAGACATTTCTCCGCTAAAAACTACCTAATATCAATAACTAGTGTGTCAAATCGAGTATCTACTCATTATTCATACAATTTTAAATATCAATTCTCGTAATCAAAAGATATTATACTTATCTAATAAAAAAAAAAACTAAATTACTCACACGAAACTTCAAAATGCAGTTAGATGAGAATTCAACTAGTTAATGAGAAGGAGCACAATTGTTTGTGCGTGTGCAGTTTCTGAATTCTATTATTATACATGAAGACTCTTTTTCTATATTAATATAGGAAAAATATTTTGTCAAAAAAGGAGTAATATGTTACTTAAATCAAACAACTAAAATTTTTTATTTTTAATGATGTGACAAATAATAGTTAAAGGAAATAATTAATGATGTGATGTATGGTTTGCAACTATCATATGAATAAAACAATAATGTGGTAAGTAAATAAATGGCAACTACAAATAAATTATTACATGATTGAGATTAAAAATTGTGATATTTTTGAAGAAGTCATAGGTCTAATATTAAAAGCTACAATAATGCCAAAAAATATATGCATATCAATCACTATCTTTACTATTCTCGTGACAATGCTTTCTTTATTAAGATTCCTGAGCCTAGTTGTAAGAAATTTTAAGAAAACACATTCTGAAAAATTTCAGATGGAAAATTAATTACAAAAGCTGTGTCTGTGAAGCTCTAGGTCTCCTGCACTGATAAAAGTAAACTTTAATAGGTAATTAATACCAAGAGACCGAAATAGAGAATAAATCCAGACAAACCAAATCATAAATATCATTCATCGAGTCATCCAGTTACCGGATCACAAGGAAAATTAATTAACTTTAAGTAAAAAAATTTCATTAGACAACCATATTTTTTTTTTCTACTAATCTTAATGTTTATGTTATTAGAAATTGATATACTTTTTCCGGGTTGTTGAATGGAAATAGCTAGTGAAGCTAAAATAGAAGAAGATCATGAATTTCTTATACTAAACATGAACACGTAATTTGTCAGCTAGCAAGTAAATAATAGTAGCATATACATAACCCATAAGAGCTAGCTTCGTTTATTATCTGTTCATTATTGACTCATATCTAGCTCTGGTAGGTTTCGTTTTTGTGTTACCTGAAAACCAAAGCAATTTGAAAACTTGAAATCCAAAACAATAGCTAGCAAAGCAACAAGTACTTGGTACCTAATATGTTGCTTTTCCTCTTAGAAACCTCTTTAACTGAGCCAAAAACAAAACAAACAGGCCCCCACAATTGGATTTTACTGATTAGTTCTCCTGCAACAATCAATCTCTTTTCAAATCAAGTTATGTAAATGTATATGTGTATGTGATTCCATGTGGAGAGAAACTATTAGTTAGCACCACATACAAGTTTTTAATGTTTCTGGGTGCAATGATATTGATGTATTGCAGTAGTTTCAAAGCATTATCAGCAAGCAACATCCTGCGAGAATACAAAAACCCTTTCAAGCTCAAGTGTTTCTTTTTCACACTACATTTAAGTATATATCTAGCAGTGTCACTTTCAGCTGTATAATATATTCCATTCTTTGATGGGCTAGAATAGATGCTTTGAGACCACAAAGAAACAAAGAAATAAATAATATTATATATTAATAAAAGAAAGCACAATTACAGTTTGTGACGATATATATGTGTATATTTTTTCATGAGAGTAATTGTATCATGTTCATACGATATAGATTTTTGAACTGTATAACTAATGTTCTCAGCAATCTTGTGACATGTTATGTGCGAGCATTTATAAAAATAAAAAAGTAATGATAATTGAAAAAAAAAAAGAAAAGAAAAAAGAAGCACATTACCTAATTAGGTCTTATATTCTCCAATTTATATACATCCTGTAGACTATAGGGACTGATGTAGGGTTGGCAGTACTAAGTGGAGACATCAACTACAGAACCTACAAGAATTCTGAAAACTACATTCAAACTGTAGACTGCACTTTTCTTGGTGTAAGAGCATTCTCATCACTGTAAAGTTTTATTAAAAAAATAAATAAATACAAAGGATCAAAAAAGAAAGAAGATGACCCCATTTGTTCGATGAATCTTAAATGTAGGTTTTGTTGTTATCTTTACTACAATCAATTAATGGCGCTCTCTTGTGTGGTCCTGATTGTTTTTATTTTGCTGGGACACTGTTTGTAACACCTGGGGCTGAAAATGGAGCAACTAGAAAAGCCTAGTAGTACTAGCACTGCTAACTGCAACGATATGTATATTGCACATCATCATCATCATCCTAATATTAAATTTAATAAATAGTAGCCAAGGGCAATGCAGAATCGTTTTTTTGTCTTGTTTTGTCACATAAATTACAAAAATTAATGTGAAGAAACAGACGAAACGTTGATATGAGGGAGGGCTTTGTAGTTATGGAGCGAGGGACCCTAGAAGAAGAGTAGTAGTGGTACTATTAACGTGGGTGGTCCCTACCTGAAAATTGATAGATTGAAAGCTACCCGTCGGATGCGATACAATCCAAGGACTGTCGACCAACCACATACCTGTAGGTGGGACCACCACGTTTGGGAAATTGGGATAGAGACTTGGTTAGATTTTTGAGCCTGGCCTTGGCCCATCCCTTGTGGGATAGTTTAATTTTCAGTGACGATATTAATACATCATACCAAACAATGAATCAAAATCTTCCAAAAATGTCAAAAGTACATTTTTTGTTGAGCGGCGTAAATGTGCACTTTCATATTTCTGATCAAGTTCTAAGTTTTACTATAGTCTTTCGTAGTAGTAAGAATTTTTTATCATTTTTTATTAATATTTTGATAATTTAATGATATATTAATATTTAAAAAATTAAATTATCATTATTGATAAATTTTTTTTCTCTTATATATTACTCAAACTTAAATTATTTTCATAAAATGATTAGTACCATATTAATATTGATAAAAAAATTTTATCTTTTTTATTACTAGTGTTAATAATAGATTTTTTTTTTTTATTGAGAAAGTAGAAGTTTAAGTTGATATATTCTGAAAAACCCCTCGACCGTGCAACGTCATATTTCAATGGAAAATAAAATTACTAGGTACAACTTGTGGATAGCCTATGTGGAAATGCTATCGCTAGGGAAATGACTGCTAGGAGAGACTTCGGGGTAGTTTTTGACTTTTGACATTCTGTTTTGACGTTGCGAAAATAAATGTTCGAATTATGTTTTTGATCTATGCAGATACCAGTTTAATCCGTGCTAAATTTCTGTTTAAAAAAAGAATTAATTAGGTGCAGGCTATGGATAGCCCGTTCGGGTAAGCTAGGGGCTACGATAGCGTGGGCTTTCAGTATTTGCTATTAAGAATTAATCCAACTCTAAAAGAGGGGACCAAAAGTAAAGTCATCATCCGACGATCAAGTCCACATTTTTGTTTAAAACAAGAAATTAAACAATGTAAGCATTGTTTGGAGGGAAATATCTAATTTTGCAAATGATAGAATGATAGGACTCGAACCTTATCATGAATATGAAATAAAGACATACTTTGAGTACTAACTATTTGGAATACGAGTAAATGAGCCGACTAATTTCATATTAGTGCAAGTATATATATATATATATACACGATAAAATCTGATTTCAATCACATGTTAAAATGCACATGCCAAGTGAAAAACAGTAGTCAAGTCAAAATCATTTTTGTTGCTCATGCAAAATACGAAGTGACAGATCATACTTAGCTCAAAACGAGGCCCAAGGAGTAGAAATAGCCAGACCCAAATTTAATGTGAACATGGGGCCCCTCAGAGACAAAGGCCGGCAGCAACCACCAAAAATAAAAATAATAAAACGTTGATTCTCAATTCTCAAAATCACACATTGATTAACTGTAGTTCAAAATAAAAATGGTGGACCAGTGAAAATTCAAGTCTCCTGCTGCACAGTTCCACGGCCACATAATGACCCTTGTACTCGAATCATCCACTGAGTGTGTGTAGTGTTGTAATAGATAGGGGACCTGAATTGGAACCTCCTCCTTGTATAAGGAATAGCAGGAGGTAACTGTGTCAAGCCCCAGCAAATTTAATTATGCTAGTACATTGTTGTGAATTGCCAAGATTGGAGTGTCATTGGTACCAACAAGATGTTTATTTTGGAGACTCGAGCCAATAAAGGCCAAGAAAAATGATTTAGTAAGTCTATTATAGGGTTCAAAGCCAACCATTAATTGATATGTGATGGAAATTGTGTCACGCGTGACCAATGAATGCGGAAGATTTTTAGTGAAAATGGCACGACATAATATATTTTGATTGAGATTTTATCATCATCTTAATAGTTTAAAATTTAGTGAAATAAAAACCCGTCTCTTTCATCTTTTCTGTCTCTATCTTTTTTCATTATTTTTGTACAAGGATTCTTCCATCCTCTCTATAATATCATTTTTTATGGGAGAAAATTATTATTTTGATGTTCATAGTAATTATTGGATTTGTTGTTTACAGTGAAAAGATGATTTCAATTTAAATATATGAACTTTTCTCAAAGTTCTGTTTTATTGTTTTTCGGGTTGTATTTATAAGATTATTTAAATTAAAAGTTGAAAAGGAGAATAAAGATATAATTTGAAAGGAAAACTTAAAGATATGACAAATTGAATTTGAAAGAAAAGCTTAAAGATATGAAAAACGGATAGAAAGATAAAGAATTTTTTTTTAAAAAAAAAAAAAAAATCTCTTTCGAAGAGGAAAAATAACTCTTGACTAAAATATCTTTAGCATATGAAATTAACTCTCGAAAAGAAAATAAATATTGTACGAAAACTAAATTTAGTAAAAGAATATATTTGTCCGTACACATTAGTAAAAGAATATATTTATCTGTGTACATACTTTGATATTACTAAAATTTAAATTAATAATTAGGTTACAATGGACACAAAAAAGCTAAAAAGAGTTAAAAATCAATAATATGTAATAAAATTTGTCTAAATTATGTGTTAAATTTATTTATAAATATTACATTAATTTTAGAATAATGTATCAGTAATATGATAAGTATACATAAATTTATCATATTATTTGAATAAATTTTTAGATAATATAATGTTAATATTTCTTAATTATTCAGTTATCGATGACGTGGGCTATTTGATTGAATCAGAAAAGTACCCTTTTATTCGAAATGTAAATATTTGCTTTGCATTGGTAACCCATTTGGCTTATCGCAAATCAACAAACTCGTTATGCTGTCGTTAAAAATGTTCATGATTGTATATATTTTCTCAAATATATATATTTGGTTGTATAACTACTTTGATGGTAAAAAAGAGTTTATTTAACTGACAATGACTCAAGTTCTAATAGCTCTGATTGTATACATTTTCTCAAATATATATACTAACTTTTTTCAACATAGTATGCATTAATTCCCATCAAAGAAATATTTTTTTTAGAATACTAGTATTAGTCTAGAAGATAGCTTAAATCAAACGAGATAAGACTCTAATAGCACGATTAGATAACAACTCTAAAAAAACAGGAGATAGTAACTCATATTGAGTGAGGGGTGAGGGTAAACGATTCACAAACCCATGATTTGAGAAGATCATGAATGAACAATAACTTATCATTATTATATTGTTGCGCGAACCACAATTCCTATAAAAGATTTTTTATCTAATAACTTAATGCATGCAAGTTTTCAAACATCTTGTAAGGAAGAAAAGGAATAATATAAAGCACACACTACAGAAAAATAAAAGAAACTCGAGATCTTTTTCATGGTTTAGGAAATGTTTACGTCTAGGGAGTGCACTGACATTGTTTCCACTATAAGACATACTCTCTCTCTCTCTCTCACTATGTGGTTGTCTTTCTATTCTGCTCACACCACAAAACCATAACATACAAGGGGTATTTATACAAGCTCTCGGCTACAAGTAATAGTCCTAATTAATTTGAAAAAACTTTCTTCCATAAGAGTAAAAATGCACTATGCGTCTACATAGCATCATAATTCAAAATTTAGGCTATACACTCGAACGCATCTTATGGTAAAAATGGGGCAGTAGATGTAGAGGTAAGAAGAATAAGAACATAAAAACAACCAAATGCCACTCCTGTTACAATGTGCAGAATCATAAAAGCGTTTGGTGTACTTCAATGAGGATTCTGCAGACTGTAGCGCTTTAACATTTATTTGGGGTGCATGCCTTTCTCAAGTTTTGATCTTTTTACTATAGGACTTTACCAGTTGTATCATTTGTAACACAGACCGAGGTTACATACTTACATGCAATAAATCCTTACTACAGGAATAAAAGAGAGGTATCCACATACACAGCTTATAAAAATTTATAACCTGATGCAAATATCACTTGCCAAAATGAGCATTATTGTCCTAATAGAACCGTTTCCAGAATTTATTGCTAGCAAGGTATCACCCTCCTTTATATTCACAGACAAATTAAATAAGTACTAAGTTCCTGTATCTTTCAGACAATATGAAAATCCCAACATCTTCATTCAATATTGTTTTGTGACAAAACAACGAAATTTGAATGTTGTCTGGTTTGGTCACATGCAAAGCAATTACTACAATAAGTATCTCATTGTTTGATAGACAGCACCCGAGTAAACATCACAGTTCTGTTAAAAAGACTAAAACATGACCATGAAGACTGCTAACAGGACTTAAAATAGCAGTAAGGCAGTTGGCAGCTTGAATCAAAGCATCAAACCAGACAACTTCATGTATTATGCATGAACTAGTAACGACAAAGATTAAAGAAGGTAATCCTACGGGATAATACATGTAAACCCACATGGAGCAACCACTCCAATTACATTATGCTTCAGAATTTCCACATCAAACAATCAAATCCAAATTCATCAATACAAAAATTAATTCATACTTGCACCCCATAACGCATATCTGACAAAGACATTTGCATGACATGATCTGCTGAAATCTTACTGTTCTAGGATTCATCTTGTTAGCTCTTGCTAGATGAAATATACTCCAACTATCCAAGTAGTTACTTTTCAGTCCCATCGTATTAGAAGTTGAAGTACTTTCGGAATTGTGAAATTTGTCTATAGTTTACAAAGGATCAAAGGATCATCACTCTCAAATATTGGTATTTATTTAGGCCTACTCCTTAGACGTCATTGAATTATCTTACTGTTGTTCTAGGTTACCTTGAGCATCAACATAAGGTCTGATGAAAGTCCTGCGCCACCAGACCTCAAAGGCTCTCTGAAGATTCGGGCAATTGTCACCCGCCTTCAAGAAACTTCCCAACCAAGAAAGCATAATACTTTGTTGGTCTTCTAGAGGGAGGGTAAGAATTGTCCTACCAATTCCTTCCTCCACAACCTTTCGATCAAATGACCTACAACCATGTTGCAACCAACTGTAGTCATTGATCAACGGCTGTAACCAAGTTTGTAACAGCATCTGACGAGTGTCCTTCGGTGGTAGCAGTTCACCTCTTCCAATTCCTACAAATAGCCTTGCTGTAACACAGCTCACATGGTAGCGTGACACAATAGGCATCTTTGTATGCAGAGCTGCCAACTCTTGCTGGCTTGCCCATATTAGAGCGAACTCATCCGCTGCTTGCCTGTCAGCTAAAATCTCAAGCAACCATGACAGGTTATCAGCCTCAAGAGATATTTGCTTTGTCACAGGATCCTTCTTGTCTACAGATTTATTGGCAAACTCCGGTTCAGTAGCTTGCCTAAATTGAGAGAGAAGTGAATCCAAGCAGCTTCTACATGAAGCATAGAGAGTCTCATTGCAGATGTCTGCTGAACTTGCATAGTTTGGGACGCAGTTATTTTCCCTTAGGAGCTTCAGGACAATGGATTTCATTTCCCTTCGACCTCTCTCCTCATTGCTTTTGAGAACCAAATCCATTATGTGGGAAAGTGTGTCTTTCGGGGGATTTGAGACATCAGAAGAGACTCGTTTCAATACAGGGCTGACCCCAATACCCTCACTTTGAAGTCGTAAGACCGATGAAACAACTTTTTCTTCTTCCTCTTCCCCGACCCACGGAACTGCTTCCAAATATTCCAAGCATGACTTGATGCACAAGCTGAAGCCAAGTAGTTCAGCAACCTGCACAAAAGTTCCATTTAAGTTAGTGTATATAAAATCAAACTTCACAAACATTCGCATTTGAATTAGGTATCAAGGAGTTTTTAGGAACAAAACCAACAGCCACAAAACAAAAGAGCCCCCGAAAGAACAAAATTATCCCATAACATCCTCCAATTTAAATGAATGAAGAAAAAATATCTTCGAATATCTTGGAGACAAAAGCCCATGAGGAAGCAAAGAAACTAATGCAAACTGACAAGCTATATCTTCTTTTCAAAAATTGTATTATTTCTTTCAAAATAAATAACTCACAACAAAGCAAGGACAATACATCTTCGTAGGACTATTGCATTCATTTCATTAGGCAAAAGTTACATGTTCACTAGTGTATAGGGGCTGTTTTGACTACATGCAGTGTTATTTTTGTTAGGGTTTGCCTGTAAATGCTCTTTTTACAGTAAAATTTTGTTCATTCCTATCATGAGAAAAACAAAGTATCATTCTATACTTCTGGAAGAACTTTAATAATCGTGAACAAACTGAGTTCAACTGTGTAGATTAACAAAGATGAATTCAAAAGGTTACAAAGGTGTAACAAAAATACAATGAAGCATGAACTGTTTAGCTGTGTTATGCACAAATAAAAGCAGACTGAAATACCCACAAAAGATTGCAAGTTTGCTAATTATAAAATTGATTTGTGTTTGCATGTGAGATGGAGTTGGTGTTAGTAACTTACAATCTGAAAGCTTAAGATTGTAAGTAAGAGCTCAAACAATAGTATATAAGTACCTTAAAACACCCCCATTTACGCAAAGACCAATGAAGTTTTCATGAGGCAACACTCAAAATACAAATGCAAAGGTGCAACATAGTTTTAGATAACAAATACAATTTTAATCATGAGGGGAGATTCGAACCTAGCACTTTCTAACAACTAGCTCTGATATTATATTAATAATTGCTAGCCCCAAAAACTAATGTTCATGGATAAAAACCCAAACAATAGTATTTGAGTACTCTATGCAATCAACATGTGGTTGATTGTTTGACTCTATTAACATCATATGAGAGCTCAATACGTCAAAAGGTCACGAATTTGAATCTCACTACACATATTCTGTATTTGCATTTGCATTTTGTTTATGCGACATTTGAACCAGTATTTGTACTTTGACTTGACCCATGAGACAAACCTATTGATCTTGCACGTGAAGGGTTGTGTTAGTAATGAATGCTATTGTTTGAGCCCTTACCAATCAGTTTAAGTTTAAGGTCTATGATTACTTAACAATAACGTGAATTTAAAAAGCATTTAGTTCTCGTAAATAATAAAATAATAAATTTGAAACATAAATATCCTATAATGTAATTCTAATGACAATTTTGAAGTAATAGAAAAATTGAACAAAACAATATAAAATGTCAAGAGAAAGTGAGAAGAAGTTTCAAAAAAATAAAAAAAATAAGAAAAGCACACTAAGTGTGCTATCACAATCAATCAAAAAACCGATAGATAGGCTAGCACATTAATTGTGATCTCATAATCAAACAAAAAGCTAAAAGAGGGTCACTATTATACATTACATACGATAAATAGGATTCTAATTGTAGGAATGAACATGTTCATCTCATTGGGGGGGGGGGAGCCGGGGGCGCATGACCCTTTGTAGGGCCCCCCCACATCACCTATGCATTTAATTGTCTTTTGTACTTAAAACTTCACTTAGTGACAACACATTCAACTTACTCAAAGTGGCAGATAGGTTTTTTCCTTTCGAAAGATAGGTTTTTTTCCTTTTGAACCTTTGACATCAGAGTTCATGTGTTCATTATGTCGACATGTGGATCAATCCAGTGTTATATGTATTATTATCGTAAGTGCTCTAGGAAATAAATTTATAAGGGAAATACACAACCAATCTATTAGTGGTTAGTAGTTATTTGTCCTAAGTTTTGCAAATGGTTCAATAACCACTCAACAAAGAACTGTAGAAAACAAAATGAAAAAAATGAAACCTCACAATAGTTAGGTCTGGTGACATTTTCCCTAGTACAAGAACAATGTAATTTAAAGAGTATAATTCTTGGCATTGCCACATTAGGGCTGCTTTGAGGTGTTGCTTGTGTGGGCATTATTTATGAAGAGATAACTAACTATCATGGTATATTGCTCAGCTTATTAGGAAGTTACATACAGTGGTGGAGAGGAGGGGAGGGTCCACAGGAGTCATGGTCCCCCAGCCAATGAGAGATAAACATGTGTTTATTCATACAATCTTATTTATCATATGTAATTACGGTAGTGGCCCTCTCTCAGCTTCTTGTTTGATTGTGAGAGTACAATTAATGTGCTCGCCTCTCCTTCAGCATTTTACTTGATTGTGGTAACACAATTAATGTGCTTGTTGTGTTTTTTATTCTTTTTCTTTTTTGCTGAAACTTTTTCTCACCTTCTCTTTCTGCCTTTTATTGTTTTTTATTCTTACTTAAATTCCTTCCCATACACGTTTTCTTTCTTAATTGTTTCCTAAATGGGCACTATTTTAACTTGTTGAAATAGAGCACAATTTCTTATTTTTATCTTATTCAAATAGTACACCTTCCATTTATTTTTAGCCCGTTGAATTATTGCATGGCTCCATTTTTCTTTGTAATATGTTTTCTTCTTTTTTACTAAAACTTTTACAATTATGTTAATGACAATTTATTCATTCCGGTTAGAATTAGAAGACAAAACCTATACCCTTCTAGGCGTTAGTTTCCTAGTACTTTGCATATTATTAATTATTTTTAGCCTACATATATATGTACCTTTTTGTTTTAACTTTTCACTAGTTTTTATTAGCAAATTTAGATTTTTTTGATATAACTACTTTTACATTCTTAATATCAAGCTTGTCTTGCCATCACAACATCCATACTTATAAGGTTTGAGAATATAACTATTAATGAATATGTTACCCTTTTTTCCAAAGTTTGTGTTATTCGTATTAGCTAGAAAGTTATTATAAATAATATAACCTTTTTCAATAAAAAAAATATAAAATATGTTACATATTTTTATTTGATTTTACATATGAGAAAGCAATCGACAATTGAATAAACTAAGCTAATCAATTAACTAGGTTAAACCATAGGCAAAAAATAACCAAGAAAAAGAAATATATGTTTTGAAGATCTCAGAGTAAATAAGGCCAAAAAGGCCTATTCAAAAATAGAAAAATATAGGCATTTTGACCTGAACTATACAAGGTTCTCAAAGAGTTAAAAAAAAAGCCCTATTTTACACTAAATCCTTAGCTTCCTTGAGATGGTCATAGCAAACGCAAAAAGAAACCTTCAAAATGGGGCATAATTTAGTTTATTTTTTATTACTTAGATGTTAGCATCCAAAACATCATGTGTATATTTATTTTACTTCCCATCATATTCCAACAGAACCACCGAAAAATGAAATTATTAGTAAATTGTATGTCAGCATTAAAGACATGGTTCTTACTTCCTAGCCAAGTGTTCTCAATGGCTGATACTAGTTTGGTTTGGAAAAGTAATTGGATATGAAAATATCACATTGTCACCATTCAACAAAATCAACCTAATGTTACTAAAAATGTTAAGTATCATCTACATACAGAAGAGACATAATATTCTTCTAGGTTTAATCATAGACCATATCAGCTGCATACATGATGGAAACTACAATAATTACTCTTTGTTAATAAACTGCAGACTAGTCAAGAACAAAGAGGCCACTCGAGATGAAACCTAAGACCGACACAAGCTCATCCCACCATTTCCCTTCAACACTTGGCCTAAAATTAGGAACTACTCGGATCAAATGTTTAACATCTGAACAAAGGCAGGACCATTACTAATGTAATTGTTTCTTAGGGCACAAATACCAGCAAAACATAAAACATATAAAACATAAATGATGCAGCCAACTCAAAATACGAAAAATAAGTTGCATAAATGTGCAAATTACCTTGAGGATACGCAGTACACGAGAAACACTTTGCTTGATTAACCTTTGCTTCATGTCTTTGCAATACATTAGTCCCACAGTTTCAACATAAATTTCAATGTCTTCACAGTCATCAATCTCGAGACAAGACAAACCGGACTGCTCTTCCAGTAGCTTATCCGCAAAAAAACTGCTATTCTCCACAAGAACATTCTTGTGCACACTCAGCTTCACACAGAAACCTTGCTTTCCTAGTAAAACTACCTTCATATTGCTGGTTCCAGGTTCACCAAACTCAATTGCCACCTTTCTAGGCATATTTTCTACCTTAGGCCTCGGAGCTCTCTCAGGAACTATATTTGGTGCACTCACACCAGGTGCATCAGAGCGCAAATTTCGTGGACCATCAGAAACAACCCCTGTTCTTAATGGAGTGGATGTTGGTTTTTTCTCAACAAGAGGGCTGGTTTCTTTCTTTTGTGCAGTAGTTTTCGGGGGCGGTGAGGAGGATTTGGGCTTGTTTAGTGGATTTTGTGCTTTAACACTCTTCTGAAAAACAACAGGAGACGGACAACACCAAAAACCTTCAGGTGTCACCGCAATGGGAACATTTCTAATCTTGGTTTGACCTTGTTCTACTCTTGCAAGTCGAATTTCAGCCATGAATTACAAGAGTTCACACTATAATCCGATCAAGATATGGCATTTACAATGAAACCAAGACTTTGGACTGCTTAATTATAACTAAGAGTTAATCAAATATCCTATAAAATTTCTCACAACACTGAAAGCAAGAAATCTACACTTCTTAAATTGAACCCCAAAACTCTCAATTCAAAACAAAGATAACAACTTTCTCATCAACAGGACATGCACTTCACATAAAACTATGTTCTGATAACCAAATATCCTATAAAAATTTTCACAGCATTGAAAACGAGAAATCTACACTTCTTAAATTGAACCTCAAAACTCTCAATTCAAAACAAAGATAACAACTTTCTCATCAACAGGACATGCACTTCACATAAAACTATGTTCTGATAACCACCTACCTAAAATTTCTTCACTTGCAGCCCCCTCCACAACTAAACATAGATCAAATACTGGACAGGAAGCAGCAACAATACAAACACAAACAAGAATAATGAAAAGGGTAGTCTTTAAACTTAGCAAAGAGAATCATGAAACCCCCAGAGACAAAGAGAGAGAGAGAGAGAGAGAGAGAGAGAGAGTAAAAACACTCACCCAAAAACCACGGTGTGTGTAGAAAAATTTAACTGCTACTAACTCTTCTCTTATTACTTGTTTTCTAAGCTCACACAACTGCCTAAAATGATTGAATGAGAGGTATGGTGTCAAGCATCCAGGGAACCAGAGAACGGACCACTCAGCAGGACACACACCGAGAGATAGAAAGAGAGGAACAAATAATGAGTGAAGTGTCTCTTTTATCTTGTAAAGAAAACCACAACACACCACCCCTTTAAAGTGAAATAAATAAAGAAAAAGAAACTAAGTGCCAAATTGTTTTTATGCTCTCCTTTACTTTACCATACTTTTGATGATGATGATACAAAACCGGCACGCCTTCTAGTTCCACTCTCAACGGAAAATAAATAAATAAATGTGTCAACTTTGATTTGTTTGGAAATGGGGTTCTTGGTGTCTGCTACTTTGATTGCTTTTGCGGACCGTTGCTGGATTTTCTAGGCAAAATTGAAGTGAACGATAACATCGTTTTCACGAGGTGGGAAGGAAGTACAGCATGTGATGCAATGACTTAACTGCCCATCCTAGAACTACTAGAACTGGGCTTGGACACTCGAAACCAATGCTGGCATTATTGGAAAAAGATGATAGAATCAGACTTTGTTGTATTACTTGTCACCTGCTGTTTGTGTCTTTAACTTTTCTTTTTTTGGTGTATATGTACATTAAGTAAAGATGGGGTTTGATGAAAATGATAGTAGATTCTACTGCTGATGGCATTTTATATTTTAGTACTTATCAAACTCAAAACTTAATTAATCGTTTAGAGTTACAATTAATGATACTCTTTATGTGTCAGATCATTTGGTCTGATACATGGATTTTTAGAATAAATTGGAGTCTAATATTATACTATTAATTGTTACATCAAAAAATTTAAGCTATCAAATGTGGGTTCAAAGTCTAGGACTCTCTAACATATATGTTTAGTTTGTTTAGTTTAAGCTTGAGTTAGAGTTTGGGAGAATCTAGTTCTCGAGTTGGTTGGGCAAAACTGAAGACTTTAATGTGTAAAATGAATGGTTGAGTCCAAAGTCATCAAAGAGATTAAATAAATGGTACTGGTTGGCATCATCAGTCAGCGCTGCTCTCATGATGCCTACCCAACTCATTATTACTATTGGCTCTGTGGTCATCGGTGGTGGACTTCTCATTCTAATCCTAAGATTTTCTTTTTTAAAAAATAAAATAAAATAACTGTTAAATTATATTTTAAATCAAGTTTTCAAATTGTTTATAAGTTTGCTTGTGTTACAAACTATCATGGTTGAATGGTTTTTCTTTTTTCCCCTTTTGGAGAAGTTGAGGAGATTTTGTGCGAACCAATAAGAAACTTTATTTATCAAACTTGTAAGTTCAAGTACCATGAAAACAATTGATTTTTGTTTTAGTATATAGAAAAGTAAAATGAAATTATCAAATAAATATTTAGTAGCTTAATAAGTTGGAATGAATCGTTTACGCAATTAGTGTAGAAGTTTTTAGTAAAAGTGAAACATTAAGTGTTTTGTTCAAAAGCTCTTGGTTTTCTCTAAACCAAATTTGTGAAAAAAATCATTGATAAAAACAAATTACCTTCTACCAAAGTATTATTGAAAGGAAGCTTGAATGGTATAGAAAACACAATCTTAAAAACTCTTGAAGCACATTAAAGAATGGATTTCAGAACATGATTAAGATTTAATAAAGATCATAATAGAATAACATGCAACAAAATCTAGTTCATTTTGTATGCCACCACATAAAGCCATTACAAAAAGAATCAAAATCCATGCTACAATTAACCAACTACCAAGCATTATTGCGAGCATCCATCCTCCCGTCCGGATTTTATATACACCTTCTGATCCTCCATCAAAGGTTGATTCAACATTATCTAACTCAAAATCTTAATCAAAATCATTGTGGGTCCAAGAAGACAAACAAATTACAAAAAGAAATGTTAAGGAGCAACATCACTCATTCAAATTCCTCCATAGAAACAAACACCAAACCAAGTATATACCCTCTGCTTTTTTGATTAAATTTGCTTCTTGTGAGTCTCTATTTTGCTTTACAAAAAGGGGAAGTGACCACAGTGTCACAGGAGACCAAATGACACAAGTAGCTTTGACAGTGCTTTTTGACTTAGCTTTATTTATTCACATATATAACACATTGAATGTGCAATGGCCCTCAACAACAATAATTGAGCTTAATAGAAATGATGTTAGATGGGAAAAAGAGACAACAGAGTTCCATCATCAAAATGGTCCTAAAAAGAAAAGCCATTGCAAGATGGCCTTAGCTGGAAATTTGGTCCACCATCTCATCACCACTACTCATGTGCCATCGTGTGCCAATTCATACCCCTTAATTATCACTAATCAATGAAAATTCCCTTTTTGCATGTGCTACATTTTGCCACTTTTAACCATATAACTTAATGTCATCTTAATAATCCATTATCAACTTCTTTCTAATCATAATTCTTTACTTATTTTACGAACTCATCAAATATAAATTTCATAAATAAAGTGTTAATCTAGTAAAATAACACTAAAATAAGTGAGTTTTCGAACTAGCCCAAAAAACTAAAATGAGTTTTTTTTTGTTTTTAGTGTTATCAAGGTTCATGAACTATAGTTTGTGAAAATGGATAATAAATCGTGAAATTTGATCTTTTTACATTTTCTGTTTACAAATTTTTTATTTGTTCATGAACATTATATTACTAAAAAATTTATTTGAGTTTTTCAATACTGGTTTTAAAACTCACACCATTTTGTAATTTATTAAAAAAAAAAATTATAATAATGCAATGTGAGTGGGAAGCAAACCCAGTTGCAAGTTGAACTGCTTTTTTTTTTTTTTTTTGATTAACAAGTTGAACATCTTTTGACACAGAATTATTACACAGACCAATCAGAAAAATCACATCCCCCAACTTAATATTAAAATTAAAAGATTTGGAGTTTAGCATCACTAGATGGTGAAAAATATGCTTTTCGTTTTATCTTTTAGAATTCTCTTCAATCATATAAAATTCCATAGACTCTTAAATTTTTTAAAGACTAAAATTTTATCTTTATATGAATTCAGATGTCAATAATTAATTTTAAAAGGGTATAATCATTTAAAATAACTTTATCGTTTACGCCAACCATAGTCCCCAAAATTTTGTTTCATACATGTAAAGTAAAAACTTTTGCTTAATGACAAGAAAGCACATAATTGCTTGATCAGCTTCATATATCAAAATTGCCCAAGTTATGGAAACAAAGGAACAGAAACCTTATCAGTGAAAAGAACAGGTGAAGAAGCATGTTTTGTCTCATATGAAGTGTGGCTACCTAATATGCATGTGCAATATATATGTACGACATTTAGACTGTGGAATTGTTTGTTGGACAGCATAGAAGGGCTATAAGTTGCTTTCTTCCATGTTTGCTTTACCACTCCAGCCCCCGTGGCCTCCTTGTTCCTTCTTTCAACCCTTTTGGTTTTTACCTCCGTAACTCTACCGATATTTGAATTTTTAAATTGTTTTGTCCATAAACTATTTAAATGTCAATAACACGAATTTCGAAAAATAAATATTTATTTATTTTATATTATAAAATTGTATTATTGATAGAACTCTATGATACGATCCAAAACTCAGTACTTATTTATACTCTACTTGTTAAGAATAAGTAGAAAGATCTATCATAAATAAAAAAATTATCTTCTCTATAACGGGATTTATACCTGATTTATCTACACATAAGTGGATTAAATGATAATTGTGTACGTTTTTTATGGATAGGTATTTAAATTCTACATTTCTAGTGAGAGGGTAGGGTGGACTTGACCAACTCGGCAAGCCTCTTCTAAGTTGGATCATGTTATTATTAATGTGTATTTTAAGAGTATATGTTAAAAATGAAAATTTTTTTATTTACCGTGACGTAGATTTTTGTTTAAAAAGTACTCTTTCCAGTTATCATATCTCAAAGCTACACCTCAAGTCTTGAAAATTACAATCCATCCACCGTCAAATTCATTTTTGTCAAAAGGGTTTTAATAGGTGCCACTTCCATTCAATTGTTTGACCCCTGAATATAAAATAAGATTAAACTCCATTGCATTTTGGTAACATTTGTATAGTATACAAATATAGACAGTACTGATAGATGTACGTGGTAAAGTTAAAAAAACAACTACATGTATCAGGAAAACGTTGACTACAAGCAAAATTAGTATCCCAAGTACAAAGAAAGAGATGGCAAGACCACCAAGGAAGCTATTCAGCATATGTTGTCTAATAATGTCATCTATGTTTGCTTACTCTGCATATGTCCAGTATAATGACCCAGGTACTCTGTATCTTACCTTTCCTGTTTTCCTTTTTGTTCTTTTAAGCAAAATCCAAAGTGTATATAAAGCAATTTCTGATTTTTTTTTTGACATAAAGTAATTTCTGATATGTTGTTTTGTTTTTATTGTTGATTAGTTGTATAGATTGGTATTTGTGGTTTCCTCTCTATGCTTGTGCTTGTACTGTTAATGTGGTGAACTGGAAAATATCATCCACAAATGCAAGCGCATATACTGCCAAAATAGGATCATGGCTTGGAATAGTTATGTTTGTGAAGGTTGTAATAGAAGATTTTGTGAGGGGAATAGCTGGGTTCTGTTCACTTGATTTGACTGAAAGAGTTGTTAGAGAGAAATTTGGAAGTGGGTTGGTGGTCATTTCCATGATTTTACATTTGAAAGCATCATCATTGCAAAGAGAACCCAAGCAAAGAAAGAAAAGGCAACTTGCTACATTTGTTGACTTTGGTGAGATACGAACCTATATAACTTGATAGCTAATTGATGATGTTGTATGATTGTCTATGGTTTTAGATGTTAAAATTCGTAAATTTTCATCATAGGAATGGCAGCTTTGGTGTGCTTCACCTATGGACTCACCTTTGTCTTCTTTGTAATACAAAAAGGAGAAATGAAGTTCTGAAGAAAACAGCTGAGCTAGCACTGGAACAAAGCTTTTATTTTATGATTCTCAGACTTCAGCGTGAGGCCTTTAGCCTTAACTAAAGCCTATTAATATCCACTTGTGGTTTATCATATAGATGTGTATTACCATCTGACTAATAGATGCTATGAGGTCATGTAATAACATCTATTGTCTTCAGCTCCACAATGTGTCACAATTTCTTTCAGTTTAGTCATTTGGCTACCTCATCTGTGAAAACGATGCCTAAACAAAAATAGGAAAAAGGGATTAATTGAAATTTTGTACAGAAGTATAGCAGTAGGCAGATTACAAAGCATTGCCATTGATTCTTTAATTTCAATACATTGGCCACTTATGCATCACAAAACTGCCTTATCTTTCTCTTGTCTAAGCTTGTCAATGGGGTTACCTAAAAACTCGAAAACAGAAGGAAAACAAACCACTAAATAAAGAATAACGTTTCAACCTCATTTCTTCCTAGTGCAAGCATAAATGGAGCAGATAGGTACAATCTACTTGAGCAAAAAGCCGCACCATTCACCTGCCAAAAAGTCCAGGTCATCTCCAGAGATTTTGGCCAATTTATAGTTTTCTTTACTCAAGGTGATTTGCTCAACCATTTAAGGAGCTATTAAGAGTACAGGTGGTCAAAACTGATCCTTTCAACCAGATCATCGGAGATGTTTGGCATCTTGAAGTTTCTGATTGACTCTGCTGCAGTGACTATGGTTGTGCCAATTGAGGACTTAGTAGAGACGTCCCCGACATTTTGAAGCCCCACAATGGCATGGATATCCTTCTCCAGGCAGTAATTCATAATGATAGTCATATGTCAGTTCTTCTCCTAGGGCTATCTGCTTATAAAAATGGAATGGCTTGTTTAGTACATAAATATAATTTGCATTATAAATTCTAGGATGTTAGTTGCCATTATCCAAAAGTAAGAACATATATAAGTACTGAGAATAACAAACAAAATAGAAAATTGATGAAACTCCAACAGCATCTTTTCCCTACTGGGCAGAGGGTCAAAACATGCAAATTTGATTGTCAAACGCAAATGTTTTTTTTCCTGTCAAGCGACAAGACAATTCATCTTGAGAGACCATACAACATTATGGATTAACATAACTGAACCTCAAGTGTATAAGTGCCATGCAATGACAGAATGATATTCTAGTAAAAGAAGGAAAGAATGCTTACATCTTGATTTGCATAAAGACCAATGTGAGCACGCTGGCAATCCATGCTGTCCACAAGAACTTGGTGATTCACAAGATTTGGCAAGCAACTACCAAATAAAAAAACAGATATAAGTAACAGACCAAACAAAAATTCATCACTCATAATAAAAATAAATAGTAAAAGCAACAAATTCAGCAGCGCTGTAGGAGACCTTCCTTCTTTACTTCACTCCCCAGAAATTAAAAATAGAGAAAAAAACATCATACAGATGCATATGATGATCGAGTCCGCTAAAAGTTTACAATTAATTGTTCAATGGACATACACACATCAATTTTTCATTCCTTATAAAACCACAAAATTATCCATCCAATATATTCGAGCATACTGCATATAAATTTTAAAGCTACTTAGCATATTTATTCTAACAGTCAAGCTTTGGATCATATCAATTATTAACCATTACATGGGTCCATACAGATGCATTGTTGCAAGTTTAAATTCAAAATTACCTGAACCAGCTAAAAAAGCATAATTCAGGAAAAAACCATGTAACTCTTTCCTCACCTATGATTGATGAATCGTGAAACATTTCCATACTTAGTGGCATCTATGACATATCGGACCTGTCCTTCAATTAATCTACCCATATCATTGATATGAGCATCAACGTTGAACATATACCCGCAACCATCTCTGCCATACCTGAGCATCCCCAATGTAGCTATTAATCATAGATCAACCAAAAAAAAAAATAATTATACGAAATTAAATCATATTTGTAAAAAAAATGTGAACCTGCTGCGCCTCTTGTTAGCTTCTTGCTCATCTAAAACCTCTCCAATGAACTCACACACAAATGTTCCGCGCAGAATCATCTCACCTGCCCTAACTGCCCAACCCTATTAAACAAAAAGATGAATAAGTTAACACATGAAACTTTTTAAAATAAAGAAATTGAAAGCATTACCTTGTTTTCAGTTTTGAAGATTTCTAATTTCACCCGCACTCCATTCTGCAAGACCCTGTTTGGACAGGTTCTATTGCAGCTGCACATACGATTGCACTCATAAACAAGGTAACCCTCCTGCACATTTAGCAAAAGGAGTTAGTAACAAACTACCCCATTTACTTCATACACAAATTTGTGCTAAGAAAGAAAGTCTCCAAGTCAGATTAACATGTATAACAAGAGCTCATGGGCCAACAATCTAGATTGTGTCTAAATTTTTTATCAATTGTTTTGGACAGTTAGAATCCAAACAGAATCCTATAATAAGTATCATATAATAAGTATTATATAAAGTCAATGATTTAGCTTTGCCCAATGGAAGCTATACATTTTAGTTAATTGCATGCCAGGATGTAGCAAAGCCATGAACAGCATGATCAGTTCACTGCTAAATTTTATCTCAAAAGAACAGGTCAACAGACATTTTTCAGGAAAAAGGAAAGAACATTATTTGGATACACAGTAGCATCTCAGCAACAAGGACACAGTAAAAACAACAGTGAAGATAGTTAAGGCTGATAGAAGAATAAATTGCTCTACCTCAAGAATTATTCGCCCTTTCTGATCATATGGGAACCTGCCGTGCATGGGTCTCCCATATATGTCTTTTGCATCTTCATAGTCGTTATCAAAAAGGTATACATGATCACATGTTTCAGGAGAGCATGTAGAATGCTGGCAGGCACACCCCAATTGCAAAGTCTACAGGAAGATAAAAACTCATTAACTCAATTTTACTGAGGAAGAACATACATATTATTGCATACATGAGCCAACAGGCATATTTGTATGAACTCTCAGAGAAACTTACTTTCCTTTTTTAACAAATAGACAAAAAGTATCCGAAAACATTGCATAGATTGAAGAGGTTCAAATAATCAACAGAGAGCTACCTCAGAATCAAGATTAAGGTATTGATCCAGCAACATTTTTGTAACATAGGTGAAACTTTCCCATGGCATGGAACGTCTACTACTTTGGCTATGTGAATTGTCGGCAGAGATGCAAAGTGAGTCCAAAAGGCCATCATCCACTATACAAGCCACTGGAACTGATTCCTTCCCAGAGCTTATATCATCAGACAAAAGAGTGGCATTTTGCAAGGGCCGGAATCCTAAATGATGTGAATCAATAATATAATGACCCTCATCCACTTCCCACTCATCCTTCTCATGATTGTGTGAATCTATAGAATGTTTTCCCGGTAAATCACTAGGAAGAGGTACCAAGGGAGACAGCAAATGTGGATCCTTGAAAATCTTACATCCATTAGGGCATATAAATCCATCTTGGTGCCACTCCACTTGAATGTTATTCTCACTACAAAGCTTGGCTGCCTTTAGATATAAGCATTCCGGGAGTACTCCATATTTCTCCTCAAGTGAGGCTTTCAGGCTCACCTTGCAGCAAGCTAAACGAGCAATAGATAATATATCATGGTTATTGGGCCAAGGTTTTGTTTTCTGAATCTTAGAAAACAATAATTTCGAAACTACCAAGCACTGGGATTCTGCCAATGTACCAAGAGTCCCTCCTTCAGTTACTTGAGGCTGTACAATTGGTGCACCCATGACTAATGACTTTGAAGCCTGGATGCGTTTCTTCATACTTGCAGCACTCCTGTTCCGCATCCTATAAGATACTACTCCCAAACCTTTCTTAAATCTAGGTCGGCTAAGCCTCCCAGATTTTAACTTATAAGCATAATAGCGAATCCCCTTCTTTGGAGCACGAGAGGTGACTAAATTAGGTCCCATGTGAGCAGCTTGATGGTGGCGTCCAAGATCAGGCAACAAGTCAAACTTCAAGCCACAAAACCTGCAAATAAATTTTCGAATAGAGCCTAGATTCTCAGCGTTATTCTCCAACAAAGCTGAATTTCCAGGCTCCAGTTTCAATGGGGAATGTTCATCCCCAGACACATTGTTCTGTTGAGCAGCTTTTGACATTCTAAAGTCAACAGGATGAAATGAAAGCACGTGCAACCATAGCGCTTCACTATTCCCAAAATGGCTTCCACAAGGAATACATTGTAGAAGCATACACTGCTCAACAAATTGCACATGGTGTCTCTCCTGCACATGAGATTCCAGAACTTTCTTGTTGGTGAATGAATCCAGGCAGATAGCACAAGCATAACCTCTGAAAAACCATTGTGCTTCCTTCTTATGATTGTCCATCCAGTGGGTACCAAGCTCTTGGTCATTAAGAAAAACATGAGAGCAAATTTTGCACTTAATTGTCTTGTCATCTTCACAGGTAACATCAACTGCCAAAGGCAATATAGTTGATTCTTCCATGACACAGGAAACTTGTGCATTTTCATCAACACTGAATCCCCATATTCTATTAAGTCTCTCCTTTTCAGTGCAAACCAACTTCATTAAGAATTTCCCAACACCAACATCTTTTGATGCTTCAGAAAGGGCCCATTGGAGTTGAATTTCCATAGGAACTGGGTTTCTTAGGGATAAAATACTTTTGAAGAGCTTGTAAAATAGCTCACATGCTTGATGTAAATGCAACTTTTGCTCTAGTGAGCAGCACTCACTCAACAGATCTATAAACACTTCTTTTGATATTATCCTACTCTTACCATTCCTTGCACGTTTAAGCCAGCTTGGAAGGTGTTTATCGCAATACAGAGAATGTCGCTTAGGACTTTCTTCACATGGATTACTGCTATTTTGGGAATATAAGCCTATACAATGCTGTGCCTCTGTCTCAGGATTCCCAGTTAAGACGTTTCTTCCCTGGAAGGAATCTCCGTCCATGACAGAGACAGGATCCACTTGGAGGGGGCTCTCAGATTCTCCCACCAATACAATATCTCTGCAAGATGTTGTTTCCAAACTGGAAATAGTTTCCTTGTGCGTTCTCTTAAGAGTAATCTCAGGTGAATATAAAGACTTTTCCGCATCATCCCTTGGTCTGTGCTTCTTACAGAATGAAGAGCCATATAGAGCCCGATGCTTACATCTAGTACCAAGAACTGTTGTACCTTCACACATTGGAGAATCAGTAGAGAGCGTCCCTTCTGCTTTTGTTGCACTACCCATGAAACGAGAGGCCAAATGCACACAACAGTAAACATCACCATCATTTGCCCACCTCACACACTGTCTTCCTTTCGATTCAATAAAAGCTATACATTGCCTATTCTTACTCCCAAAATCTACAGATCTCTTAGTGCCTACATCACTCACAGGTATCAATGCCACTTCTTTGGTTTGGCTAAGTGGATCCATGGATTGTTTAGCCTCTCCACTCACAGGTGTCAATTCAACATCTTTGGTCTGGATGACATCAGAATTTCCCACATCAACTACAATTTCATTCCATCTGTCAGCCACACCACTTGGTGTATCTGTTCCTGTAGTTACCTCTTTCATATCATCCTGTTTAGAAAGCTCAGATGAAAACATAGCAGCATTTGCAGTGTCCTGACTACTAAAAAGTTCACAGTCAACTTCAACAGCCAAAGGCTGATTTGAATCATTGTTTTCCACCTGGGAAGCATGTGACTCAGCACGACGAACTTCAAGTTTGGGCCTCTTCCTGCTAGCTTGTATACTCATGGTCATGGTACCATCACCACTTCGATGCTCCACATCTCCACCATTAGGCAGTGGATGAGATGTTGAAAACCATTTCATAACTTCATGCTTCCAAGTTTTCCACTCAGATCCCAGTGTAGGTTGCATTGGTGCATCCCGAAGAGAGTTGACTTCATTCCACAGAATGGAATCATATAATTCCTGAACCAAAGAATGGCAAAAAGCTATCAGCAAAAAAGTATGAAAATGATAAAACCTTATAAGAGTTAACAAGTTGCCACGAATTTGACAAGAAGATACAGACTGTTATATCACAATCTCATCAACAGCAACAACAATCCAAGAACTAATTAGTTAAGATAGCAGTGTCTGCCCTATGGTAAATCAAATACTATCTA
>CM041014.1:26972236-27082236 GCA_022984855.1 Dimocarpus longan
AAAAAAAAAAAAAAAAAAAAAAAAAAAAAAAAAAAAAAAAAAAAAAAAAAAAAAAAAAAAAAAAAAAAAAAAAAAAAAAAAAAAAAAAAAAAAAAAAAAAAAAAAAAAAAAAAAAAAAAAAAAAAAAAAAAAAAAAAAAAAAAAAAAATAAAAAAAAAAAAAAAAAAAAAAAAAAAAAAAAAAAAAAAAAAAAAAAAAAAAAAAAAAAAAAAAAAAAAAAAAAAAAAAAAAAAAAAAAAAAAAAAAAAAAAAAAAAAAAAAAAAAAAAAAAAAAAAAAAAAAAAAAAAAAAAAAAAAAAAAAAAAAAAAAAAAAAAAAAAAAAAAAAAAAAAAAAAAAAAAAAAAAAAAAAAAAAAAAAAAAAAAAAAAAAAAAAAAAAAAAAAAAAAAAAAAAAAAAAAAAAAAAAAAAAAAAAAAAAAAAAAAAAAAAAAAAAAAAAAAAAAAAAAAAAAAAAAAAAAAAAAAAAAAAAAAAAAAAAAAAAAAAAAAAAAAAAAAAAAAAAAAAAAAAAAAAAAAAAAAAAAAAAAAAAAAAAAAAAAAAAAAAAAAAAAAAAAAAAAAAAAAAAAAAAAAAAAAAAAATAAAAAAAAAAAAAAAAAAAAAAAAAAAAAAAAAAAAAAAAAAAAAAAAAAAAAAAAAAAAAAAAAAAAAAAAAAAAAAAAAAAAAAAAAAAAAAAAAAAAAAAAAAAAAAAAAAAAAAAAAAAAAAAAAAAAAAAAAAAAAAAAAAAAAAAAAAAAAAAAAAAAAAAAAAAAAAAAAAAAAAAAAAAAAAAAAAAAAAAAAAAAAAAAAAAAAAAAAAAAAAAAAAAAAAAAAAAAAAAAAAAAAAAAAAAAAAAAAAAAAAAAAAAAAAAAAAAAAAAAAAAAAAAAAAAAAAAAAAAAAAAAAAAAAAAAAAAAAAAAAAAAAAAAAAAAAAAAAAAAAAAAAAAAAAAAAAAAAAAAAAAAAAAAAAAAAAAAAAAAAAAAAAAAAAAATAAAAAAAAAAAAAAAAAAAAAAAAAAAAAAAAAAAAAAAAAAAAAAAAAAAAAAAAAAAAAAAAAAATAAAAAAAAAAAAAAAAAAAAAAAAAAAAAAAAAAAAAAAAAAAAAAAAAAAAAAAAAAAAAAAAAAAAAAAAAAAAAAAAAAAAAAAAAAAAAAAAAAAAAAAAAAAAAAAAAAAAAAAAAAAAAAAAAAAAAAAAAAAAAAAAAAAAAAAAAAAAAAAAAAAAAAAAAAAAAAAAAAAAAAAAAAAAAAAAAAAAAAAAAAAAAAAAAAAAAAAAAAAAAAAAAAAAAAAAAAAAAAAAAAAAAAAAAAAAAAAAAAAAAAAAAAAAAAAAAAAAAAAAAAAAAAAAAAAAAAAAAAAAAAAAAAAAAAAAAAAAAAAAAAAAAAAAAAAAAAAAAAAAAAAAAAAAAAAAAAAAAAAAAAAAAAAAAAAAAAAAAAAAAAAAAAAAAAAAAAAAAAAAAAAAAAAAAAAAAAAAAAAAAAAAAAAAAAAAAAAAAAAAAAAAAAAAAAAAAAAAAAAAAAAAAAAAAAAAAAAAAAAAAAAAAAAAAAAAAAAAAAAAAAAAAAAAAAAAAAAAAAAAAAAAAAAAAAAAAAAAAAAAAAAAAAAAAAAAAAAAAAAAAAAAAAAAAAAAAAAAAAAAAAAAAAAAAAAAAAAAAAAAAAAAAAAAAAAAAAAAAAAAAAAAAAAAAAAAAAAAAAAAAAAAAAAAAAAAAAAAAAAAAAAAAAAAATAAAAAAAAAAAAAAAAAAAAAAAAAAAAAAAAAAAAAAAAAAAAAAAAAAAAAAAAAAAAAAAAAAAAAAAAAAAAAAAAAAAAAAAAAAAAAAAAAAAAAAAAAAAAAAAAAAAAAAAAAAAAAAAAAAAAAAAAAAAAAAAAAAAAAAAAAAAAAAAAAAAAAAAAAAAAAAAAAAAAAAAAAAAAAAAAAAAAAAAAAAAAAAAAAAAAAAAAAAAAAAAAAAAAAAAAAAAAAAAAAAAAAAAAAAAAAAAAAAAAAAAAAAAAAAAAAAAAAAAAAAAAAAAAAAAAAAAAAAAAAAAAAAAAAAAAAAAAAAAAAAAAAAAAAAAAAAAAAAAAAAAAAAAAAAAAAAAAAAAAAAAAAAAAAAAAAAAAAAAAAAAAAAAAAAAATAAAAAAAAAAAAAAAAAAAAAAAAAAAAAAAAAAAAAAAAAAAAAAAAAAAAAAAAAAAAAAAAAAAAAAAAAAAAAAAAAAAAAAAAAAAAAAAAAAAAAAAAAAAAAAAAAAAAAAAAAAAAAAAAAAAAAAAAAAAAAAAAAAAAAAAAATAAAAAAAAAAAAAAAAAAAAAAAAAAAAAAAAAAAAAAAAAAAAAAAAAAAAAAAAAAAAAAAAAAAAAAAAAAATAAAAAAAAAAAAAAAAAAAAAAAAAAAAAAAAAAAAAAAAAAAAAAAAAAAAAAAAAAAAAAAAAAAAAAAAAAAAAAAAAAAAAAAAAAAAAAAAAAAAAAAAAAAAAAAAAAAAAAAAAAAAAAAAAAAAAAAAAAAAAAAAAAAAAAAAAAAAAAAAAAAAAAAAAAAAAAAAAAAAAAAAAAAATAAAAAAAAAAAAAAAAAAAAAAAAAAAAAAAAAAAAAAAAAAAAAAAAAAAAAAAAAAAAAAAAAAAAAAAAAAAAAAAAAAAAAAAAAAAAAAAAAAAAAAAAAAAAAAAAAAAAAAAAAAAAAAAAAAAAAAAAAAAAAAAAAAAAAAAAAAAAAAAAAAAAAAAAAAAAAAAAAAAAAAAAAAAAAAAAAAAAAAAAAAAAAAAAAAAAAAAAAAAAAAAAAAAAAAAAAAAAAAAAAAAAAAAAAAAAAAAAAAAAAAAAAAAAAAAAAAAAAAAAAAAAAAAAAAAAAAAAAAAAAAAAAAAAAAAAAAAAAAAAAAAAAAAAAAAAAAAAAAAAAAAAAAAAAAAAAAAAAAAAAAAAAAAAAAAAAAAAAAAAAAAAAAAAAAAAAAAAAAAAAAAAAAAAAAAAAAAAAAAAAAAAAAAAAAAAAAAAAAAAAAAAAAAAAAAAAAAAAAAAAAATAAAAAAAAAAAAAAAAAAAAAAAAAAAAAAAAAAAAAAAAAAAAAAAAAAAAAAAAAAAAAAAAAAAAAAAAAAAAAAAAAAAAAAAAAAAAAAAAAAAAAAAAAAAAAAAAAAAAAAAAAAAAAAAAAAAAAAAAAAAAAAAAAAAAAAAAAAAAAAAAAAAAAAAAAAAAAAAAAAAAAAAAAAAAAAAAAAAAAAAAAAAAAAAAAAAAAAAAAAAAAAAAAAAAAAAAAAAAAAAAAAAAAAAAAAAAAAAAAAAAAAAAAAAAAAAAAAAAAAAAAAAAAAAAAAAAAAAAAAAAAAAAAAAAAAAAAAAAAAAAAAAAAAAAAAAAAAAAAAAAAAAAAAAAAAAAAAAAAAAAAAAAAAAAAAAAAAAAAAAAAAAAAAAAAAAAAAAAATAAAAAAAAAAAAAAAAAAAAAAAAAAAAAAAAAAAAAAAAAAAAAAAAAAAAAAAAAAAAAAAAAAAAAAAAAAAAAAAAAAAAAAAAAAAAAAAAAAAAAAAAAAAAAAAAAAAAAAAAAAAAAAAAAAAAAAAAAAAAAAAAAAAAAAAAAAAAAAAAAAAAAAAAAAAAAAAAAAAAAAAAAAAAAAAAAAAAAAAAAAAAAAAAAAAAAAAAAAAAAAAAAAAAAAAAAAAAAAAAAAAAAAAAAAAAAAAAAAAAAAAAAAAAAAAAAAAAAAAAAAAAAAAAAATAAAAAAAAAAAAAAAAAAAAAAAAAAAAAAAAAAAAAAAAAAAAAAAAAAAAAAAAAAAAAAAAAAAAAAAAAAAAAAAAAAAAAAAAAAAAAAAAAAAAAAAAAAAAAAAAAAAAAAAAAAAAAAAAAAAAAAAAAAAAAAAAAAAAAAAAAAAAAAAAAAAAAAAAAAAAAAAAAAAAAAAAAAAAAAAAAAAAAAAAAAAAAAAAAAAAAAAAAAAAAAAAATAAAAAAAAAAAAAAAAAAAAAAAAAAAAAAAAAAAAAAAAAAAAAAAAAAAAAAAAAAAAAAAAAAAAAAAAAAAAAAAAAAAAAAAAAAAAAAAAAAAAAAAAAAAAAAAAAAAAAAAAAAAAAAAAAAAAAAAAAAAAAAAAAAAAAAAAAAAAAAAAAAAAAAAAAAAAAAAAAAAAAAAAAAAAAAAAAAAAAAAAAAAAAAAAAAAAAAAAAAAAAAAAAAAAAAAAAAAAAAAAAAATAAAAAAAAAAAAAAAAAAAAAAAAAAAAAAAAAAAAAAAAAAAAAAAAAAAAAAAAAAAAAAAAAAAAAAAAAAAAAAAAAAAAAAAAAAAAAAAAAAAAAAAAAAAAAAAAAAAAAAAAAAAAAAAAAAAAAAAAAAAAAAAAAAAAAAAAAAAAAAAAAAAAAAAAAAAAAAAAAAAAAAAAAAAAAAAAAAAAAAAAAAAAAAAAAAAAAAAAAAAAAAAAAAAAAAAAAAAAAAAAAAAAAAAAAAAAAAAAAAAAAAAAAAAAAAAAAAAAAAAAAAAAAAAAAAAATAAAAAAAAAAAAAAAAAAAAAAAAAAAAAAAAAAAAAAAAAAAAAAAAAAAAAAAAAAAAAAAAAAAAAAAAAAAAAAAAAAAAAAAAAAAAAAAAAAAAAAAAAAAAAAAAAAAAAAAAAAAAAAAAAAAAAAAAAAAAAAAAAAAAAAAAAAAAAAAAAAAAAAAAAAAAAAAAAAAAAAAAAAAAAAAAAAAAAAAAAAAAAAAAAAAAAAAAAAAAAAAAAAAAAAAAAAAAAAAAAAAAAAAAAAAAAAAAAAAAAAAAAAAAAAAAAAAAAAAAAAAAAAAAAAAAAAAAAAAAAAAAAAAAAAAAAAAAAAAAAAAAAAAAAAAAAAAAAAAAAAAAAAAAAAAAAAAAAAAAAAAAAAAAAAAAAAAAAAAAAAAAAAAAAAAAAAAAAAAAAAAAAAAAAAAAAAAAAAAAAAAAAAAAAAAAAAAAAAAAAAAAAAAAAAATAAAAAAAAAAAAAAAAAAAAAAAAAAAAAAAAAAAAAAAAAAAAAAAAAAAAAAAAAAAAAAAAAAAAAAAAAAAAAAAAAAAAAAAAAAAAAAAAAAAAAAAAAAAAAAAAAAAAAAAAAAAAAAAAAAAAAAAAAAAAAAAAAAAAAAAAAAAAAAAAAAAAAAAAAAAAAAAAAAATAAAAAAAAAAAAAAAAAAAAAAAAAAAAAAAAAAAAAAAAAAAAAAAAAAAAAAAAAAAAAAAAAAAAAAAAAAAAAAAAAAAAAAAAAAAAAAAAAAAAAAAAAAAAAAAAAAAAAAAAAAAAAAAAAAAAAAAAAAAAAAAAAAAAAAAAAAAAAAAAAAAAAAAAAAAAAAAAAAAAAAAAAAAAAAAAAAAAAAAAAAAAAAAAAAAAAAAAAAAAAAAAAAAAAAAAAAAAAAAAAAAAAAAAAAAAAAAAAAAAAAAAAAAAAAAAAAAAAAAAAAAAAAAAAAAAAAAAAAAAAAAAAAAAAAAAAAAAAAAAAAAAAAAAAAAAAAAAAAAAAAAAAAAAAAAAAAAAAAAAAAAAAAAAAAAAAAAAAAAAAAAAAAAAAAAAAAAAAAAAAAAAAAAAAAAAAAAAAAAAAAAAAAAAAAAAAAAAAAAAAAAAAAAAAAAAAAAAAAAAAAAAAAAAAAAAAAAAAAAAAAAAAAAAAAAAAAAAAAAAAAAAAAAAAAAAAAAAAAAAAAAAAAAAAAAAAAAAAAAAAAAAAAAAAAAAAAAAAAAAAAAAAAAAAAAAAAAAAAAAAAAAAAAAAAAAAAAAAAAAAAAAAAAAAAAAAAAAAAAAAAAAAAAAAAAAAAAAAAAAAAAAAAAAAAAAAAAAAAAAAAAAAAAAAAAAAAAAAAAAAAAAAAAAAAAAAAAAAAAAAAAAAAAAAAAAAAAAAAAAAAAAAAAAAAAAAAAAAAAAAAAAAAAAAAAAAAAAAAAAAAAAAAAAAAAAAAAAAAAAAAAAAAAAAAAAAAAAAAAAAAAAAAAAAAAAAAAAAAAAAAAAAAAAAAAAAAAAAAAAAAAAAAAAAAAAAAAAAAAAAAAAAAAAAAAAAAAAAAAAAAAAAAAAAAAAAAAAAAAAAAAAAAAAAAAAAAAAAAAAAAAAAAAAAAAAAAAAAAAAAAAAAAAAAAAAAAAAAAAAAAAAAAAAAAAAAAAAAAAAAAAAAAAAAAAAAAAAAAAAAAAAAAAAAAAAAAAAAAAAAAAAAAAAAAAAAAAAAAAAAAAAAAAAAAAAAAAAAAAAAAAAAAAAAAAAAAAAAAAAAAAAAAAAAAAAAAAAAAAAAAAAAAAAAAAAAAAAAAAAAAAAAAAAAAAAAAAAAAAAAAAAAAAAAAAAAAAAAAAAAAAAAAAAAAAAAAAAAAAAAAAAAAAAAAAAAAAAAAAAAAAAAAAAAAAAAAAAAAAAAAAAAAAAAAAAAAAAAAAAAAAAAAAAAAAAAAAAAAAAAAAAAAAAAAAAAAAAAAAAAAAAAAAAAAAAAAAAAAAAAAAAAAAAAAAAAAAAAAAAAAAAAAAAAAAAAAAAAAAAAAAAAAAAAAAAAAAAAAAAAAAAAAAAAAAAAAAAAAAAAAAAAAATAAAAAAAAAAAAAAAAAAAAAAAAAAAAAAAAAAAAAAAAAAAAAAAAAAAAAAAAAAAAAAAAAAAAAAAAAAAAAAAAAAAAAAAAAAAAAAAAAAAAAAAAAAAAAAAAAAAAAAAAAAAAAAAAAAAAAAAAAAAAAAAAAAAAAAAAAAAAAAAAAAAAAAAAAAAAAAAAAAAAAAAAAAAAAAAAAAAAAAAAAAAAAAAAAAAAAAAAAAAAAAAAAAAAAAAAAAAAAAAAAAAAAAAAAAATAAAAAAAAAAAAAAAAAAAAAAAAAAAAAAAAAAAAAAAAAAAAAAAAAAAAAAAAAAAAAAAAAAAAAAAAAAAAAAAAAAAAAAAAAAAAAAAAAAAAAAAAAAAAAAAAAAAAAAAAAAAAAAAAAAAAAAAAAAAAAAAAAAAAAAAAAAAAAAAAAAAAAAAAAAAAAAAAAAAAAAAAAAAAAAAAAAAAAAAAAAAAAATAAAAAAAAAAAAAAAAAAAAAAAAAAAAAAAAAAAAAAAAAAAAAAAAAAAAAAAAAAAAAAAAAAAAAAAAAAAAAAAAAAAAAAAAAAAAAAAAAAAAAAAAAAAAAAAAAAAAAAAAAAAAAAAAAAAAAAAAAAAAAAAAAAAAAAAAAAAAAAAAAAAAAAAAAAAAAAAAAAAAAAAAAAAAAAAAAAAAAAAAAAAAAAAAAAAAAAAAAAAAAAAAAAAAAAAAAAAAAAAAAAAAAAAAAAAAAAAAAAAAAAAAAAAAAAAAAAAAAAAAAAAAAAAAAAAAAAAAAAAAAAAAAAAAAAAAAAAAAAAAAAAAAAAAAAAAAAAAAAAAAAAAAAAAAAAAAAAAAAAAAAAAAAAAAAAAAAAAAAAAAAAAAAAAAAAAAAAAAAAAAAAAAAAAAAAAAAAAAAAAAAAAAAAAAAAAAAAAAAAAAAAAAAAAAAAAAAAAAAAAAAAAAAAAAAAAAAAAAAAAAAAAAAAAAAAAAAAAAAAAAAAAAAAAAAAAAAAAAAAAAAAAAAAAAAAAAAAAAAAAAAAAAAAAAAAAAAAAAAAAAAAAAAAAAAAAAAAAAAAAAAAAAAAAAAAAAAAAAAAAAAAAAAAAAAAAAAAAAAAAAAAAAAAAAAAAAAAAAAAAAAAAAAAAAAAAAAAAAAAAAAAAAAAAAAAAAAAAAAAAAAAAAAAAAAAAAAAAAAAAAAAAAAAAAAAAAAAAAAAAAAAAAAAAAAAAAAAAAAAAAAAAAAAAAAAAAAAAAAAAAAAAAAAAAAAAAAAAAAAAAAAAAAAAAAAAAAAAAAAAAAAAAAAAAAAAAAAAAAAAAAAAAAAAAAAAAAAAAAAAAAAAAAAAAAAAAAAAAAAAAAAAAAAAAAAAAAAAAAAAAAAAAAAAAAAAAAAAAAAAAAAAAAAAAAAAAAAAAAAAAAAAAAAAAAAAAAAAAAAAAAAAAAAAAAAAAAAAAAAAAAAAAAAAAAAAAAAAAAAAAAAAAAAAAAAAAAAAAAAAAAAAAAAAAAAAAAAAAAAAAAAAAAAAAAAAAAAAAAAAAAAAAAAAAAAAAAAAAAAAAAAAAAAAAAAAAAAAAAAAAAAAAAAAAAAAAAAAAAAAAAAAAAAAAAAAAAAAAAAAAAAAAAAAAAAAAAAAAAAAAAAAAAAAAAAAAAAAAAAAAAAAAAAAAAAAAAAAAAAAAAAAAAAAAAAAAAAAAAAAAAAAAAAAAAAAAAAAAAAAAAAAAAAAAAAAAAAAAAAAAAAAAAAAAAAAAAAAAAAAAAAAAAAAAAAAAAAAAAAAAAAAAAAAAAAAAAAAAAAAAAAAAAAAAAAAAAAAAAAAAAAAAAAAAAAAAAAAAAAAAAAAAAAAAAAAAAAAAAAAAAAAAAAAAAAAAAAAAAAAAAAAAAAAAAAAAAAAAAAAAAAAAAAAAAAAAAAAAAAAAAAAAAAAAAAAAAAAAAAAAAAAAAAAAAAAAAAAAAAAAAAAAAAAAAAAAAAAAAAAAAAAAAAAAAAAAAAAAAAAAAAAAAAAAAAAAAAAAAAAAAAAAAAAAAAAAAAAAAAAAAAAAAAAAAAAAAAAAAAAAAAAAAAAAAAAAAAAAAAAAAAAAAAAAAAAAAAAAAAAAAAAAAAAAAAAAAAAAAAAAAAAAAAAAAAAAAAAAAAAAAAAAAAAAAAAAAAAAAAAAAAAAAAAAAAAAAAAAAAAAAAAAAAAAAAAAAAAAAAAAAAAAAAAAAAAAAAAAAAAAAAAAAAAAAAAAAAAAAAAAAAAAAAAAAAAAAAAAAAAAAAAAAAAAAAAAAAAAAAAAAAAAAAAAAAAAAAAAAAAAAAAAAAAAAAAAAAAAAAAAAAAAAAAAAAAAAAAAAAAAAAAAAAAAAAAAAAAAAAAAAAAAAAAAAAAAAAAAAAAAAAAAAAAAAAAAAAAAAAAAAAAAAAAAAAAAAAAAAAAAAAAAAAAAAAAAAAAAAAAAAAAAAAAAAAAAAAAAAAAAAAAAAAAAAAAAAAAAAAAAAAAAAAAAAAAAAAAAAAAAAAAAAAAAAAAAAAAAAAAAAAAAAAAAAAAAAAAAAAAAAAAAAAAAAAAAAAAAAAAAAAAAAAAAAAAAAAAAAAAAAAAAAAAAAAAAAAAAAAAAAAAAAAAAAAAAAAAAAAAAAAAAAAAAAAAAAAAAAAAAAAAAAAAAAAAAAAAAAAAAAAAAAAAAAAAAAAAAAAAAAAAAAAAAAAAAAAAAAAAAAAAAAAAAAAAAAAAAAAAAAAAAAAAAAAAAAAAAAAAAAAAAAAAAAAAAAAAAAAAAAAAAAAAAAAAAAAAAAAAAAAAAAAAAAAAAAAAAAAAAAAAAAAAAAAAAAAAAAAAAAAAAAAAAAAAAAAAAAAAAAAAAAAAAAAAAAAAAAAAAAAAAAAAAAAAAAAAAAAAAAAAAAAAAAAAAAAAAAAAAAAAAAAAAAAAAAAAAAAAAAAAAAAAAAAAAAAAAAAAAAAAAAAAAAAATAAAAAAAAAAAAAAAAAAAAAAAAAAAAAAAAAAAAAAAAAAAAAAAAAAAAAAAAAAAAAAAAAAAAAAAAAAAAAAAAAAAAAAAAAAAAAAAAAAAAAAAAAAAAAAAAAAAAAAAAAAAAAAAAAAAAAAAAAAAAAAAAAAAAAAAAAAAAAAAAAAAAAAAAAAAAAAAAAAAAAAAATAAAAAAAAAAAAAAAAAAAAAAAAAAAAAAAAAAAAAAAAAAAAAAAAAAAAAAAAAAAAAAAAAAAAAAAAAAAAAAAAAAAAAAAAAAAAAAAAAAAAAAAAAAAAAAAAAAAAAAAAAAAAAAAAAAAAAAAAAAAAAAAAAAAAAAAAAAAAAAAAAAAAAAAAAAAAAAAAAAAAAAAAAAAAAAAAAAAAAAAAAAAAAAAAAAAAAAAAAAAAAAAAAAAAAAAAAAAAAAAAAAAAAAAAAAAAAAAAAAAAAAAAAAAAAAAAAAAAAAAAAAAAAAAAAAAAAAAAAAAAAAAAAAAAAAAAAAAAAAAAAAAAAAAAAAAAAAAAAAAAAAAAAAAAAAAAAAAAAAAAAAAAAAAAAAAAAAAAAAAAAAAAAAAAAAAAAAAAAAAAAAAAAAAAAAAAAAAAAAAAAAAAAAAAAAAAAAAAAAAAAAAAAAAAAAAAAAAAAAAAAAAAAAAAAAAAAAAAAAAAAAAAAAAAAAAAAAAAAAAAAAAAAAAAAAAAAAAAAAAAAAAAAAAAAAAAAAAAAAAAAAAAAAAAAAAAAAAAAAAAAAAAAAAAAAAAAAAAAAAAAAAAAAAAAAAAAAAAAAAAAAAAAAAAAAAAAAAAAAAAAAAAAAAAAAAAAAAAAAAAAAAAAAAAAAAAAAAAAAAAAAAAAAAAAAAAAAAAAAAAAAAAAAAAAAAAAAAAAAAAAAAAAAAAAAAAAAAAAAAAAAAAAAAAAAAAAAAAAAAAAAAAAAAAAAAAAAAAAAAAAAAAAAAAAAAAAAAAAAAAAAAAAAAAAAAAAAAAAAAAAAAAAAAAAAAAAAAAAAAAAAAAAAAAAAAAAAAAAAAAAAAAAAAAAAAAAAAAAAAAAAAAAAAAAAAAAAAAAAAAAAAAAAAAAAAAAAAAAAAAAAAAAAAAAAAAAAAAAAAAAAAAAAAAAAAAAAAAAAAAAAAAAAAAAAAAAAAAAAAAAAAAAAAAAAAAAAAAAAAAAAAAAAAAAAAAAAAAAAAAAAAAAAAAAAAAAAAAAAAAAAAAAAAAAAAAAAAAAAAAAAAAAAAAAAAAAAAAAAAAAAAAAAAAAAAAAAAAAAAAAAAAAAAAAAAAAAAAAAAAAAAAAAAAAAAAAAAAAAAAAAAAAAAAAAAAAAAAAAAAAAAAAAAAAAAAAAAAAAAAAAAAAAAAAAAAAAAAAAAAAAAAAAAAAAAAAAAAAAAAAAAAAAAAAAAAAAAAAAAAAAAAAAAAAAAAAAAAAAAAAAAAAAAAAAAAAAAAAAAAAAAAAAAAAAAAAAAAAAAAAAAAAAAAAAAAAAAAAAAAAAAAAAAAAAAAAAAAAAAAAAAAAAAAAAAAAAAAAAAAAAAAAAAAAAAAAAAAAAAAAAAAAAAAAAAAAAAAAAAAAAAAAAAAAAAAAAAAAAAAAAAAAAAAAAAAAAAAAAAAAAAAAAAAAAAAAAAAAAAAAAAAAAAAAAAAAAAAAAAAAAAAAAAAAAAAAAAAAAAAAAAAAAAAAAAAAAAAAAAAAAAAAAAAAAAAAAAAAAAAAAAAAAAAAAAAAAAAAAAAAAAAAAAAAAAAAAAAAAAAAAAAAAAAAAAAAAAAAAAAAAAAAAAAAAAAAAAAAAAAAAAAAAAAAAAAAAAAAAAAAAAAAAAAAAAAAAAAAAAAAAAAAAAAAAAAAAAAAAAAAAAAAAAAAAAAAAAAAAAAAAAAAAAAAAAAAAAAAAAAAAAAAAAAAAAAAAAAAAAAAAAAAAAAAAAAAAAAAAAAAAAAAAAAAAAAAAAAAAAAAAAAAAAAAAAAAAAAAAAAAAAAAAAAAAAAAAAAAAAAAAAAAAAAAAAAAAAAAAAAAAAAAAAAAAAAAAAAAAAAAAAAAAAAAAAAAAAAAAAAAAAAAAAAAAAAAAAAAAAAAAAAAAAAAAAAAAAAAAAAAAAAAAAAAAAAAAAAAAAAAAAAAAAAAAAAAAAAAAAAAAAAAAAAAAAAAAAAAAAAAAAAAAAAAAAAAAAAAAAAAAAAAAAAAAAAAAAAAAAAAAAAAAAAAAAAAAAAAAAAAAAAAAAAAAAAAAAAAAAAAAAAAAAAAAAAAAAAAAAAAAAAAAAAAAAAAAAAAAAAAAAAAAAAAAAAAAAAAAAAAAAAAAAAAAAAAAAAAAAAAAAAAAAAAAAAAAAAAAAAAAAAAAAAAAAAAAAAAAAAAAAAAAAAAAAAAAAAAAAAAAAAAAAAAAAAAAAAAAAAAAAAAAAAAAAAAAAAAAAAAAAAAAAAAAAAAAAAAAAAAAAAAAAAAAAAAAAAAAAAAAAAAAAAAAAAAAAAAAAAAAAAAAAAAAAAAAAAAAAAAAAAAAAAAAAAAAAAAAAAAAAAAAAAAAAAAAAAAAAAAAAAAAAAAAAAAAAAAAAAAAAAAAAAAAAAAAAAAAAAAAAAAAAAAAAAAAAAAAAAAAAAAAAAAAAAAAAAAAAAAAAAAAAAAAAAAAAAAAAAAAAAAAAAAAAAAAAAAAAAAAAAAAAAAAAAAAAAAAAAAAAAAAAAAAAAAAAAAAAAAAAAAAAAAAAAAAAAAAAAAAAAAAAAAAAAAAAAAAAAAAAAAAAAAAAAAAAAAAAAAAAAAAAAAAAAAAAAAAAAAAAAAAAAAAAAAAAAAAAAAAAAAAAAAAAAAAAAAAAAAAAAAAAAAAAAAAAAAAAAAAAAAAAAAAAAAAAAAAAAAAAAAAAAAAAAAAAAAAAAAAAAAAAAAAAAAAAAAAAAAAAAAAAAAAAAAAAAAAAAAAAAAAAAAAAAAAAAAAAAAAAAAAAAAAAAAAAAAAAAAAAAAAAAAAAAAAAAAAAAAAAAAAAAAAAAAAAAAAAAAAAAAAAAAAAAAAAAAAAAAAAAAAAAAAAAAAAAAAAAAAAAAAAAAAAAAAAAAAAAAAAAAAAAAAAAAAAAAAAAAAAAAATAAAAAAAAAAAAAAAAAAAAAAAAAAAAAAAAAAAAAAAAAAAAAAAAAAAAAAAAAAAAAAAAAAAAAAAAAAAAAAAAAAAAAAAAAAAAAAAAAAAAAAAAAAAAAAAAAAAAAAAAAAAAAAAAAAAAAAAAAAAAAAAAAAAAAAAAAAAAAAAAAAAAAAAAAAAAAAAAAAAAAAAAAAAAAAAAAAAAAAAAAAAAAAAAAAAAAAAAAAAAAAAAAAAAAAAAAAAAAAAAAAAAAAAAAAAAAAAAAAAAAAAAAAAAAAAAAAAAAAAAAAAAAAAAAAAAAAAAAAAAAAAAAAAAAAAAAAAAAAAAAAAAAAAAAAAAAAAAAAAAAAAAAAAAAAAAAAAAAAAAAAAAAAAAAAAAAAAAAAAAAAAAAAAAAAAAAAAAAAAAAAAAAAAAAAAAAAAAAAAAAAAAAAAAAAAAAAAAAAAAAAAAAAAAAAAAAAAAAAAAAAAAAAAAAAAAAAAAAAAAAAAAAAAAAAAAAAAAAAAAAAAAAAAAAAAAAAAAAAAAAAAAAAAAAAAAAAAAAAAAAAAAAAAAAAAAAAAAAAAAAAAAAAAAAAAAAAAAAAAAAAAAAAAAAAAAAAAAAAAAAAAAAAAAAAAAAAAAAAAAAAAAAAAAAAAAAAAAAAAAAAAAAAAAAAAAAAAAAAAAAAAAAAAAAAAAAAAAAAAAAAAAAAAAAAAAAAAAAAAAAAAAAAAAAAAAAAAAAAAAAAAAAAAAAAAAAAAAAAAAAAAAAAAAAAAAAAAAAAAAAAAAAAAAAAAAAAAAAAAAAAAAAAAAAAAAAAAAAAAAAAAAAAAAAAAAAAAAAAAAAAAAAAAAAAAAAAAAAAAAAAAAAAAAAAAAAAAAAAAAAAAAAAAAAAAAAAAAAAAAAAAAAAAAAAAAAAAAAAAAAAAAAAAAAAAAAAAAAAAAAAAAAAAAAAAAAAAAAAAAAAAAAAAAAAAAAAAAAAAAAAAAAAAAAAAAAAAAAAAAAAAAAAAAAAAAAAAAAAAAAAAAAAAAAAAAAAAAAAAAAAAAAAAAAAAAAAAAAAAAAAAAAAAAAAAAAAAAAAAAAAAAAAAAAAAAAAAAAAAAAAAAAAAAAAAAAAAAAAAAAAAAAAAAAAAAAAAAAAAAAAAAAAAAAAAAAAAAAAAAAAAAAAAAAAAAAAAAAAAAAAAAAAAAAAAAAAAAAAAAAAAAAAAAAAAAAAAAAAAAAAAAAAAAAAAAAAAAAAAAAAAAAAAAAAAAAAAAAAAAAAAAAAAAAAAAAAAAAAAAAAAAAAAAAAAAAAAAAAAAAAAAAAAAAAAAAAAAAAAAAAAAAAAAAAAAAAAAAAAAAAAAAAAAAAAAAAAAAAAAAAAAAAAAAAAAAAAAAAAAAAAAAAAAAAAAAAAAAAAAAAAAAAAAAAAAAAAAAAAAAAAAAAAAAAAAAAAAAAAAAAAAAAAAAAAAAAAAAAAAAAAAAAAAAAAAAAAAAAAAAAAAAAAAAAAAAAAAAAAAAAAAAAAAAAAAAAAAAAAAAAAAAAAAAAAAAAAAAAAAAAAAAAAAAAAAAAAAAAAAAAAAAAAAAAAAAAAAAAAAAAAAAAAAAAAAAAAAAAAAAAAAAAAAAAAAAAAAAAAAAAAAAAAAAAAAAAAAAAAAAAAAAAAAAAAAAAAAAAAAAAAAAAAAAAAAAAAAAAAAAAAAAAAAAAAAAAAAAAAAAAAAAAAAAAAAAAAAAAAAAAAAAAAAAAAAAAAAAAAAAAAAAAAAAAAAAAAAAAAAAAAAAAAAAAAAAAAAAAAAAAAAAAAAAAAAAAAAAAAAAAAAAAAAAAAAAAAAAAAAAAAAAAAAAAAAAAAAAAAAAAAAAAAAAAAAAAAAAAAAAAAAAAAAAAAAAAAAAAAAAAAAAAAAAAAAAAAAAAAAAAAAAAAAAAAAAAAAAAAAAAAAAAAAAAAAAAAAAAAAAAAAAAAAAAAAAAAAAAAAAAAAAAAAAAAAAAAAAAAAAAAAAAAAAAAAAAAAAAAAAAAAAAAAAAAAAAAAAAAAAAAAAAAAAAAAAAAAAAAAAAAAAAAAAAAAAAAAAAAAAAAAAAAAAAAAAAAAAAAAAAAAAAAAAAAAAAAAAAAAAAAAAAAAAAAAAAAAAAAAAAAAAAAAAAAAAAAAAAAAAAAAAAAATAAAAAAAAAAAAAAAAAAAAAAAAAAAAAAAAAAAAAAAAAAAAAAAAAAAAAAAAAAAAAAAAAAAAAAAAAAAAAAAAAAAAAAAAAAAAAAAAAAAAAAAAAAAAAAAAAAAAAAAAAAAAAAAAAAAAAAAAAAAAAAAAAAAAAAAAAAAAAAAAAAAAAAAAAAAAAAAAAAAAAAAAAAAAAAAAAAAAAAAAAAAAAAAAAAAAAAAAAAAAAAAAAAAAAAAAAAAAAAAAAAAAAAAAAAAAAAAAAAAAAAAAAAAAAAAAAAAAAAAAAAAAAAAAAAAAAAAAAAAAAAAAAAAAAAAAAAAAAAAAAAAAAAAAAAAAAAAAAAAAAAAAAAAAAAAAAAAAAAAAAAAAAAAAAAAAAAAAAAAAAAAAAAAAAAAAAAAAAAAAAAAAAAAAAAAAAAAAAAAAAAAAAAAAAAAAAAAAAAAAAAAAAAAAAAAAAAAAAAAAAAAAAAAAAAAAAAAAAAAAAAAAAAAAAAAAAAAAAAAAAAAAAAAAAAAAAAAAAAAAAAAAAAAAAAAAAAAAAAAAAAAAAAAAAAAAAAAAAAAAAAAAAAAAAAAAAAAAAAAAAAAAAAAAAAAAAAAAAAAAAAAAAAAAAAAAAAAAAAAAAAAAAAAAAAAAAAAAAAAAAAAAAAAAAAAAAAAAAAAAAAAAAAAAAAAAAAAAAAAAAAAAAAAAAAAAAAAAAAAAAAAAAAAAAAAAAAAAAAAAAAAAAAAAAAAAAAAAAAAAAAAAAAAAAAAAAAAAAAAAAAAAAAAAAAAAAAAAAAAAAAAAAAAAAAAAAAAAAAAAAAAAAAAAAAAAAAAAAAAAAAAAAAAAAAAAAAAAAAAAAAAAAAAAAAAAAAAAAAAAAAAAAAAAAAAAAAAAAAAAAAAAAAAAAAAAAAAAAAAAAAAAAAAAAAAAAAAAAAAAAAAAAAAAAAAAAAAAAAAAAAAAAAAAAAAAAAAAAAAAAAAAAAAAAAAAAAAAAAAAAAAAAAAAAAAAAAAAAAAAAAAAAAAAAAAAAAAAAAAAAAAAAAAAAAAAAAAAAAAAAAAAAAAAAAAAAAAAAAAAAAAAAAAAAAAAAAAAAAAAAAAAAAAAAAAAAAAAAAAAAAAAAAAAAAAAAAAAAAAAAAAAAAAAAAAAAAAAAAAAAAAAAAAAAAAAAAAAAAAAAAAAAAAAAAAAAAAAAAAAAAAAAAAAAAAAAAAAAAAAAAAAAAAAAAAAAAAAAAAAAAAAAAAAAAAATAAAAAAAAAAAAAAAAAAAAAAAAAAAAAAAAAAAAAAAAAAAAAAAAAAAAAAAAAAAAAAAAAAAAAAAAAAAAAAAAAAAAAAAAAAAAAAAAAAAAAAAAAAAAAAAAAAAAAAAAAAAAAAAAAAAAAAAAAAAAAAAAAAAAAAAAAAAAAAAAAAAAAAAAAAAAAAAAAAAAAAAAAAAAAAAAAAAAAAAAAAAAAAAAAAAAAAAAAAAAAAAAAAAAAAAAAAAAAAAAAAAAAAAAAAAAAAAAAAAAAAAAAAAAAAAAAAAAAAAAAAAAAAAAAAAAAAAAAAAAAAAAAAAAAAAAAAAAAAAAAAAAAAAAAAAAAAAAAAAAAAAAAAAAAAAAAAAAAAAAAAAAAAAAAAAAAAAAAAAAAAAAAAAAAAAAAAAAAAAAAAAAAAAAAAAAAAAAAAAAAAAAAAAAAAAAAAAAAAAAAAAAAAAAAAAAAAAAAAAAAAAAAAAAAAAAAAAAAAAAAAAAAAAAAAAAAAAAAAAAAAAAAAAAAAAAAAAAAAAAAAAAAAAAAAAAAAAAAAAAAAAAAAAAAAAAAAAAAAAAAAAAAAAAAAAAAAAAAAAAAAAAAAAAAAAAAAAAAAAAAAAAAAAAAAAAAAAAAAAAAAAAAAAAAAAAAAAAAAAAAAAAAAAAAAAAAAAAAAAAAAATAAAAAAAAAAAAAAAAAAAAAAAAAAAAAAAAAAAAAAAAAAAAAAAAAAAAAAAAAAAAAAAAAAAAAAAAAAAAAAAAAAAAAAAAAAAAAAAAAAAAAAAAAAAAAAAAAAAAAAAAAAAAAAAAAAAAAAAAAAAAAAAAAAAAAAAAAAAAAAAAAAAAAAAAAAAAAAAAAAAAAAAAAAAAAAAAAAAAAAAAAAAAAAAAAAAAAAAAAAAAAAAAAAAAAAAAAAAAAAAAAAAAAAAAAAAAAAAAAAAAAAAAAAAAAAAAAAAAAAAAAAAAAAAAAAAAAAAAAAAAAAAAAAAAAAAAAAAAAAAAAAAAAAAAAAAAAAAAAAAAAAAAAAAAAAAAAAAAAAAAAAAAAAAAAAAAAAAAAAAAAAAAAAAAAAAAAAAAAAAAAAAAAAAAAAAAAAAAAAAAAAAAAAAAAAAAAAAAAAAAAAAAAAAAAAAAAAAAAAAAAAAAAAAAAAAAAAAAAAAAAAAAAAAAAAAAAAAAAAAAAAAAAAAAAAAAAAAAAAAAAAAAAAAAAAAAAAAAAAAAAAAAAAAAAAAAAAAAAAAAAAAAAAAAAAAAAAAAAAAAAAAAAAAAAAAAAAAAAAAAAAAAAAAAAAAAAAAAAAAAAAAAAAAAAAAAAAAAAAAAAAAAAAAAAAAAAAAAAAAAAAAAAAAAAAAAAAAAAAAAAAAAAAAAAAAAAAAAAAATAAAAAAAAAAAAAAAAAAAAAAAAAAAAAAAAAAAAAAAAAAAAAAAAAAAAAAAAAAAAAAAAAAAAAAAAAAAAAAAAAAAAAAAAAAAAAAAAAAAAAAAAAAAAAAAAAAAAAAAAAAAAAAAAAAAAAAAAAAAAAAAAAAAAAAAAAAAAAAAAAAAAAAAAAAAAAAAAAAAAAAAAAAAAAAAAAAAAAAAAAAAAAAAAAAAAAAAAAAAAAAAAAAAAAAAAAAAAAAAAAAAAAAAAAAAAAAAAAAAAAAAAAAAAAAAAAAAAAAAAAAAAAAAAAAAAAAAAAAAAAAAAAAAAAAAAAAAAAAAAAAAAAAAAAAAAAAAAAAAAAAAAAAAAAAAAAAAAAAAAAAAAAAAAAAAAAAAAAAAAAAAAAAAAAAAAAAAAAAAAAAAAAAAAAAAAAAAAAAAAAAAAAAAAAAAAAAAAAAAAAAAAAAAAAAAAAAAAAAAAAAAAAAAAAAAAAAAAAAAAAAAAAAAAAAAAAAAAAAAAAAAAAAAAAAAAAAAAAAAAAAAAAAAAAAAAAAAAAAAAAAAAAAAAAAAAAAAAAAAAAAAAAAAAAAAAAAAAAAAAAAAAAAAAAAAAAAAAAAAAAAAAAAAAAAAAAAAAAAAAAAAAAAAAAAAAAAAAAAAAAAAAAAAAAAAAAAAAAAAAAAAAAAAAAAAAAAAAAAAAAAAAAAAAAAAAAAAAAAAAAAAAAAAAAAAAAAAAAAAAAAAAAAAAAAAAAAAAAAAAAAAAAAAAAAAAAAAAAAAAAAAAAAAAAAAAAAAAAAAAAAAAAAAAAAAAAAAAAAAAAAAAAAAAAAAAAAAAAAAAAAAAAAAAAAAAAAAAAAAAAAAAAAAAAAAAAAAAAAAAAAAAAAAAAAAAAAAAAAAAAAAAAAAAAAAAAAAAAAAAAAAAAAAAAAAAAAAAAAAAAAAAAAAAAAAAAAAAAAAAAAAAAAAAAAAAAAAAAAAAAAAAAAAAAAAAAAAAAAAAAAAAAAAAAAAAAAAAAAAAAAAAAAAAAAAAAAAAAAAAAAAAAAAAAAAAAAAAAAAAAAAAAAAAAAAAAAAAAAAAAAAAAAAAAAAAAAAAAAAAAAAAAAAAAAAAAAAAAAAAAAAAAAAAAAAAAAAAAAAAAAAAAAAAAAAAAAAAAAAAAAAAAAAAAAAAAAAAAAAAAAAAAAAAAAAAAAAAAAAAAAAAAAAAAAAAAAAAAAAAAAAAAAAAAAAAAAAAAAAAAAAAAAAAAAAAAAAAAAAAAAAAAAAAAAAAAAAAAAAAAAAAAAAAAAAAAAAAAAAAAAAAAAAAAAAAAAAAAAAAAAAAAAAAAAAAAAAAAAAAAAAAAAAAAAAAAAAAAAAAAAAAAAAAAAAAAAAAAAAAAAAAAAAAAAAAAAAAAAAAAAAAAAAAAAAAAAAAAAAAAAAAAAAAAAAAAAAAAAAAAAAAAAAAAAAAAAAAAAAAAAAAAAAAAAAAAAAAAAAAAAAAAAAAAAAAAAAAAAAAAAAAAAAAAAAAAAAAAAAAAAAAAAAAAAAAAAAAAAAAAAAAAAAAAAAAAAAAAAAAAAAAAAAAAAAAAAAAAAAAAAAAAAAAAAAAAAAAAAAAAAAAAAAAAAAAAAAAAAAAAAAAAAAAAAAAAAAAAAAAAAAAAAAAAAAAAAAAAAAAAAAAAAAAAAAAAAAAAAAAAAAAAAAAAAAAAAAAAAAAAAAAAAAAAAAAAAAAAAAAAAAAAAAAAAAAAAAAAAAAAAAAAAAAAAAAAAAAAAAAAAAAAAAAAAAAAAAAAAAAAAAAAAAAAAAAAAAAAAAAAAAAAAAAAAAAAAAAAAAAAAAAAAAAAAAAAAAAAAAAAAAAAAAAAAAAAAAAAAAAAAAAAAAAAAAAAAAAAAAAAAAAAAAAAAAAAAAAAAAAAAAAAAAAAAAAAAAAAAAAAAAAAAAAAAAAAAAAAAAAAAAAAAAAAAAAAAAAAAAAAAAAAAAAAAAAAAAAAAAAAAAAAAAAAAAAAAAAAAAAAAAAAAAAAAAAAAAAAAAAAAAAAAAAAAAAAAAAAAAAAAAAAAAAAAAAAAAAAAAAAAAAAAAAAAAAAAAAAAAAAAAAAAAAAAAAAAAAAAAAAAAAAAAAAAAAAAAAAAAAAAAAAAAAAAAAAAAAAAAAAAAAAAAAAAAAAAAAAAAAAAAAAAAAAAAAAAAAAAAAAAAAAAAAAAAAAAAAAAAAAAAAAAAAAAAAAAAAAAAAAAAAAAAAAAAAAAAAAAAAAAAAAAAAAAAAAAAAAAAAAAAAAAAAAAAAAAAAAAAAAAAAAAAAAAAAAAAAAAAAAAAAAAAAAAAAAAAAAAAAAAAAAAAAAAAAAAAAAAAAAAAAAAAAAAAAAAAAAAAAAAAAAAAAAAAAAAAAAAAAAAAAAAAAAAAAAAAAAAAAAAAAAAAAAAAAAAAAAAAAAAAAAAAAAAAAAAAAAAAAAAAAAAAAAAAAAAAAAAAAAAAAAAAAAAAAAAAAAAAAAAAAAAAAAAAAAAAAAAAAAAAAAAAAAAAAAAAAAAAAAAAAAAAAAAAAAAAAAAAAAAAAAAAAAAAAAAAAAAAAAAAAAAAAAAAAAAAAAAAAAAAAAAAAAAAAAAAAAAAAAAAAAAAAAAAAAAAAAAAAAAAAAAAAAAAAAAAAAAAAAAAAAAAAAAAAAAAAAAAAAAAAAAAAAAAAAAAAAAAAAAAAAAAAAAAAAAAAAAAAAAAAAAAAAAAAAAAAAAAAAAAAAAAAAAAAAAAAAAAAAAAAAAAAAAAAAAAAAAAAAAAAAAAAAAAAAAAAAAAAAAAAAAAAAAAAAAAAAAAAAAAAAAAAAAAAAAAAAAAAAAAAAAAAAAAAAAAAAAAAAAAAAAAAAAAAAAAAAAAAAAAAAAAAAAAAAAAAAAAAAAAAAAAAAAAAAAAAAAAAAAAAAAAAAAAAAAAAAAAAAAAAAAAAAAAAAAAAAAAAAAAAAAAAAAAAAAAAAAAAAAAAAAAAAAAAAAAAAAAAAAAAAAAAAAAAAAAAAAAAAAAAAAAAAAAAAAAAAAAAAAAAAAAAAAAAAAAAAAAAAAAAAAAAAAAAAAAAAAAAAAAAAAAAAAAAAAAAAAAAAAAAAAAAAAAAAAAAAAAAAAAAAAAAAAAAAAAAAAAAAAAAAAAAAAAAAAAAAAAAAAAAAAAAAAAAAAAAAAAAAAAAAAAAAAAAAAAAAAAAAAAAAAAAAAAAAAAAAAAAAAAAAAAAAAAAAAAAAAAAAAAAAAAAAAAAAAAAAAAAAAAAAAAAAAAAAAAAAAAAAAAAAAAAAAAAAAAAAAAAAAAAAAAAAAAAAAAAAAAAAAAAAAAAAAAAAAAAAAAAAAAAAAAAAAAAAAAAAAAAAAAAAAAAAAAAAAAAAAAAAAAAAAAAAAAAAAAAAAAAAAAAAAAAAAAAAAAAAAAAAAAAAAAAAAAAAAAAAAAAAAAAAAAAAAAAAAAAAAAAAAAAAAAAAAAAAAAAAAAAAAAAAAAAAAAAAAAAAAAAAAAAAAAAAAAAAAAAAAAAAAAAAAAAAAAAAAAAAAAAAAAAAAAAAAAAAAAAAAAAAAAAAAAAAAAAAAAAAAAAAAAAAAAAAAAAAAAAAAAAAAAAAAAAAAAAAAAAAAAAAAAAAAAAAAAAAAAAAAAAAAAAAAAAAAAAAAAAAAAAAAAAAAAAAAAAAAAAAAAAAAAAAAAAAAAAAAAAAAAAAAAAAAAAAAAAAAAAAAAAAAAAAAAAAAAAAAAAAAAAAAAAAAAAAAAAAAAAAAAAAAAAAAAAAAAAAAAAAAAAAAAAAAAAAAAAAAAAAAAAAAAAAAAAAAAAAAAAAAAAAAAAAAAAAAAAAAAAAAAAAAAAAAAAAAAAAAAAAAAAAAAAAAAAAAAAAAAAAAAAAAAAAAAAAAAAAAAAAAAAAAAAAAAAAAAAAAAAAAAAAAAAAAAAAAAAAAAAAAAAAAAAAAAAAAAAAAAAAAAAAAAAAAAAAAAAAAAAAAAAAAAAAAAAAAAAAAAAAAAAAAAAAAAAAAAAAAAAAAAAAAAAAAAAAAAAAAAAAAAAAAAAAAAAAAAAAAAAAAAAAAAAAAAAAAAAAAAAAAAAAAAAAAAAAAAAAAAAAAAAAAAAAAAAAAAAAAAAAAAAAAAAAAAAAAAAAAAAAAAAAAAAAAAAAAAAAAAAAAAAAAAAAAAAAAAAAAAAAAAAAAAAAAAAAAAAAAAAAAAAAAAAAAAAAAAAAAAAAAAAAAAAAAAAAAAAAAAAAAAAAAAAAAAAAAAAAAAAAAAAAAAAAAAAAAAAAAAAAAAAAAAAAAAAAAAAAAAAAAAAAAAAAAAAAAAAAAAAAAAAAAAAAAAAAAAAAAAAAAAAAAAAAAAAAAAAAAAAAAAAAAAAAAAAAAAAAAAAAAAAAAAAAAAAAAAAAAAAAAAAAAAAAAAAAAAAAAAAAAAAAAAAAAAAAAAAAAAAAAAAAAAAAAAAAAAAAAAAAAAAAAAAAAAAAAAAAAAAAAAAAAAAAAAAAAAAAAAAAAAAAAAAAAAAAAAAAAAAAAAAAAAAAAAAAAAAAAAAAAAAAAAAAAAAAAAAAAAAAAAAAAAAAAAAAAAAAAAAAAAAAAAAAAAAAAAAAAAAAAAAAAAAAAAAAAAAAAAAAAAAAAAAAAAAAAAAAAAAAAAAAAAAAAAAAAAAAAAAAAAAAAAAAAAAAAAAAAAAAAAAAAAAAAAAAAAAAAAAAAAAAAAAAAAAAAAAAAAAAAAAAAAAAAAAAAAAAAAAAAAAAAAAAAAAAAAAAAAAAAAAAAAAAAAAAAAAAAAAAAAAAAAAAAAAAAAAAAAAAAAAAAAAAAAAAAAAAAAAAAAAAAAAAAAAAAAAAAAAAAAAAAAAAAAAAAAAAAAAAAAAAAAAAAAAAAAAAAAAAAAAAAAAAAAAAAAAAAAAAAAAAAAAAAAAAAAAAAAAAAAAAAAAAAAAAAAAAAAAAAAAAAAAAAAAAAAAAAAAAAAAAAAAAAAAAAAAAAAAAAAAAAAAAAAAAAAAAAAAAAAAAAAAAAAAAAAAAAAAAAAAAAAAAAAAAAAAAAAAAAAAAAAAAAAAAAAAAAAAAAAAAAAAAAAAAAAAAAAAAAAAAAAAAAAAAAAAAAAAAAAAAAAAAAAAAAAAAAAAAAAAAAAAAAAAAAAAAAAAAAAAAAAAAAAAAAAAAAAAAAAAAAAAAAAAAAAAAAAAAAAAAAAAAAAAAAAAAAAAAAAAAAAAAAAAAAAAAAAAAAAAAAAAAAAAAAAAAAAAAAAAAAAAAAAAAAAAAAAAAAAAAAAAAAAAAAAAAAAAAAAAAAAAAAAAAAAAAAAAAAAAAAAAAAAAAAAAAAAAAAAAAAAAAAAAAAAAAAAAAAAAAAAAAAAAAAAAAAAAAAAAAAAAAAAAAAAAAAAAAAAAAAAAAAAAAAAAAAAAAAAAAAAAAAAAAAAAAAAAAAAAAAAAAAAAAAAAAAAAAAAAAAAAAAAAAAAAAAAAAAAAAAAAAAAAAAAAAAAAAAAAAAAAAAAAAAAAAAAAAAAAAAAAAAAAAAAAAAAAAAAAAAAAAAAAAAAAAAAAAAAAAAAAAAAAAAAAAAAAAAAAAAAAAAAAAAAAAAAAAAAAAAAAAAAAAAAAAAAAAAAAAAAAAAAAAAAAAAAAAAAAAAAAAAAAAAAAAAAAAAAAAAAAAAAAAAAAAAAAAAAAAAAAAAAAAAAAAAAAAAAAAAAAAAAAAAAAAAAAAAAAAAAAAAAAAAAAAAAAAAAAAAAAAAAAAAAAAAAAAAAAAAAAAAAAAAAAAAAAAAAAAAAAAAAAAAAAAAAAAAAAAAAAAAAAAAAAAAAAAAAAAAAAAAAAAAAAAAAAAAAAAAAAAAAAAAAAAAAAAAAAAAAAAAAAAAAAAAAAAAAAAAAAAAAAAAAAAAAAAAAAAAAAAAAAAAAAAAAAAAAAAAAAAAAAAAAAAAAAAAAAAAAAAAAAAAAAAAAAAAAAAAAAAAAAAAAAAAAAAAAAAAAAAAAAAAAAAAAAAAAAAAAAAAAAAAAAAAAAAAAAAAAAAAAAAAAAAAAAAAAAAAAAAAAAAAAAAAAAAAAAAAAAAAAAAAAAAAAAAAAAAAAAAAAAAAAAAAAAAAAAAAAAAAAAAAAAAAAAAAAAAAAAAAAAAAAAAAAAAAAAAAAAAAAAAAAAAAAAAAAAAAAAAAAAAAAAAAAAAAAAAAAAAAAAAAAAAAAAAAAAAAAAAAAAAAAAAAAAAAAAAAAAAAAAAAAAAAAAAAAAAAAAAAAAAAAAAAAAAAAAAAAAAAAAAAAAAAAAAAAAAAAAAAAAAAAAAAAAAAAAAAAAAAAAAAAAAAAAAAAAAAAAAAAAAAAAAAAAAAAAAAAAAAAAAAAAAAAAAAAAAAAAAAAAAAAAAAAAAAAAAAAAAAAAAAAAAAAAAAAAAAAAAAAAAAAAAAAAAAAAAAAAAAAAAAAAAAAAAAAAAAAAAAAAAAAAAAAAAAAAAAAAAAAAAAAAAAAAAAAAAAAAAAAAAAAAAAAAAAAAAAAAAAAAAAAAAAAAAAAAAAAAAAAAAAAAAAAAAAAAAAAAAAAAAAAAAAAAAAAAAAAAAAAAAAAAAAAAAAAAAAAAAAAAAAAAAAAAAAAAAAAAAAAAAAAAAAAAAAAAAAAAAAAAAAAAAAAAAAAAAAAAAAAAAAAAAAAAAAAAAAAAAAAAAAAAAAAAAAAAAAAAAAAAAAAAAAAAAAAAAAAAAAAAAAAAAAAAAAAAAAAAAAAAAAAAAAAAAAAAAAAAAAAAAAAAAAAAAAAAAAAAAAAAAAAAAAAAAAAAAAAAAAAAAAAAAAAAAAAAAAAAAAAAAAAAAAAAAAAAAAAAAAAAAAAAAAAAAAAAAAAAAAAAAAAAAAAAAAAAAAAAAAAAAAAAAAAAAAAAAAAAAAAAAAAAAAAAAAAAAAAAAAAAAAAAAAAAAAAAAAAAAAAAAAAAAAAAAAAAAAAAAAAAAAAAAAAAAAAAAAAAAAAAAAAAAAAAAAAAAAAAAAAAAAAAAAAAAAAAAAAAAAAAAAAAAAAAAAAAAAAAAAAAAAAAAAAAAAAAAAAAAAAAAAAAAAAAAAAAAAAAAAAAAAAAAAAAAAAAAAAAAAAAAAAAAAAAAAAAAAAAAAAAAAAAAAAAAAAAAAAAAAAAAAAAAAAAAAAAAAAAAAAAAAAAAAAAAAAAAAAAAAAAAAAAAAAAAAAAAAAAAAAAAAAAAAAAAAAAAAAAAAAAAAAAAAAAAAAAAAAAAAAAAAAAAAAAAAAAAAAAAAAAAAAAAAAAAAAAAAAAAAAAAAAAAAAAAAAAAAAAAAAAAAAAAAAAAAAAAAAAAAAAAAAAAAAAAAAAAAAAAAAAAAAAAAAAAAAAAAAAAAAAAAAAAAAAAAAAAAAAAAAAAAAAAAAAAAAAAAAAAAAAAAAAAAAAAAAAAAAAAAAAAAAAAAAAAAAAAAAAAAAAAAAAAAAAAAAAAAAAAAAAAAAAAAAAAAAAAAAAAAAAAAAAAAAAAAAAAAAAAAAAAAAAAAAAAAAAAAAAAAAAAAAAAAAAAAAAAAAAAAAAAAAAAAAAAAAAAAAAAAAAAAAAAAAAAAAAAAAAAAAAAAAAAAAAAAAAAAAAAAAAAAAAAAAAAAAAAAAAAAAAAAAAAAAAAAAAAAAAAAAAAAAAAAAAAAAAAAAAAAAAAAAAAAAAAAAAAAAAAAAAAAAAAAAAAAAAAAAAAAAAAAAAAAAAAAAAAAAAAAAAAAAAAAAAAAAAAAAAAAAAAAAAAAAAAAAAAAAAAAAAAAAAAAAAAAAAAAAAAAAAAAAAAAAAAAAAAAAAAAAAAAAAAAAAAAAAAAAAAAAAAAAAAAAAAAAAAAAAAAAAAAAAAAAAAAAAAAAAAAAAAAAAAAAAAAAAAAAAAAAAAAAAAAAAAAAAAAAAAAAAAAAAAAAAAAAAAAAAAAAAAAAAAAAAAAAAAAAAAAAAAAAAAAAAAAAAAAAAAAAAAAAAAAAAAAAAAAAAAAAAAAAAAAAAAAAAAAAAAAAAAAAAAAAAAAAAAAAAAAAAAAAAAAAAAAAAAAAAAAAAAAAAAAAAAAAAAAAAAAAAAAAAAAAAAAAAAAAAAAAAAAAAAAAAAAAAAAAAAAAAAAAAAAAAAAAAAAAAAAAAAAAAAAAAAAAAAAAAAAAAAAAAAAAAAAAAAAAAAAAAAAAAAAAAAAAAAAAAAAAAAAAAAAAAAAAAAAAAAAAAAAAAAAAAAAAAAAAAAAAAAAAAAAAAAAAAAAAAAAAAAAAAAAAAAAAAAAAAAAAAAAAAAAAAAAAAAAAAAAAAAAAAAAAAAAAAAAAAAAAAAAAAAAAAAAAAAAAAAAAAAAAAAAAAAAAAAAAAAAAAAAAAAAAAAAAAAAAAAAAAAAAAAAAAAAAAAAAAAAAAAAAAAAAAAAAAAAAAAAAAAAAAAAAAAAAAAAAAAAAAAAAAAAAAAAAAAAAAAAAAAAAAAAAAAAAAAAAAAAAAAAAAAAAAAAAAAAAAAAAAAAAAAAAAAAAAAAAAAAAAAAAAAAAAAAAAAAAAAAAAAAAAAAAAAAAAAAAAAAAAAAAAAAAAAAAAAAAAAAAAAAAAAAAAAAAAAAAAAAAAAAAAAAAAAAAAAAAAAAAAAAAAAAAAAAAAAAAAAAAAAAAAAAAAAAAAAAAAAAAAAAAAAAAAAAAAAAAAAAAAAAAAAAAAAAAAAAAAAAAAAAAAAAAAAAAAAAAAAAAAAAAAAAAAAAAAAAAAAAAAAAAAAAAAAAAAAAAAAAAAAAAAAAAAAAAAAAAAAAAAAAAAAAAAAAAAAAAAAAAAAAAAAAAAAAAAAAAAAAAAAAAAAAAAAAAAAAAAAAAAAAAAAAAAAAAAAAAAAAAAAAAAAAAAAAAAAAAAAAAAAAAAAAAAAAAAAAAAAAAAAAAAAAAAAAAAAAAAAAAAAAAAAAAAAAAAAAAAAAAAAAAAAAAAAAAAAAAAAAAAAAAAAAAAAAAAAAAAAAAAAAAAAAAAAAAAAAAAAAAAAAAAAAAAAAAAAAAAAAAAAAAAAAAAAAAAAAAAAAAAAAAAAAAAAAAAAAAAAAAAAAAAAAAAAAAAAAAAAAAAAAAAAAAAAAAAAAAAAAAAAAAAAAAAAAAAAAAAAAAAAAAAAAAAAAAAAAAAAAAAAAAAAAAAAAAAAAAAAAAAAAAAAAAAAAAAAAAAAAAAAAAAAAAAAAAAAAAAAAAAAAAAAAAAAAAAAAAAAAAAAAAAAAAAAAAAAAAAAAAAAAAAAAAAAAAAAAAAAAAAAAAAAAAAAAAAAAAAAAAAAAAAAAAAAAAAAAAAAAAAAAAAAAAAAAAAAAAAAAAAAAAAAAAAAAAAAAAAAAAAAAAAAAAAAAAAAAAAAAAAAAAAAAAAAAAAAAAAAAAAAAAAAAAAAAAAAAAAAAAAAAAAAAAAAAAAAAAAAAAAAAAAAAAAAAAAAAAAAAAAAAAAAAAAAAAAAAAAAAAAAAAAAAAAAAAAAAAAAAAAAAAAAAAAAAAAAAAAAAAAAAAAAAAAAAAAAAAAAAAAAAAAAAAAAAAAAAAAAAAAAAAAAAAAAAAAAAAAAAAAAAAAAAAAAAAAAAAAAAAAAAAAAAAAAAAAAAAAAAAAAAAAAAAAAAAAAAAAAAAAAAAAAAAAAAAAAAAAAAAAAAAAAAAAAAAAAAAAAAAAAAAAAAAAAAAAAAAAAAAAAAAAAAAAAAAAAAAAAAAAAAAAAAAAAAAAAAAAAAAAAAAAAAAAAAAAAAAAAAAAAAAAAAAAAAAAAAAAAAAAAAAAAAAAAAAAAAAAAAAAAAAAAAAAAAAAAAAAAAAAAAAAAAAAAAAAAAAAAAAAAAAAAAAAAAAAAAAAAAAAAAAAAAAAAAAAAAAAAAAAAAAAAAAAAAAAAAAAAAAAAAAAAAAAAAAAAAAAAAAAAAAAAAAAAAAAAAAAAAAAAAAAAAAAAAAAAAAAAAAAAAAAAAAAAAAAAAAAAAAAAAAAAAAAAAAAAAAAAAAAAAAAAAAAAAAAAAAAAAAAAAAAAAAAAAAAAAAAAAAAAAAAAAAAAAAAAAAAAAAAAAAAAAAAAAAAAAAAAAAAAAAAAAAAAAAAAAAAAAAAAAAAAAAAAAAAAAAAAAAAAAAAAAAAAAAAAAAAAAAAAAAAAAAAAAAAAAAAAAAAAAAAAAAAAAAAAAAAAAAAAAAAAAAAAAAAAAAAAAAAAAAAAAAAAAAAAAAAAAAAAAAAAAAAAAAAAAAAAAAAAAAAAAAAAAAAAAAAAAAAAAAAAAAAAAAAAAAAAAAAAAAAAAAAAAAAAAAAAAAAAAAAAAAAAAAAAAAAAAAAAAAAAAAAAAAAAAAAAAAAAAAAAAAAAAAAAAAAAAAAAAAAAAAAAAAAAAAAAAAAAAAAAAAAAAAAAAAAAAAAAAAAAAAAAAAAAAAAAAAAAAAAAAAAAAAAAAAAAAAAAAAAAAAAAAAAAAAAAAAAAAAAAAAAAAAAAAAAAAAAAAAAAAAAAAAAAAAAAAAAAAAAAAAAAAAAAAAAAAAAAAAAAAAAAAAAAAAAAAAAAAAAAAAAAAAAAAAAAAAAAAAAAAAAAAAAAAAAAAAAAAAAAAAAAAAAAAAAAAAAAAAAAAAAAAAAAAAAAAAAAAAAAAAAAAAAAAAAAAAAAAAAAAAAAAAAAAAAAAAAAAAAAAAAAAAAAAAAAAAAAAAAAAAAAAAAAAAAAAAAAAAAAAAAAAAAAAAAAAAAAAAAAAAAAAAAAAAAAAAAAAAAAAAAAAAAAAAAAAAAAAAAAAAAAAAAAAAAAAAAAAAAAAAAAAAAAAAAAAAAAAAAAAAAAAAAAAAAAAAAAAAAAAAAAAAAAAAAAAAAAAAAAAAAAAAAAAAAAAAAAAAAAAAAAAAAAAAAAAAAAAAAAAAAAAAAAAAAAAAAAAAAAAAAAAAAAAAAAAAAAAAAAAAAAAAAAAAAAAAAAAAAAAAAAAAAAAAAAAAAAAAAAAAAAAAAAAAAAAAAAAAAAAAAAAAAAAAAAAAAAAAAAAAAAAAAAAAAAAAAAAAAAAAAAAAAAAAAAAAAAAAAAAAAAAAAAAAAAAAAAAAAAAAAAAAAAAAAAAAAAAAAAAAAAAAAAAAAAAAAAAAAAAAAAAAAAAAAAAAAAAAAAAAAAAAAAAAAAAAAAAAAAAAAAAAAAAAAAAAAAAAAAAAAAAAAAAAAAAAAAAAAAAAAAAAAAAAAAAAAAAAAAAAAAAAAAAAAAAAAAAAAAAAAAAAAAAAAAAAAAAAAAAAAAAAAAAAAAAAAAAAAAAAAAAAAAAAAAAAAAAAAAAAAAAAAAAAAAAAAAAAAAAAAAAAAAAAAAAAAAAAAAAAAAAAAAAAAAAAAAAAAAAAAAAAAAAAAAAAAAAAAAAAAAAAAAAAAAAAAAAAAAAAAAAAAAAAAAAAAAAAAAAAAAAAAAAAAAAAAAAAAAAAAAAAAAAAAAAAAAAAAAAAAAAAAAAAAAAAAAAAAAAAAAAAAAAAAAAAAAAAAAAAAAAAAAAAAAAAAAAAAAAAAAAAAAAAAAAAAAAAAAAAAAAAAAAAAAAAAAAAAAAAAAAAAAAAAAAAAAAAAAAAAAAAAAAAAAAAAAAAAAAAAAAAAAAAAAAAAAAAAAAAAAAAAAAAAAAAAAAAAAAAAAAAAAAAAAAAAAAAAAAAAAAAAAAAAAAAAAAAAAAAAAAAAAAAAAAAAAAAAAAAAAAAAAAAAAAAAAAAAAAAAAAAAAAAAAAAAAAAAAAAAAAAAAAAAAAAAAAAAAAAAAAAAAAAAAAAAAAAAAAAAAAAAAAAAAAAAAAAAAAAAAAAAAAAAAAAAAAAAAAAAAAAAAAAAAAAAAAAAAAAAAAAAAAAAAAAAAAAAAAAAAAAAAAAAAAAAAAAAAAAAAAAAAAAAAAAAAAAAAAAAAAAAAAAAAAAAAAAAAAAAAAAAAAAAAAAAAAAAAAAAAAAAAAAAAAAAAAAAAAAAAAAAAAAAAAAAAAAAAAAAAAAAAAAAAAAAAAAAAAAAAAAAAAAAAAAAAAAAAAAAAAAAAAAAAAAAAAAAAAAAAAAAAAAAAAAAAAAAAAAAAAAAAAAAAAAAAAAAAAAAAAAAAAAAAAAAAAAAAAAAAAAAAAAAAAAAAAAAAAAAAAAAAAAAAAAAAAAAAAAAAAAAAAAAAAAAAAAAAAAAAAAAAAAAAAAAAAAAAAAAAAAAAAAAAAAAAAAAAAAAAAAAAAAAAAAAAAAAAAAAAAAAAAAAAAAAAAAAAAAAAAAAAAAAAAAAAAAAAAAAAAAAAAAAAAAAAAAAAAAAAAAAAAAAAAAAAAAAAAAAAAAAAAAAAAAAAAAAAAAAAAAAAAAAAAAAAAAAAAAAAAAAAAAAAAAAAAAAAAAAAAAAAAAAAAAAAAAAAAAAAAAAAAAAAAAAAAAAAAAAAAAAAAAAAAAAAAAAAAAAAAAAAAAAAAAAAAAAAAAAAAAAAAAAAAAAAAAAAAAAAAAAAAAAAAAAAAAAAAAAAAAAAAAAAAAAAAAAAAAAAAAAAAAAAAAAAAAAAAAAAAAAAAAAAAAAAAAAAAAAAAAAAAAAAAAAAAAAAAAAAAAAAAAAAAAAAAAAAAAAAAAAAAAAAAAAAAAAAAAAAAAAAAAAAAAAAAAAAAAAAAAAAAAAAAAAAAAAAAAAAAAAAAAAAAAAAAAAAAAAAAAAAAAAAAAAAAAAAAAAAAAAAAAAAAAAAAAAAAAAAAAAAAAAAAAAAAAAAAAAAAAAAAAAAAAAAAAAAAAAAAAAAAAAAAAAAAAAAAAAAAAAAAAAAAAAAAAAAAAAAAAAAAAAAAAAAAAAAAAAAAAAAAAAAAAAAAAAAAAAAAAAAAAAAAAAAAAAAAAAAAAAAAAAAAAAAAAAAAAAAAAAAAAAAAAAAAAAAAAAAAAAAAAAAAAAAAAAAAAAAAAAAAAAAAAAAAAAAAAAAAAAAAAAAAAAAAAAAAAAAAAAAAAAAAAAAAAAAAAAAAAAAAAAAAAAAAAAAAAAAAAAAAAAAAAAAAAAAAAAAAAAAAAAAAAAAAAAAAAAAAAAAAAAAAAAAAAAAAAAAAAAAAAAAAAAAAAAAAAAAAAAAAAAAAAAAAAAAAAAAAAAAAAAAAAAAAAAAAAAAAAAAAAAAAAAAAAAAAAAAAAAAAAAAAAAAAAAAAAAAAAAAAAAAAAAAAAAAAAAAAAAAAAAAAAAAAAAAAAAAAAAAAAAAAAAAAAAAAAAAAAAAAAAAAAAAAAAAAAAAAAAAAAAAAAAAAAAAAAAAAAAAAAAAAAAAAAAAAAAAAAAAAAAAAAAAAAAAAAAAAAAAAAAAAAAAAAAAAAAAAAAAAAAAAAAAAAAAAAAAAAAAAAAAAAAAAAAAAAAAAAAAAAAAAAAAAAAAAAAAAAAAAAAAAAAAAAAAAAAAAAAAAAAAAAAAAAAAAAAAAAAAAAAAAAAAAAAAAAAAAAAAAAAAAAAAAAAAAAAAAAAAAAAAAAAAAAAAAAAAAAAAAAAAAAAAAAAAAAAAAAAAAAAAAAAAAAAAAAAAAAAAAAAAAAAAAAAAAAAAAAAAAAAAAAAAAAAAAAAAAAAAAAAAAAAAAAAAAAAAAAAAAAAAAAAAAAAAAAAAAAAAAAAAAAAAAAAAAAAAAAAAAAAAAAAAAAAAAAAAAAAAAAAAAAAAAAAAAAAAAAAAAAAAAAAAAAAAAAAAAAAAAAAAAAAAAAAAAAAAAAAAAAAAAAAAAAAAAAAAAAAAAAAAAAAAAAAAAAAAAAAAAAAAAAAAAAAAAAAAAAAAAAAAAAAAAAAAAAAAAAAAAAAAAAAAAAAAAAAAAAAAAAAAAAAAAAAAAAAAAAAAAAAAAAAAAAAAAAAAAAAAAAAAAAAAAAAAAAAAAAAAAAAAAAAAAAAAAAAAAAAAAAAAAAAAAAAAAAAAAAAAAAAAAAAAAAAAAAAAAAAAAAAAAAAAAAAAAAAAAAAAAAAAAAAAAAAAAAAAAAAAAAAAAAAAAAAAAAAAAAAAAAAAAAAAAAAAAAAAAAAAAAAAAAAAAAAAAAAAAAAAAAAAAAAAAAAAAAAAAAAAAAAAAAAAAAAAAAAAAAAAAAAAAAAAAAAAAAAAAAAAAAAAAAAAAAAAAAAAAAAAAAAAAAAAAAAAAAAAAAAAAAAAAAAAAAAAAAAAAAAAAAAAAAAAAAAAAAAAAAAAAAAAAAAAAAAAAAAAAAAAAAAAAAAAAAAAAAAAAAAAAAAAAAAAAAAAAAAAAAAAAAAAAAAAAAAAAAAAAAAAAAAAAAAAAAAAAAAAAAAAAAAAAAAAAAAAAAAAAAAAAAAAAAAAAAAAAAAAAAAAAAAAAAAAAAAAAAAAAAAAAAAAAAAAAAAAAAAAAAAAAAAAAAAAAAAAAAAAAAAAAAAAAAAAAAAAAAAAAAAAAAAAAAAAAAAAAAAAAAAAAAAAAAAAAAAAAAAAAAAAAAAAAAAAAAAAAAAAAAAAAAAAAAAAAAAAAAAAAAAAAAAAAAAAAAAAAAAAAAAAAAAAAAAAAAAAAAAAAAAAAAAAAAAAAAAAAAAAAAAAAAAAAAAAAAAAAAAAAAAAAAAAAAAAAAAAAAAAAAAAAAAAAAAAAAAAAAAAAAAAAAAAAAAAAAAAAAAAAAAAAAAAAAAAAAAAAAAAAAAAAAAAAAAAAAAAAAAAAAAAAAAAAAAAAAAAAAAAAAAAAAAAAAAAAAAAAAAAAAAAAAAAAAAAAAAAAAAAAAAAAAAAAAAAAAAAAAAAAAAAAAAAAAAAAAAAAAAAAAAAAAAAAAAAAAAAAAAAAAAAAAAAAAAAAAAAAAAAAAAAAAAAAAAAAAAAAAAAAAAAAAAAAAAAAAAAAAAAAAAAAAAAAAAAAAAAAAAAAAAAAAAAAAAAAAAAAAAAAAAAAAAAAAAAAAAAAAAAAAAAAAAAAAAAAAAAAAAAAAAAAAAAAAAAAAAAAAAAAAAAAAAAAAAAAAAAAAAAAAAAAAAAAAAAAAAAAAAAAAAAAAAAAAAAAAAAAAAAAAAAAAAAAAAAAAAAAAAAAAAAAAAAAAAAAAAAAAAAAAAAAAAAAAAAAAAAAAAAAAAAAAAAAAAAAAAAAAAAAAAAAAAAAAAAAAAAAAAAAAAAAAAAAAAAAAAAAAAAAAAAAAAAAAAAAAAAAAAAAAAAAAAAAAAAAAAAAAAAAAAAAAAAAAAAAAAAAAAAAAAAAAAAAAAAAAAAAAAAAAAAAAAAAAAAAAAAAAAAAAAAAAAAAAAAAAAAAAAAAAAAAAAAAAAAAAAAAAAAAAAAAAAAAAAAAAAAAAAAAAAAAAAAAAAAAAAAAAAAAAAAAAAAAAAAAAAAAAAAAAAAAAAAAAAAAAAAAAAAAAAAAAAAAAAAAAAAAAAAAAAAAAAAAAAAAAAAAAAAAAAAAAAAAAAAAAAAAAAAAAAAAAAAAAAAAAAAAAAAAAAAAAAAAAAAAAAAAAAAAAAAAAAAAAAAAAAAAAAAAAAAAAAAAAAAAAAAAAAAAAAAAAAAAAAAAAAAAAAAAAAAAAAAAAAAAAAAAAAAAAAAAAAAAAAAAAAAAAAAAAAAAAAAAAAAAAAAAAAAAAAAAAAAAAAAAAAAAAAAAAAAAAAAAAAAAAAAAAAAAAAAAAAAAAAAAAAAAAAAAAAAAAAAAAAAAAAAAAAAAAAAAAAAAAAAAAAAAAAAAAAAAAAAAAAAAAAAAAAAAAAAAAAAAAAAAAAAAAAAAAAAAAAAAAAAAAAAAAAAAAAAAAAAAAAAAAAAAAAAAAAAAAAAAAAAAAAAAAAAAAAAAAAAAAAAAAAAAAAAAAAAAAAAAAAAAAAAAAAAAAAAAAAAAAAAAAAAAAAAAAAAAAAAAAAAAAAAAAAAAAAAAAAAAAAAAAAAAAAAAAAAAAAAAAAAAAAAAAAAAAAAAAAAAAAAAAAAAAAAAAAAAAAAAAAAAAAAAAAAAAAAAAAAAAAAAAAAAAAAAAAAAAAAAAAAAAAAAAAAAAAAAAAAAAAAAAAAAAAAAAAAAAAAAAAAAAAAAAAAAAAAAAAAAAAAAAAAAAAAAAAAAAAAAAAAAAAAAAAAAAAAAAAAAAAAAAAAAAAAAAAAAAAAAAAAAAAAAAAAAAAAAAAAAAAAAAAAAAAAAAAAAAAAAAAAAAAAAAAAAAAAAAAAAAAAAAAAAAAAAAAAAAAAAAAAAAAAAAAAAAAAAAAAAAAAAAAAAAAAAAAAAAAAAAAAAAAAAAAAAAAAAAAAAAAAAAAAAAAAAAAAAAAAAAAAAAAAAAAAAAAAAAAAAAAAAAAAAAAAAAAAAAAAAAAAAAAAAAAAAAAAAAAAAAAAAAAAAAAAAAAAAAAAAAAAAAAAAAAAAAAAAAAAAAAAAAAAAAAAAAAAAAAAAAAAAAAAAAAAAAAAAAAAAAAAAAAAAAAAAAAAAAAAAAAAAAAAAAAAAAAAAAAAAAAAAAAAAAAAAAAAAAAAAAAAAAAAAAAAAAAAAAAAAAAAAAAAAAAAAAAAAAAAAAAAAAAAAAAAAAAAAAAAAAAAAAAAAAAAAAAAAAAAAAAAAAAAAAAAAAAAAAAAAAAAAAAAAAAAAAAAAAAAAAAAAAAAAAAAAAAAAAAAAAAAAAAAAAAAAAAAAAAAAAAAAAAAAAAAAAAAAAAAAAAAAAAAAAAAAAAAAAAAAAAAAAAAAAAAAAAAAAAAAAAAAAAAAAAAAAAAAAAAAAAAAAAAAAAAAAAAAAAAAAAAAAAAAAAAAAAAAAAAAAAAAAAAAAAAAAAAAAAAAAAAAAAAAAAAAAAAAAAAAAAAAAAAAAAAAAAAAAAAAAAAAAAAAAAAAAAAAAAAAAAAAAAAAAAAAAAAAAAAAAAAAAAAAAAAAAAAAAAAAAAAAAAAAAAAAAAAAAAAAAAAAAAAAAAAAAAAAAAAAAAAAAAAAAAAAAAAAAAAAAAAAAAAAAAAAAAAAAAAAAAAAAAAAAAAAAAAAAAAAAAAAAAAAAAAAAAAAAAAAAAAAAAAAAAAAAAAAAAAAAAAAAAAAAAAAAAAAAAAAAAAAAAAAAAAAAAAAAAAAAAAAAAAAAAAAAAAAAAAAAAAAAAAAAAAAAAAAAAAAAAAAAAAAAAAAAAAAAAAAAAAAAAAAAAAAAAAAAAAAAAAAAAAAAAAAAAAAAAAAAAAAAAAAAAAAAAAAAAAAAAAAAAAAAAAAAAAAAAAAAAAAAAAAAAAAAAAAAAAAAAAAAAAAAAAAAAAAAAAAAAAAAAAAAAAAAAAAAAAAAAAAAAAAAAAAAAAAAAAAAAAAAAAAAAAAAAAAAAAAAAAAAAAAAAAAAAAAAAAAAAAAAAAAAAAAAAAAAAAAAAAAAAAAAAAAAAAAAAAAAAAAAAAAAAAAAAAAAAAAAAAAAAAAAAAAAAAAAAAAAAAAAAAAAAAAAAAAAAAAAAAAAAAAAAAAAAAAAAAAAAAAAAAAAAAAAAAAAAAAAAAAAAAAAAAAAAAAAAAAAAAAAAAAAAAAAAAAAAAAAAAAAAAAAAAAAAAAAAAAAAAAAAAAAAAAAAAAAAAAAAAAAAAAAAAAAAAAAAAAAAAAAAAAAAAAAAAAAAAAAAAAAAAAAAAAAAAAAAAAAAAAAAAAAAAAAAAAAAAAAAAAAAAAAAAAAAAAAAAAAAAAAAAAAAAAAAAAAAAAAAAAAAAAAAAAAAAAAAAAAAAAAAAAAAAAAAAAAAAAAAAAAAAAAAAAAAAAAAAAAAAAAAAAAAAAAAAAAAAAAAAAAAAAAAAAAAAAAAAAAAAAAAAAAAAAAAAAAAAAAAAAAAAAAAAAAAAAAAAAAAAAAAAAAAAAAAAAAAAAAAAAAAAAAAAAAAAAAAAAAAAAAAAAAAAAAAAAAAAAAAAAAAAAAAAAAAAAAAAAAAAAAAAAAAAAAAAAAAAAAAAAAAAAAAAAAAAAAAAAAAAAAAAAAAAAAAAAAAAAAAAAAAAAAAAAAAAAAAAAAAAAAAAAAAAAAAAAAAAAAAAAAAAAAAAAAAAAAAAAAAAAAAAAAAAAAAAAAAAAAAAAAAAAAAAAAAAAAAAAAAAAAAAAAAAAAAAAAAAAAAAAAAAAAAAAAAAAAAAAAAAAAAAAAAAAAAAAAAAAAAAAAAAAAAAAAAAAAAAAAAAAAAAAAAAAAAAAAAAAAAAAAAAAAAAAAAAAAAAAAAAAAAAAAAAAAAAAAAAAAAAAAAAAAAAAAAAAAAAAAAAAAAAAAAAAAAAAAAAAAAAAAAAAAAAAAAAAAAAAAAAAAAAAAAAAAAAAAAAAAAAAAAAAAAAAAAAAAAAAAAAAAAAAAAAAAAAAAAAAAAAAAAAAAAAAAAAAAAAAAAAAAAAAAAAAAAAAAAAAAAAAAAAAAAAAAAAAAAAAAAAAAAAAAAAAAAAAAAAAAAAAAAAAAAAAAAAAAAAAAAAAAAAAAAAAAAAAAAAAAAAAAAAAAAAAAAAAAAAAAAAAAAAAAAAAAAAAAAAAAAAAAAAAAAAAAAAAAAAAAAAAAAAAAAAAAAAAAAAAAAAAAAAAAAAAAAAAAAAAAAAAAAAAAAAAAAAAAAAAAAAAAAAAAAAAAAAAAAAAAAAAAAAAAAAAAAAAAAAAAAAAAAAAAAAAAAAAAAAAAAAAAAAAAAAAAAAAAAAAAAAAAAAAAAAAAAAAAAAAAAAAAAAAAAAAAAAAAAAAAAAAAAAAAAAAAAAAAAAAAAAAAAAAAAAAAAAAAAAAAAAAAAAAAAAAAAAAAAAAAAAAAAAAAAAAAAAAAAAAAAAAAAAAAAAAAAAAAAAAAAAAAAAAAAAAAAAAAAAAAAAAAAAAAAAAAAAAAAAAAAAAAAAAAAAAAAAAAAAAAAAAAAAAAAAAAAAAAAAAAAAAAAAAAAAAAAAAAAAAAAAAAAAAAAAAAAAAAAAAAAAAAAAAAAAAAAAAAAAAAAAAAAAAAAAAAAAAAAAAAAAAAAAAAAAAAAAAAAAAAAAAAAAAAAAAAAAAAAAAAAAAAAAAAAAAAAAAAAAAAAAAAAAAAAAAAAAAAAAAAAAAAAAAAAAAAAAAAAAAAAAAAAAAAAAAAAAAAAAAAAAAAAAAAAAAAAAAAAAAAAAAAAAAAAAAAAAAAAAAAAAAAAAAAAAAAAAAAAAAAAAAAAAAAAAAAAAAAAAAAAAAAAAAAAAAAAAAAAAAAAAAAAAAAAAAAAAAAAAAAAAAAAAAAAAAAAAAAAAAAAAAAAAAAAAAAAAAAAAAAAAAAAAAAAAAAAAAAAAAAAAAAAAAAAAAAAAAAAAAAAAAAAAAAAAAAAAAAAAAAAAAAAAAAAAAAAAAAAAAAAAAAAAAAAAAAAAAAAAAAAAAAAAAAAAAAAAAAAAAAAAAAAAAAAAAAAAAAAAAAAAAAAAAAAAAAAAAAAAAAAAAAAAAAAAAAAAAAAAAAAAAAAAAAAAAAAAAAAAAAAAAAAAAAAAAAAAAAAAAAAAAAAAAAAAAAAAAAAAAAAAAAAAAAAAAAAAAAAAAAAAAAAAAAAAAAAAAAAAAAAAAAAAAAAAAAAAAAAAAAAAAAAAAAAAAAAAAAAAAAAAAAAAAAAAAAAAAAAAAAAAAAAAAAAAAAAAAAAAAAAAAAAAAAAAAAAAAAAAAAAAAAAAAAAAAAAAAAAAAAAAAAAAAAAAAAAAAAAAAAAAAAAAAAAAAAAAAAAAAAAAAAAAAAAAAAAAAAAAAAAAAAAAAAAAAAAAAAAAAAAAAAAAAAAAAAAAAAAAAAAAAAAAAAAAAAAAAAAAAAAAAAAAAAAAAAAAAAAAAAAAAAAAAAAAAAAAAAAAAAAAAAAAAAAAAAAAAAAAAAAAAAAAAAAAAAAAAAAAAAAAAAAAAAAAAAAAAAAAAAAAAAAAAAAAAAAAAAAAAAAAAAAAAAAAAAAAAAAAAAAAAAAAAAAAAAAAAAAAAAAAAAAAAAAAAAAAAAAAAAAAAAAAAAAAAAAAAAAAAAAAAAAAAAAAAAAAAAAAAAAAAAAAAAAAAAAAAAAAAAAAAAAAAAAAAAAAAAAAAAAAAAAAAAAAAAAAAAAAAAAAAAAAAAAAAAAAAAAAAAAAAAAAAAAAAAAAAAAAAAAAAAAAAAAAAAAAAAAAAAAAAAAAAAAAAAAAAAAAAAAAAAAAAAAAAAAAAAAAAAAAAAAAAAAAAAAAAAAAAAAAAAAAAAAAAAAAAAAAAAAAAAAAAAAAAAAAAAAAAAAAAAAAAAAAAAAAAAAAAAAAAAAAAAAAAAAAAAAAAAAAAAAAAAAAAAAAAAAAAAAAAAAAAAAAAAAAAAAAAAAAAAAAAAAAAAAAAAAAAAAAAAAAAAAAAAAAAAAAAAAAAAAAAAAAAAAAAAAAAAAAAAAAAAAAAAAAAAAAAAAAAAAAAAAAAAAAAAAAAAAAAAAAAAAAAAAAAAAAAAAAAAAAAAAAAAAAAAAAAAAAAAAAAAAAAAAAAAAAAAAAAAAAAAAAAAAAAAAAAAAAAAAAAAAAAAAAAAAAAAAAAAAAAAAAAAAAAAAAAAAAAAAAAAAAAAAAAAAAAAAAAAAAAAAAAAAAAAAAAAAAAAAAAAAAAAAAAAAAAAAAAAAAAAAAAAAAAAAAAAAAAAAAAAAAAAAAAAAAAAAAAAAAAAAAAAAAAAAAAAAAAAAAAAAAAAAAAAAAAAAAAAAAAAAAAAAAAAAAAAAAAAAAAAAAAAAAAAAAAAAAAAAAAAAAAAAAAAAAAAAAAAAAAAAAAAAAAAAAAAAAAAAAAAAAAAAAAAAAAAAAAAAAAAAAAAAAAAAAAAAAAAAAAAAAAAAAAAAAAAAAAAAAAAAAAAAAAAAAAAAAAAAAAAAAAAAAAAAAAAAAAAAAAAAAAAAAAAAAAAAAAAAAAAAAAAAAAAAAAAAAAAAAAAAAAAAAAAAAAAAAAAAAAAAAAAAAAAAAAAAAAAAAAAAAAAAAAAAAAAAAAAAAAAAAAAAAAAAAAAAAAAAAAAAAAAAAAAAAAAAAAAAAAAAAAAAAAAAAAAAAAAAAAAAAAAAAAAAAAAAAAAAAAAAAAAAAAAAAAAAAAAAAAAAAAAAAAAAAAAAAAAAAAAAAAAAAAAAAAAAAAAAAAAAAAAAAAAAAAAAAAAAAAAAAAAAAAAAAAAAAAAAAAAAAAAAAAAAAAAAAAAAAAAAAAAAAAAAAAAAAAAAAAAAAAAAAAAAAAAAAAAAAAAAAAAAAAAAAAAAAAAAAAAAAAAAAAAAAAAAAAAAAAAAAAAAAAAAAAAAAAAAAAAAAAAAAAAAAAAAAAAAAAAAAAAAAAAAAAAAAAAAAAAAAAAAAAAAAAAAAAAAAAAAAAAAAAAAAAAAAAAAAAAAAAAAAAAAAAAAAAAAAAAAAAAAAAAAAAAAAAAAAAAAAAAAAAAAAAAAAAAAAAAAAAAAAAAAAAAAAAAAAAAAAAAAAAAAAAAAAAAAAAAAAAAAAAAAAAAAAAAAAAAAAAAAAAAAAAAAAAAAAAAAAAAAAAAAAAAAAAAAAAAAAAAAAAAAAAAAAAAAAAAAAAAAAAAAAAAAAAAAAAAAAAAAAAAAAAAAAAAAAAAAAAAAAAAAAAAAAAAAAAAAAAAAAAAAAAAAAAAAAAAAAAAAAAAAAAAAAAAAAAAAAAAAAAAAAAAAAAAAAAAAAAAAAAAAAAAAAAAAAAAAAAAAAAAAAAAAAAAAAAAAAAAAAAAAAAAAAAAAAAAAAAAAAAAAAAAAAAAAAAAAAAAAAAAAAAAAAAAAAAAAAAAAAAAAAAAAAAAAAAAAAAAAAAAAAAAAAAAAAAAAAAAAAAAAAAAAAAAAAAAAAAAAAAAAAAAAAAAAAAAAAAAAAAAAAAAAAAAAAAAAAAAAAAAAAAAAAAAAAAAAAAAAAAAAAAAAAAAAAAAAAAAAAAAAAAAAAAAAAAAAAAAAAAAAAAAAAAAAAAAAAAAAAAAAAAAAAAAAAAAAAAAAAAAAAAAAAAAAAAAAAAAAAAAAAAAAAAAAAAAAAAAAAAAAAAAAAAAAAAAAAAAAAAAAAAAAAAAAAAAAAAAAAAAAAAAAAAAAAAAAAAAAAAAAAAAAAAAAAAAAAAAAAAAAAAAAAAAAAAAAAAAAAAAAAAAAAAAAAAAAAAAAAAAAAAAAAAAAAAAAAAAAAAAAAAAAAAAAAAAAAAAAAAAAAAAAAAAAAAAAAAAAAAAAAAAAAAAAAAAAAAAAAAAAAAAAAAAAAAAAAAAAAAAAAAAAAAAAAAAAAAAAAAAAAAAAAAAAAAAAAAAAAAAAAAAAAAAAAAAAAAAAAAAAAAAAAAAAAAAAAAAAAAAAAAAAAAAAAAAAAAAAAAAAAAAAAAAAAAAAAAAAAAAAAAAAAAAAAAAAAAAAAAAAAAAAAAAAAAAAAAAAAAAAAAAAAAAAAAAAAAAAAAAAAAAAAAAAAAAAAAAAAAAAAAAAAAAAAAAAAAAAAAAAAAAAAAAAAAAAAAAAAAAAAAAAAAAAAAAAAAAAAAAAAAAAAAAAAAAAAAAAAAAAAAAAAAAAAAAAAAAAAAAAAAAAAAAAAAAAAAAAAAAAAAAAAAAAAAAAAAAAAAAAAAAAAAAAAAAAAAAAAAAAAAAAAAAAAAAAAAAAAAAAAAAAAAAAAAAAAAAAAAAAAAAAAAAAAAAAAAAAAAAAAAAAAAAAAAAAAAAAAAAAAAAAAAAAAAAAAAAAAAAAAAAAAAAAAAAAAAAAAAAAAAAAAAAAAAAAAAAAAAAAAAAAAAAAAAAAAAAAAAAAAAAAAAAAAAAAAAAAAAAAAAAAAAAAAAAAAAAAAAAAAAAAAAAAAAAAAAAAAAAAAAAAAAAAAAAAAAAAAAAAAAAAAAAAAAAAAAAAAAAAAAAAAAAAAAAAAAAAAAAAAAAAAAAAAAAAAAAAAAAAAAAAAAAAAAAAAAAAAAAAAAAAAAAAAAAAAAAAAAAAAAAAAAAAAAAAAAAAAAAAAAAAAAAAAAAAAAAAAAAAAAAAAAAAAAAAAAAAAAAAAAAAAAAAAAAAAAAAAAAAAAAAAAAAAAAAAAAAAAAAAAAAAAAAAAAAAAAAAAAAAAAAAAAAAAAAAAAAAAAAAAAAAAAAAAAAAAAAAAAAAAAAAAAAAAAAAAAAAAAAAAAAAAAAAAAAAAAAAAAAAAAAAAAAAAAAAAAAAAAAAAAAAAAAAAAAAAAAAAAAAAAAAAAAAAAAAAAAAAAAAAAAAAAAAAAAAAAAAAAAAAAAAAAAAAAAAAAAAAAAAAAAAAAAAAAAAAAAAAAAAAAAAAAAAAAAAAAAAAAAAAAAAAAAAAAAAAAAAAAAAAAAAAAAAAAAAAAAAAAAAAAAAAAAAAAAAAAAAAAAAAAAAAAAAAAAAAAAAAAAAAAAAAAAAAAAAAAAAAAAAAAAAAAAAAAAAAAAAAAAAAAAAAAAAAAAAAAAAAAAAAAAAAAAAAAAAAAAAAAAAAAAAAAAAAAAAAAAAAAAAAAAAAAAAAAAAAAAAAAAAAAAAAAAAAAAAAAAAAAAAAAAAAAAAAAAAAAAAAAAAAAAAAAAAAAAAAAAAAAAAAAAAAAAAAAAAAAAAAAAAAAAAAAAAAAAAAAAAAAAAAAAAAAAAAAAAAAAAAAAAAAAAAAAAAAAAAAAAAAAAAAAAAAAAAAAAAAAAAAAAAAAAAAAAAAAAAAAAAAAAAAAAAAAAAAAAAAAAAAAAAAAAAAAAAAAAAAAAAAAAAAAAAAAAAAAAAAAAAAAAAAAAAAAAAAAAAAAAAAAAAAAAAAAAAAAAAAAAAAAAAAAAAAAAAAAAAAAAAAAAAAAAAAAAAAAAAAAAAAAAAAAAAAAAAAAAAAAAAAAAAAAAAAAAAAAAAAAAAAAAAAAAAAAAAAAAAAAAAAAAAAAAAAAAAAAAAAAAAAAAAAAAAAAAAAAAAAAAAAAAAAAAAAAAAAAAAAAAAAAAAAAAAAAAAAAAAAAAAAAAAAAAAAAAAAAAAAAAAAAAAAAAAAAAAAAAAAAAAAAAAAAAAAAAAAAAAAAAAAAAAAAAAAAAAAAAAAAAAAAAAAAAAAAAAAAAAAAAAAAAAAAAAAAAAAAAAAAAAAAAAAAAAAAAAAAAAAAAAAAAAAAAAAAAAAAAAAAAAAAAAAAAAAAAAAAAAAAAAAAAAAAAAAAAAAAAAAAAAAAAAAAAAAAAAAAAAAAAAAAAAAAAAAAAAAAAAAAAAAAAAAAAAAAAAAAAAAAAAAAAAAAAAAAAAAAAAAAAAAAAAAAAAAAAAAAAAAAAAAAAAAAAAAAAAAAAAAAAAAAAAAAAAAAAAAAAAAAAAAAAAAAAAAAAAAAAAAAAAAAAAAAAAAAAAAAAAAAAAAAAAAAAAAAAAAAAAAAAAAAAAAAAAAAAAAAAAAAAAAAAAAAAAAAAAAAAAAAAAAAAAAAAAAAAAAAAAAAAAAAAAAAAAAAAAAAAAAAAAAAAAAAAAAAAAAAAAAAAAAAAAAAAAAAAAAAAAAAAAAAAAAAAAAAAAAAAAAAAAAAAAAAAAAAAAAAAAAAAAAAAAAAAAAAAAAAAAAAAAAAAAAAAAAAAAAAAAAAAAAAAAAAAAAAAAAAAAAAAAAAAAAAAAAAAAAAAAAAAAAAAAAAAAAAAAAAAAAAAAAAAAAAAAAAAAAAAAAAAAAAAAAAAAAAAAAAAAAAAAAAAAAAAAAAAAAAAAAAAAAAAAAAAAAAAAAAAAAAAAAAAAAAAAAAAAAAAAAAAAAAAAAAAAAAAAAAAAAAAAAAAAAAAAAAAAAAAAAAAAAAAAAAAAAAAAAAAAAAAAAAAAAAAAAAAAAAAAAAAAAAAAAAAAAAAAAAAAAAAAAAAAAAAAAAAAAAAAAAAAAAAAAAAAAAAAAAAAAAAAAAAAAAAAAAAAAAAAAAAAAAAAAAAAAAAAAAAAAAAAAAAAAAAAAAAAAAAAAAAAAAAAAAAAAAAAAAAAAAAAAAAAAAAAAAAAAAAAAAAAAAAAAAAAAAAAAAAAAAAAAAAAAAAAAAAAAAAAAAAAAAAAAAAAAAAAAAAAAAAAAAAAAAAAAAAAAAAAAAAAAAAAAAAAAAAAAAAAAAAAAAAAAAAAAAAAAAAAAAAAAAAAAAAAAAAAAAAAAAAAAAAAAAAAAAAAAAAAAAAAAAAAAAAAAAAAAAAAAAAAAAAAAAAAAAAAAAAAAAAAAAAAAAAAAAAAAAAAAAAAAAAAAAAAAAAAAAAAAAAAAAAAAAAAAAAAAAAAAAAAAAAAAAAAAAAAAAAAAAAAAAAAAAAAAAAAAAAAAAAAAAAAAAAAAAAAAAAAAAAAAAAAAAAAAAAAAAAAAAAAAAAAAAAAAAAAAAAAAAAAAAAAAAAAAAAAAAAAAAAAAAAAAAAAAAAAAAAAAAAAAAAAAAAAAAAAAAAAAAAAAAAAAAAAAAAAAAAAAAAAAAAAAAAAAAAAAAAAAAAAAAAAAAAAAAAAAAAAAAAAAAAAAAAAAAAAAAAAAAAAAAAAAAAAAAAAAAAAAAAAAAAAAAAAAAAAAAAAAAAAAAAAAAAAAAAAAAAAAAAAAAAAAAAAAAAAAAAAAAAAAAAAAAAAAAAAAAAAAAAAAAAAAAAAAAAAAAAAAAAAAAAAAAAAAAAAAAAAAAAAAAAAAAAAAAAAAAAAAAAAAAAAAAAAAAAAAAAAAAAAAAAAAAAAAAAAAAAAAAAAAAAAAAAAAAAAAAAAAAAAAAAAAAAAAAAAAAAAAAAAAAAAAAAAAAAAAAAAAAAAAAAAAAAAAAAAAAAAAAAAAAAAAAAAAAAAAAAAAAAAAAAAAAAAAAAAAAAAAAAAAAAAAAAAAAAAAAAAAAAAAAAAAAAAAAAAAAAAAAAAAAAAAAAAAAAAAAAAAAAAAAAAAAAAAAAAAAAAAAAAAAAAAAAAAAAAAAAAAAAAAAAAAAAAAAAAAAAAAAAAAAAAAAAAAAAAAAAAAAAAAAAAAAAAAAAAAAAAAAAAAAAAAAAAAAAAAAAAAAAAAAAAAAAAAAAAAAAAAAAAAAAAAAAAAAAAAAAAAAAAAAAAAAAAAAAAAAAAAAAAAAAAAAAAAAAAAAAAAAAAAAAAAAAAAAAAAAAAAAAAAAAAAAAAAAAAAAAAAAAAAAAAAAAAAAAAAAAAAAAAAAAAAAAAAAAAAAAAAAAAAAAAAAAAAAAAAAAAAAAAAAAAAAAAAAAAAAAAAAAAAAAAAAAAAAAAAAAAAAAAAAAAAAAAAAAAAAAAAAAAAAAAAAAAAAAAAAAAAAAAAAAAAAAAAAAAAAAAAAAAAAAAAAAAAAAAAAAAAAAAAAAAAAAAAAAAAAAAAAAAAAAAAAAAAAAAAAAAAAAAAAAAAAAAAAAAAAAAAAAAAAAAAAAAAAAAAAAAAAAAAAAAAAAAAAAAAAAAAAAAAAAAAAAAAAAAAAAAAAAAAAAAAAAAAAAAAAAAAAAAAAAAAAAAAAAAAAAAAAAAAAAAAAAAAAAAAAAAAAAAAAAAAAAAAAAAAAAAAAAAAAAAAAAAAAAAAAAAAAAAAAAAAAAAAAAAAAAAAAAAAAAAAAAAAAAAAAAAAAAAAAAAAAAAAAAAAAAAAAAAAAAAAAAAAAAAAAAAAAAAAAAAAAAAAAAAAAAAAAAAAAAAAAAAAAAAAAAAAAAAAAAAAAAAAAAAAAAAAAAAAAAAAAAAAAAAAAAAAAAAAAAAAAAAAAAAAAAAAAAAAAAAAAAAAAAAAAAAAAAAAAAAAAAAAAAAAAAAAAAAAAAAAAAAAAAAAAAAAAAAAAAAAAAAAAAAAAAAAAAAAAAAAAAAAAAAAAAAAAAAAAAAAAAAAAAAAAAAAAAAAAAAAAAAAAAAAAAAAAAAAAAAAAAAAAAAAAAAAAAAAAAAAAAAAAAAAAAAAAAAAAAAAAAAAAAAAAAAAAAAAAAAAAAAAAAAAAAAAAAAAAAAAAAAAAAAAAAAAAAAAAAAAAAAAAAAAAAAAAAAAAAAAAAAAAAAAAAAAAAAAAAAAAAAAAAAAAAAAAAAAAAAAAAAAAAAAAAAAAAAAAAAAAAAAAAAAAAAAAAAAAAAAAAAAAAAAAAAAAAAAAAAAAAAAAAAAAAAAAAAAAAAAAAAAAAAAAAAAAAAAAAAAAAAAAAAAAAAAAAAAAAAAAAAAAAAAAAAAAAAAAAAAAAAAAAAAAAAAAAAAAAAAAAAAAAAAAAAAAAAAAAAAAAAAAAAAAAAAAAAAAAAAAAAAAAAAAAAAAAAAAAAAAAAAAAAAAAAAAAAAAAAAAAAAAAAAAAAAAAAAAAAAAAAAAAAAAAAAAAAAAAAAAAAAAAAAAAAAAAAAAAAAAAAAAAAAAAAAAAAAAAAAAAAAAAAAAAAAAAAAAAAAAAAAAAAAAAAAAAAAAAAAAAAAAAAAAAAAAAAAAAAAAAAAAAAAAAAAAAAAAAAAAAAAAAAAAAAAAAAAAAAAAAAAAAAAAAAAAAAAAAAAAAAAAAAAAAAAAAAAAAAAAAAAAAAAAAAAAAAAAAAAAAAAAAAAAAAAAAAAAAAAAAAAAAAAAAAAAAAAAAAAAAAAAAAAAAAAAAAAAAAAAAAAAAAAAAAAAAAAAAAAAAAAAAAAAAAAAAAAAAAAAAAAAAAAAAAAAAAAAAAAAAAAAAAAAAAAAAAAAAAAAAAAAAAAAAAAAAAAAAAAAAAAAAAAAAAAAAAAAAAAAAAAAAAAAAAAAAAAAAAAAAAAAAAAAAAAAAAAAAAAAAAAAAAAAAAAAAAAAAAAAAAAAAAAAAAAAAAAAAAAAAAAAAAAAAAAAAAAAAAAAAAAAAAAAAAAAAAAAAAAAAAAAAAAAAAAAAAAAAAAAAAAAAAAAAAAAAAAAAAAAAAAAAAAAAAAAAAAAAAAAAAAAAAAAAAAAAAAAAAAAAAAAAAAAAAAAAAAAAAAAAAAAAAAAAAAAAAAAAAAAAAAAAAAAAAAAAAAAAAAAAAAAAAAAAAAAAAAAAAAAAAAAAAAAAAAAAAAAAAAAAAAAAAAAAAAAAAAAAAAAAAAAAAAAAAAAAAAAAAAAAAAAAAAAAAAAAAAAAAAAAAAAAAAAAAAAAAAAAAAAAAAAAAAAAAAAAAAAAAAAAAAAAAAAAAAAAAAAAAAAAAAAAAAAAAAAAAAAAAAAAAAAAAAAAAAAAAAAAAAAAAAAAAAAAAAAAAAAAAAAAAAAAAAAAAAAAAAAAAAAAAAAAAAAAAAAAAAAAAAAAAAAAAAAAAAAAAAAAAAAAAAAAAAAAAAAAAAAAAAAAAAAAAAAAAAAAAAAAAAAAAAAAAAAAAAAAAAAAAAAAAAAAAAAAAAAAAAAAAAAAAAAAAAAAAAAAAAAAAAAAAAAAAAAAAAAAAAAAAAAAAAAAAAAAAAAAAAAAAAAAAAAAAAAAAAAAAAAAAAAAAAAAAAAAAAAAAAAAAAAAAAAAAAAAAAAAAAAAAAAAAAAAAAAAAAAAAAAAAAAAAAAAAAAAAAAAAAAAAAAAAAAAAAAAAAAAAAAAAAAAAAAAAAAAAAAAAAAAAAAAAAAAAAAAAAAAAAAAAAAAAAAAAAAAAAAAAAAAAAAAAAAAAAAAAAAAAAAAAAAAAAAAAAAAAAAAAAAAAAAAAAAAAAAAAAAAAAAAAAAAAAAAAAAAAAAAAAAAAAAAAAAAAAAAAAAAAAAAAAAAAAAAAAAAAAAAAAAAAAAAAAAAAAAAAAAAAAAAAAAAAAAAAAAAAAAAAAAAAAAAAAAAAAAAAAAAAAAAAAAAAAAAAAAAAAAAAAAAAAAAAAAAAAAAAAAAAAAAAAAAAAAAAAAAAAAAAAAAAAAAAAAAAAAAAAAAAAAAAAAAAAAAAAAAAAAAAAAAAAAAAAAAAAAAAAAAAAAAAAAAAAAAAAAAAAAAAAAAAAAAAAAAAAAAAAAAAAAAAAAAAAAAAAAAAAAAAAAAAAAAAAAAAAAAAAAAAAAAAAAAAAAAAAAAAAAAAAAAAAAAAAAAAAAAAAAAAAAAAAAAAAAAAAAAAAAAAAAAAAAAAAAAAAAAAAAAAAAAAAAAAAAAAAAAAAAAAAAAAAAAAAAAAAAAAAAAAAAAAAAAAAAAAAAAAAAAAAAAAAAAAAAAAAAAAAAAAAAAAAAAAAAAAAAAAAAAAAAAAAAAAAAAAAAAAAAAAAAAAAAAAAAAAAAAAAAAAAAAAAAAAAAAAAAAAAAAAAAAAAAAAAAAAAAAAAAAAAAAAAAAAAAAAAAAAAAAAAAAAAAAAAAAAAAAAAAAAAAAAAAAAAAAAAAAAAAAAAAAAAAAAAAAAAAAAAAAAAAAAAAAAAAAAAAAAAAAAAAAAAAAAAAAAAAAAAAAAAAAAAAAAAAAAAAAAAAAAAAAAAAAAAAAAAAAAAAAAAAAAAAAAAAAAAAAAAAAAAAAAAAAAAAAAAAAAAAAAAAAAAAAAAAAAAAAAAAAAAAAAAAAAAAAAAAAAAAAAAAAAAAAAAAAAAAAAAAAAAAAAAAAAAAAAAAAAAAAAAAAAAAAAAAAAAAAAAAAAAAAAAAAAAAAAAAAAAAAAAAAAAAAAAAAAAAAAAAAAAAAAAAAAAAAAAAAAAAAAAAAAAAAAAAAAAAAAAAAAAAAAAAAAAAAAAAAAAAAAAAAAAAAAAAAAAAAAAAAAAAAAAAAAAAAAAAAAAAAAAAAAAAAAAAAAAAAAAAAAAAAAAAAAAAAAAAAAAAAAAAAAAAAAAAAAAAAAAAAAAAAAAAAAAAAAAAAAAAAAAAAAAAAAAAAAAAAAAAAAAAAAAAAAAAAAAAAAAAAAAAAAAAAAAAAAAAAAAAAAAAAAAAAAAAAAAAAAAAAAAAAAAAAAAAAAAAAAAAAAAAAAAAAAAAAAAAAAAAAAAAAAAAAAAAAAAAAAAAAAAAAAAAAAAAAAAAAAAAAAAAAAAAAAAAAAAAAAAAAAAAAAAAAAAAAAAAAAAAAAAAAAAAAAAAAAAAAAAAAAAAAAAAAAAAAAAAAAAAAAAAAAAAAAAAAAAAAAAAAAAAAAAAAAAAAAAAAAAAAAAAAAAAAAAAAAAAAAAAAAAAAAAAAAAAAAAAAAAAAAAAAAAAAAAAAAAAAAAAAAAAAAAAAAAAAAAAAAAAAAAAAAAAAAAAAAAAAAAAAAAAAAAAAAAAAAAAAAAAAAAAAAAAAAAAAAAAAAAAAAAAAAAAAAAAAAAAAAAAAAAAAAAAAAAAAAAAAAAAAAAAAAAAAAAAAAAAAAAAAAAAAAAAAAAAAAAAAAAAAAAAAAAAAAAAAAAAAAAAAAAAAAAAAAAAAAAAAAAAAAAAAAAAAAAAAAAAAAAAAAAAAAAAAAAAAAAAAAAAAAAAAAAAAAAAAAAAAAAAAAAAAAAAAAAAAAAAAAAAAAAAAAAAAAAAAAAAAAAAAAAAAAAAAAAAAAAAAAAAAAAAAAAAAAAAAAAAAAAAAAAAAAAAAAAAAAAAAAAAAAAAAAAAAAAAAAAAAAAAAAAAAAAAAAAAAAAAAAAAAAAAAAAAAAAAAAAAAAAAAAAAAAAAAAAAAAAAAAAAAAAAAAAAAAAAAAAAAAAAAAAAAAAAAAAAAAAAAAAAAAAAAAAAAAAAAAAAAAAAAAAAAAAAAAAAAAAAAAAAAAAAAAAAAAAAAAAAAAAAAAAAAAAAAAAAAAAAAAAAAAAAAAAAAAAAAAAAAAAAAAAAAAAAAAAAAAAAAAAAAAAAAAAAAAAAAAAAAAAAAAAAAAAAAAAAAAAAAAAAAAAAAAAAAAAAAAAAAAAAAAAAAAAAAAAAAAAAAAAAAAAAAAAAAAAAAAAAAAAAAAAAAAAAAAAAAAAAAAAAAAAAAAAAAAAAAAAAAAAAAAAAAAAAAAAAAAAAAAAAAAAAAAAAAAAAAAAAAAAAAAAAAAAAAAAAAAAAAAAAAAAAAAAAAAAAAAAAAAAAAAAAAAAAAAAAAAAAAAAAAAAAAAAAAAAAAAAAAAAAAAAAAAAAAAAAAAAAAAAAAAAAAAAAAAAAAAAAAAAAAAAAAAAAAAAAAAAAAAAAAAAAAAAAAAAAAAAAAAAAAAAAAAAAAAAAAAAAAAAAAAAAAAAAAAAAAAAAAAAAAAAAAAAAAAAAAAAAAAAAAAAAAAAAAAAAAAAAAAAAAAAAAAAAAAAAAAAAAAAAAAAAAAAAAAAAAAAAAAAAAAAAAAAAAAAAAAAAAAAAAAAAAAAAAAAAAAAAAAAAAAAAAAAAAAAAAAAAAAAAAAAAAAAAAAAAAAAAAAAAAAAAAAAAAAAAAAAAAAAAAAAAAAAAAAAAAAAAAAAAAAAAAAAAAAAAAAAAAAAAAAAAAAAAAAAAAAAAAAAAAAAAAAAAAAAAAAAAAAAAAAAAAAAAAAAAAAAAAAAAAAAAAAAAAAAAAAAAAAAAAAAAAAAAAAAAAAAAAAAAAAAAAAAAAAAAAAAAAAAAAAAAAAAAAAAAAAAAAAAAAAAAAAAAAAAAAAAAAAAAAAAAAAAAAAAAAAAAAAAAAAAAAAAAAAAAAAAAAAAAAAAAAAAAAAAAAAAAAAAAAAAAAAAAAAAAAAAAAAAAAAAAAAAAAAAAAAAAAAAAAAAAAAAAAAAAAAAAAAAAAAAAAAAAAAAAAAAAAAAAAAAAAAAAAAAAAAAAAAAAAAAAAAAAAAAAAAAAAAAAAAAAAAAAAAAAAAAAAAAAAAAAAAAAAAAAAAAAAAAAAAAAAAAAAAAAAAAAAAAAAAAAAAAAAAAAAAAAAAAAAAAAAAAAAAAAAAAAAAAAAAAAAAAAAAAAAAAAAAAAAAAAAAAAAAAAAAAAAAAAAAAAAAAAAAAAAAAAAAAAAAAAAAAAAAAAAAAAAAAAAAAAAAAAAAAAAAAAAAAAAAAAAAAAAAAAAAAAAAAAAAAAAAAAAAAAAAAAAAAAAAAAAAAAAAAAAAAAAAAAAAAAAAAAAAAAAAAAAAAAAAAAAAAAAAAAAAAAAAAAAAAAAAAAAAAAAAAAAAAAAAAAAAAAAAAAAAAAAAAAAAAAAAAAAAAAAAAAAAAAAAAAAAAAAAAAAAAAAAAAAAAAAAAAAAAAAAAAAAAAAAAAAAAAAAAAAAAAAAAAAAAAAAAAAAAAAAAAAAAAAAAAAAAAAAAAAAAAAAAAAAAAAAAAAAAAAAAAAAAAAAAAAAAAAAAAAAAAAAAAAAAAAAAAAAAAAAAAAAAAAAAAAAAAAAAAAAAAAAAAAAAAAAAAAAAAAAAAAAAAAAAAAAAAAAAAAAAAAAAAAAAAAAAAAAAAAAAAAAAAAAAAAAAAAAAAAAAAAAAAAAAAAAAAAAAAAAAAAAAAAAAAAAAAAAAAAAAAAAAAAAAAAAAAAAAAAAAAAAAAAAAAAAAAAAAAAAAAAAAAAAAAAAAAAAAAAAAAAAAAAAAAAAAAAAAAAAAAAAAAAAAAAAAAAAAAAAAAAAAAAAAAAAAAAAAAAAAAAAAAAAAAAAAAAAAAAAAAAAAAAAAAAAAAAAAAAAAAAAAAAAAAAAAAAAAAAAAAAAAAAAAAAAAAAAAAAAAAAAAAAAAAAAAAAAAAAAAAAAAAAAAAAAAAAAAAAAAAAAAAAAAAAAAAAAAAAAAAAAAAAAAAAAAAAAAAAAAAAAAAAAAAAAAAAAAAAAAAAAAAAAAAAAAAAAAAAAAAAAAAAAAAAAAAAAAAAAAAAAAAAAAAAAAAAAAAAAAAAAAAAAAAAAAAAAAAAAAAAAAAAAAAAAAAAAAAAAAAAAAAAAAAAAAAAAAAAAAAAAAAAAAAAAAAAAAAAAAAAAAAAAAAAAAAAAAAAAAAAAAAAAAAAAAAAAAAAAAAAAAAAAAAAAAAAAAAAAAAAAAAAAAAAAAAAAAAAAAAAAAAAAAAAAAAAAAAAAAAAAAAAAAAAAAAAAAAAAAAAAAAAAAAAAAAAAAAAAAAAAAAAAAAAAAAAAAAAAAAAAAAAAAAAAAAAAAAAAAAAAAAAAAAAAAAAAAAAAAAAAAAAAAAAAAAAAAAAAAAAAAAAAAAAAAAAAAAAAAAAAAAAAAAAAAAAAAAAAAAAAAAAAAAAAAAAAAAAAAAAAAAAAAAAAAAAAAAAAAAAAAAAAAAAAAAAAAAAAAAAAAAAAAAAAAAAAAAAAAAAAAAAAAAAAAAAAAAAAAAAAAAAAAAAAAAAAAAAAAAAAAAAAAAAAAAAAAAAAAAAAAAAAAAAAAAAAAAAAAAAAAAAAAAAAAAAAAAAAAAAAAAAAAAAAAAAAAAAAAAAAAAAAAAAAAAAAAAAAAAAAAAAAAAAAAAAAAAAAAAAAAAAAAAAAAAAAAAAAAAAAAAAAAAAAAAAAAAAAAAAAAAAAAAAAAAAAAAAAAAAAAAAAAAAAAAAAAAAAAAAAAAAAAAAAAAAAAAAAAAAAAAAAAAAAAAAAAAAAAAAAAAAAAAAAAAAAAAAAAAAAAAAAAAAAAAAAAAAAAAAAAAAAAAAAAAAAAAAAAAAAAAAAAAAAAAAAAAAAAAAAAAAAAAAAAAAAAAAAAAAAAAAAAAAAAAAAAAAAAAAAAAAAAAAAAAAAAAAAAAAAAAAAAAAAAAAAAAAAAAAAAAAAAAAAAAAAAAAAAAAAAAAAAAAAAAAAAAAAAAAAAAAAAAAAAAAAAAAAAAAAAAAAAAAAAAAAAAAAAAAAAAAAAAAAAAAAAAAAAAAAAAAAAAAAAAAAAAAAAAAAAAAAAAAAAAAAAAAAAAAAAAAAAAAAAAAAAAAAAAAAAAAAAAAAAAAAAAAAAAAAAAAAAAAAAAAAAAAAAAAAAAAAAAAAAAAAAAAAAAAAAAAAAAAAAAAAAAAAAAAAAAAAAAAAAAAAAAAAAAAAAAAAAAAAAAAAAAAAAAAAAAAAAAAAAAAAAAAAAAAAAAAAAAAAAAAAAAAAAAAAAAAAAAAAAAAAAAAAAAAAAAAAAAAAAAAAAAAAAAAAAAAAAAAAAAAAAAAAAAAAAAAAAAAAAAAAAAAAAAAAAAAAAAAAAAAAAAAAAAAAAAAAAAAAAAAAAAAAAAAAAAAAAAAAAAAAAAAAAAAAAAAAAAAAAAAAAAAAAAAAAAAAAAAAAAAAAAAAAAAAAAAAAAAAAAAAAAAAAAAAAAAAAAAAAAAAAAAAAAAAAAAAAAAAAAAAAAAAAAAAAAAAAAAAAAAAAAAAAAAAAAAAAAAAAAAAAAAAAAAAAAAAAAAAAAAAAAAAAAAAAAAAAAAAAAAAAAAAAAAAAAAAAAAAAAAAAAAAAAAAAAAAAAAAAAAAAAAAAAAAAAAAAAAAAAAAAAAAAAAAAAAAAAAAAAAAAAAAAAAAAAAAAAAAAAAAAAAAAAAAAAAAAAAAAAAAAAAAAAAAAAAAAAAAAAAAAAAAAAAAAAAAAAAAAAAAAAAAAAAAAAAAAAAAAAAAAAAAAAAAAAAAAAAAAAAAAAAAAAAAAAAAAAAAAAAAAAAAAAAAAAAAAAAAAAAAAAAAAAAAAAAAAAAAAAAAAAAAAAAAAAAAAAAAAAAAAAAAAAAAAAAAAAAAAAAAAAAAAAAAAAAAAAAAAAAAAAAAAAAAAAAAAAAAAAAAAAAAAAAAAAAAAAAAAAAAAAAAAAAAAAAAAAAAAAAAAAAAAAAAAAAAAAAAAAAAAAAAAAAAAAAAAAAAAAAAAAAAAAAAAAAAAAAAAAAAAAAAAAAAAAAAAAAAAAAAAAAAAAAAAAAAAAAAAAAAAAAAAAAAAAAAAAAAAAAAAAAAAAAAAAAAAAAAAAAAAAAAAAAAAAAAAAAAAAAAAAAAAAAAAAAAAAAAAAAAAAAAAAAAAAAAAAAAAAAAAAAAAAAAAAAAAAAAAAAAAAAAAAAAAAAAAAAAAAAAAAAAAAAAAAAAAAAAAAAAAAAAAAAAAAAAAAAAAAAAAAAAAAAAAAAAAAAAAAAAAAAAAAAAAAAAAAAAAAAAAAAAAAAAAAAAAAAAAAAAAAAAAAAAAAAAAAAAAAAAAAAAAAAAAAAAAAAAAAAAAAAAAAAAAAAAAAAAAAAAAAAAAAAAAAAAAAAAAAAAAAAAAAAAAAAAAAAAAAAAAAAAAAAAAAAAAAAAAAAAAAAAAAAAAAAAAAAAAAAAAAAAAAAAAAAAAAAAAAAAAAAAAAAAAAAAAAAAAAAAAAAAAAAAAAAAAAAAAAAAAAAAAAAAAAAAAAAAAAAAAAAAAAAAAAAAAAAAAAAAAAAAAAAAAAAAAAAAAAAAAAAAAAAAAAAAAAAAAAAAAAAAAAAAAAAAAAAAAAAAAAAAAAAAAAAAAAAAAAAAAAAAAAAAAAAAAAAAAAAAAAAAAAAAAAAAAAAAAAAAAAAAAAAAAAAAAAAAAAAAAAAAAAAAAAAAAAAAAAAAAAAAAAAAAAAAAAAAAAAAAAAAAAAAAAAAAAAAAAAAAAAAAAAAAAAAAAAAAAAAAAAAAAAAAAAAAAAAAAAAAAAAAAAAAAAAAAAAAAAAAAAAAAAAAAAAAAAAAAAAAAAAAAAAAAAAAAAAAAAAAAAAAAAAAAAAAAAAAAAAAAAAAAAAAAAAAAAAAAAAAAAAAAAAAAAAAAAAAAAAAAAAAAAAAAAAAAAAAAAAAAAAAAAAAAAAAAAAAAAAAAAAAAAAAAAAAAAAAAAAAAAAAAAAAAAAAAAAAAAAAAAAAAAAAAAAAAAAAAAAAAAAAAAAAAAAAAAAAAAAAAAAAAAAAAAAAAAAAAAAAAAAAAAAAAAAAAAAAAAAAAAAAAAAAAAAAAAAAAAAAAAAAAAAAAAAAAAAAAAAAAAAAAAAAAAAAAAAAAAAAAAAAAAAAAAAAAAAAAAAAAAAAAAAAAAAAAAAAAAAAAAAAAAAAAAAAAAAAAAAAAAAAAAAAAAAAAAAAAAAAAAAAAAAAAAAAAAAAAAAAAAAAAAAAAAAAAAAAAAAAAAAAAAAAAAAAAAAAAAAAAAAAAAAAAAAAAAAAAAAAAAAAAAAAAAAAAAAAAAAAAAAAAAAAAAAAAAAAAAAAAAAAAAAAAAAAAAAAAAAAAAAAAAAAAAAAAAAAAAAAAAAAAAAAAAAAAAAAAAAAAAAAAAAAAAAAAAAAAAAAAAAAAAAAAAAAAAAAAAAAAAAAAAAAAAAAAAAAAAAAAAAAAAAAAAAAAAAAAAAAAAAAAAAAAAAAAAAAAAAAAAAAAAAAAAAAAAAAAAAAAAAAAAAAAAAAAAAAAAAAAAAAAAAAAAAAAAAAAAAAAAAAAAAAAAAAAAAAAAAAAAAAAAAAAAAAAAAAAAAAAAAAAAAAAAAAAAAAAAAAAAAAAAAAAAAAAAAAAAAAAAAAAAAAAAAAAAAAAAAAAAAAAAAAAAAAAAAAAAAAAAAAAAAAAAAAAAAAAAAAAAAAAAAAAAAAAAAAAAAAAAAAAAAAAAAAAAAAAAAAAAAAAAAAAAAAAAAAAAAAAAAAAAAAAAAAAAAAAAAAAAAAAAAAAAAAAAAAAAAAAAAAAAAAAAAAAAAAAAAAAAAAAAAAAAAAAAAAAAAAAAAAAAAAAAAAAAAAAAAAAAAAAAAAAAAAAAAAAAAAAAAAAAAAAAAAAAAAAAAAAAAAAAAAAAAAAAAAAAAAAAAAAAAAAAAAAAAAAAAAAAAAAAAAAAAAAAAAAAAAAAAAAAAAAAAAAAAAAAAAAAAAAAAAAAAAAAAAAAAAAAAAAAAAAAAAAAAAAAAAAAAAAAAAAAAAAAAAAAAAAAAAAAAAAAAAAAAAAAAAAAAAAAAAAAAAAAAAAAAAAAAAAAAAAAAAAAAAAAAAAAAAAAAAAAAAAAAAAAAAAAAAAAAAAAAAAAAAAAAAAAAAAAAAAAAAAAAAAAAAAAAAAAAAAAAAAAAAAAAAAAAAAAAAAAAAAAAAAAAAAAAAAAAAAAAAAAAAAAAAAAAAAAAAAAAAAAAAAAAAAAAAAAAAAAAAAAAAAAAAAAAAAAAAAAAAAAAAAAAAAAAAAAAAAAAAAAAAAAAAAAAAAAAAAAAAAAAAAAAAAAAAAAAAAAAAAAAAAAAAAAAAAAAAAAAAAAAAAAAAAAAAAAAAAAAAAAAAAAAAAAAAAAAAAAAAAAAAAAAAAAAAAAAAAAAAAAAAAAAAAAAAAAAAAAAAAAAAAAAAAAAAAAAAAAAAAAAAAAAAAAAAAAAAAAAAAAAAAAAAAAAAAAAAAAAAAAAAAAAAAAAAAAAAAAAAAAAAAAAAAAAAAAAAAAAAAAAAAAAAAAAAAAAAAAAAAAAAAAAAAAAAAAAAAAAAAAAAAAAAAAAAAAAAAAAAAAAAAAAAAAAAAAAAAAAAAAAAAAAAAAAAAAAAAAAAAAAAAAAAAAAAAAAAAAAAAAAAAAAAAAAAAAAAAAAAAAAAAAAAAAAAAAAAAAAAAAAAAAAAAAAAAAAAAAAAAAAAAAAAAAAAAAAAAAAAAAAAAAAAAAAAAAAAAAAAAAAAAAAAAAAAAAAAAAAAAAAAAAAAAAAAAAAAAAAAAAAAAAAAAAAAAAAAAAAAAAAAAAAAAAAAAAAAAAAAAAAAAAAAAAAAAAAAAAAAAAAAAAAAAAAAAAAAAAAAAAAAAAAAAAAAAAAAAAAAAAAAAAAAAAAAAAAAAAAAAAAAAAAAAAAAAAAAAAAAAAAAAAAAAAAAAAAAAAAAAAAAAAAAAAAAAAAAAAAAAAAAAAAAAAAAAAAAAAAAAAAAAAAAAAAAAAAAAAAAAAAAAAAAAAAAAAAAAAAAAAAAAAAAAAAAAAAAAAAAAAAAAAAAAAAAAAAAAAAAAAAAAAAAAAAAAAAAAAAAAAAAAAAAAAAAAAAAAAAAAAAAAAAAAAAAAAAAAAAAAAAAAAAAAAAAAAAAAAAAAAAAAAAAAAAAAAAAAAAAAAAAAAAAAAAAAAAAAAAAAAAAAAAAAAAAAAAAAAAAAAAAAAAAAAAAAAAAAAAAAAAAAAAAAAAAAAAAAAAAAAAAAAAAAAAAAAAAAAAAAAAAAAAAAAAAAAAAAAAAAAAAAAAAAAAAAAAAAAAAAAAAAAAAAAAAAAAAAAAAAAAAAAAAAAAAAAAAAAAAAAAAAAAAAAAAAAAAAAAAAAAAAAAAAAAAAAAAAAAAAAAAAAAAAAAAAAAAAAAAAAAAAAAAAAAAAAAAAAAAAAAAAAAAAAAAAAAAAAAAAAAAAAAAAAAAAAAAAAAAAAAAAAAAAAAAAAAAAAAAAAAAAAAAAAAAAAAAAAAAAAAAAAAAAAAAAAAAAAAAAAAAAAAAAAAAAAAAAAAAAAAAAAAAAAAAAAAAAAAAAAAAAAAAAAAAAAAAAAAAAAAAAAAAAAAAAAAAAAAAAAAAAAAAAAAAAAAAAAAAAAAAAAAAAAAAAAAAAAAAAAAAAAAAAAAAAAAAAAAAAAAAAAAAAAAAAAAAAAAAAAAAAAAAAAAAAAAAAAAAAAAAAAAAAAAAAAAAAAAAAAAAAAAAAAAAAAAAAAAAAAAAAAAAAAAAAAAAAAAAAAAAAAAAAAAAAAAAAAAAAAAAAAAAAAAAAAAAAAAAAAAAAAAAAAAAAAAAAAAAAAAAAAAAAAAAAAAAAAAAAAAAAAAAAAAAAAAAAAAAAAAAAAAAAAAAAAAAAAAAAAAAAAAAAAAAAAAAAAAAAAAAAAAAAAAAAAAAAAAAAAAAAAAAAAAAAAAAAAAAAAAAAAAAAAAAAAAAAAAAAAAAAAAAAAAAAAAAAAAAAAAAAAAAAAAAAAAAAAAAAAAAAAAAAAAAAAAAAAAAAAAAAAAAAAAAAAAAAAAAAAAAAAAAAAAAAAAAAAAAAAAAAAAAAAAAAAAAAAAAAAAAAAAAAAAAAAAAAAAAAAAAAAAAAAAAAAAAAAAAAAAAAAAAAAAAAAAAAAAAAAAAAAAAAAAAAAAAAAAAAAAAAAAAAAAAAAAAAAAAAAAAAAAAAAAAAAAAAAAAAAAAAAAAAAAAAAAAAAAAAAAAAAAAAAAAAAAAAAAAAAAAAAAAAAAAAAAAAAAAAAAAAAAAAAAAAAAAAAAAAAAAAAAAAAAAAAAAAAAAAAAAAAAAAAAAAAAAAAAAAAAAAAAAAAAAAAAAAAAAAAAAAAAAAAAAAAAAAAAAAAAAAAAAAAAAAAAAAAAAAAAAAAAAAAAAAAAAAAAAAAAAAAAAAAAAAAAAAAAAAAAAAAAAAAAAAAAAAAAAAAAAAAAAAAAAAAAAAAAAAAAAAAAAAAAAAAAAAAAAAAAAAAAAAAAAAAAAAAAAAAAAAAAAAAAAAAAAAAAAAAAAAAAAAAAAAAAAAAAAAAAAAAAAAAAAAAAAAAAAAAAAAAAAAAAAAAAAAAAAAAAAAAAAAAAAAAAAAAAAAAAAAAAAAAAAAAAAAAAAAAAAAAAAAAAAAAAAAAAAAAAAAAAAAAAAAAAAAAAAAAAAAAAAAAAAAAAAAAAAAAAAAAAAAAAAAAAAAAAAAAAAAAAAAAAAAAAAAAAAAAAAAAAAAAAAAAAAAAAAAAAAAAAAAAAAAAAAAAAAAAAAAAAAAAAAAAAAAAAAAAAAAAAAAAAAAAAAAAAAAAAAAAAAAAAAAAAAAAAAAAAAAAAAAAAAAAAAAAAAAAAAAAAAAAAAAAAAAAAAAAAAAAAAAAAAAAAAAAAAAAAAAAAAAAAAAAAAAAAAAAAAAAAAAAAAAAAAAAAAAAAAAAAAAAAAAAAAAAAAAAAAAAAAAAAAAAAAAAAAAAAAAAAAAAAAAAAAAAAAAAAAAAAAAAAAAAAAAAAAAAAAAAAAAAAAAAAAAAAAAAAAAAAAAAAAAAAAAAAAAAAAAAAAAAAAAAAAAAAAAAAAAAAAAAAAAAAAAAAAAAAAAAAAAAAAAAAAAAAAAAAAAAAAAAAAAAAAAAAAAAAAAAAAAAAAAAAAAAAAAAAAAAAAAAAAAAAAAAAAAAAAAAAAAAAAAAAAAAAAAAAAAAAAAAAAAAAAAAAAAAAAAAAAAAAAAAAAAAAAAAAAAAAAAAAAAAAAAAAAAAAAAAAAAAAAAAAAAAAAAAAAAAAAAAAAAAAAAAAAAAAAAAAAAAAAAAAAAAAAAAAAAAAAAAAAAAAAAAAAAAAAAAAAAAAAAAAAAAAAAAAAAAAAAAAAAAAAAAAAAAAAAAAAAAAAAAAAAAAAAAAAAAAAAAAAAAAAAAAAAAAAAAAAAAAAAAAAAAAAAAAAAAAAAAAAAAAAAAAAAAAAAAAAAAAAAAAAAAAAAAAAAAAAAAAAAAAAAAAAAAAAAAAAAAAAAAAAAAAAAAAAAAAAAAAAAAAAAAAAAAAAAAAAAAAAAAAAAAAAAAAAAAAAAAAAAAAAAAAAAAAAAAAAAAAAAAAAAAAAAAAAAAAAAAAAAAAAAAAAAAAAAAAAAAAAAAAAAAAAAAAAAAAAAAAAAAAAAAAAAAAAAAAAAAAAAAAAAAAAAAAAAAAAAAAAAAAAAAAAAAAAAAAAAAAAAAAAAAAAAAAAAAAAAAAAAAAAAAAAAAAAAAAAAAAAAAAAAAAAAAAAAAAAAAAAAAAAAAAAAAAAAAAAAAAAAAAAAAAAAAAAAAAAAAAAAAAAAAAAAAAAAAAAAAAAAAAAAAAAAAAAAAAAAAAAAAAAAAAAAAAAAAAAAAAAAAAAAAAAAAAAAAAAAAAAAAAAAAAAAAAAAAAAAAAAAAAAAAAAAAAAAAAAAAAAAAAAAAAAAAAAAAAAAAAAAAAAAAAAAAAAAAAAAAAAAAAAAAAAAAAAAAAAAAAAAAAAAAAAAAAAAAAAAAAAAAAAAAAAAAAAAAAAAAAAAAAAAAAAAAAAAAAAAAAAAAAAAAAAAAAAAAAAAAAAAAAAAAAAAAAAAAAAAAAAAAAAAAAAAAAAAAAAAAAAAAAAAAAAAAAAAAAAAAAAAAAAAAAAAAAAAAAAAAAAAAAAAAAAAAAAAAAAAAAAAAAAAAAAAAAAAAAAAAAAAAAAAAAAAAAAAAAAAAAAAAAAAAAAAAAAAAAAAAAAAAAAAAAAAAAAAAAAAAAAAAAAAAAAAAAAAAAAAAAAAAAAAAAAAAAAAAAAAAAAAAAAAAAAAAAAAAAAAAAAAAAAAAAAAAAAAAAAAAAAAAAAAAAAAAAAAAAAAAAAAAAAAAAAAAAAAAAAAAAAAAAAAAAAAAAAAAAAAAAAAAAAAAAAAAAAAAAAAAAAAAAAAAAAAAAAAAAAAAAAAAAAAAAAAAAAAAAAAAAAAAAAAAAAAAAAAAAAAAAAAAAAAAAAAAAAAAAAAAAAAAAAAAAAAAAAAAAAAAAAAAAAAAAAAAAAAAAAAAAAAAAAAAAAAAAAAAAAAAAAAAAAAAAAAAAAAAAAAAAAAAAAAAAAAAAAAAAAAAAAAAAAAAAAAAAAAAAAAAAAAAAAAAAAAAAAAAAAAAAAAAAAAAAAAAAAAAAAAAAAAAAAAAAAAAAAAAAAAAAAAAAAAAAAAAAAAAAAAAAAAAAAAAAAAAAAAAAAAAAAAAAAAAAAAAAAAAAAAAAAAAAAAAAAAAAAAAAAAAAAAAAAAAAAAAAAAAAAAAAAAAAAAAAAAAAAAAAAAAAAAAAAAAAAAAAAAAAAAAAAAAAAAAAAAAAAAAAAAAAAAAAAAAAAAAAAAAAAAAAAAAAAAAAAAAAAAAAAAAAAAAAAAAAAAAAAAAAAAAAAAAAAAAAAAAAAAAAAAAAAAAAAAAAAAAAAAAAAAAAAAAAAAAAAAAAAAAAAAAAAAAAAAAAAAAAAAAAAAAAAAAAAAAAAAAAAAAAAAAAAAAAAAAAAAAAAAAAAAAAAAAAAAAAAAAAAAAAAAAAAAAAAAAAAAAAAAAAAAAAAAAAAAAAAAAAAAAAAAAAAAAAAAAAAAAAAAAAAAAAAAAAAAAAAAAAAAAAAAAAAAAAAAAAAAAAAAAAAAAAAAAAAAAAAAAAAAAAAAAAAAAAAAAAAAAAAAAAAAAAAAAAAAAAAAAAAAAAAAAAAAAAAAAAAAAAAAAAAAAAAAAAAAAAAAAAAAAAAAAAAAAAAAAAAAAAAAAAAAAAAAAAAAAAAAAAAAAAAAAAAAAAAAAAAAAAAAAAAAAAAAAAAAAAAAAAAAAAAAAAAAAAAAAAAAAAAAAAAAAAAAAAAAAAAAAAAAAAAAAAAAAAAAAAAAAAAAAAAAAAAAAAAAAAAAAAAAAAAAAAAAAAAAAAAAAAAAAAAAAAAAAAAAAAAAAAAAAAAAAAAAAAAAAAAAAAAAAAAAAAAAAAAAAAAAAAAAAAAAAAAAAAAAAAAAAAAAAAAAAAAAAAAAAAAAAAAAAAAAAAAAAAAAAAAAAAAAAAAAAAAAAAAAAAAAAAAAAAAAAAAAAAAAAAAAAAAAAAAAAAAAAAAAAAAAAAAAAAAAAAAAAAAAAAAAAAAAAAAAAAAAAAAAAAAAAAAAAAAAAAAAAAAAAAAAAAAAAAAAAAAAAAAAAAAAAAAAAAAAAAAAAAAAAAAAAAAAAAAAAAAAAAAAAAAAAAAAAAAAAAAAAAAAAAAAAAAAAAAAAAAAAAAAAAAAAAAAAAAAAAAAAAAAAAAAAAAAAAAAAAAAAAAAAAAAAAAAAAAAAAAAAAAAAAAAAAAAAAAAAAAAAAAAAAAAAAAAAAAAAAAAAAAAAAAAAAAAAAAAAAAAAAAAAAAAAAAAAAAAAAAAAAAAAAAAAAAAAAAAAAAAAAAAAAAAAAAAAAAAAAAAAAAAAAAAAAAAAAAAAAAAAAAAAAAAAAAAAAAAAAAAAAAAAAAAAAAAAAAAAAAAAAAAAAAAAAAAAAAAAAAAAAAAAAAAAAAAAAAAAAAAAAAAAAAAAAAAAAAAAAAAAAAAAAAAAAAAAAAAAAAAAAAAAAAAAAAAAAAAAAAAAAAAAAAAAAAAAAAAAAAAAAAAAAAAAAAAAAAAAAAAAAAAAAAAAAAAAAAAAAAAAAAAAAAAAAAAAAAAAAAAAAAAAAAAAAAAAAAAAAAAAAAAAAAAAAAAAAAAAAAAAAAAAAAAAAAAAAAAAAAAAAAAAAAAAAAAAAAAAAAAAAAAAAAAAAAAAAAAAAAAAAAAAAAAAAAAAAAAAAAAAAAAAAAAAAAAAAAAAAAAAAAAAAAAAAAAAAAAAAAAAAAAAAAAAAAAAAAAAAAAAAAAAAAAAAAAAAAAAAAAAAAAAAAAAAAAAAAAAAAAAAAAAAAAAAAAAAAAAAAAAAAAAAAAAAAAAAAAAAAAAAAAAAAAAAAAAAAAAAAAAAAAAAAAAAAAAAAAAAAAAAAAAAAAAAAAAAAAAAAAAAAAAAAAAAAAAAAAAAAAAAAAAAAAAAAAAAAAAAAAAAAAAAAAAAAAAAAAAAAAAAAAAAAAAAAAAAAAAAAAAAAAAAAAAAAAAAAAAAAAAAAAAAAAAAAAAAAAAAAAAAAAAAAAAAAAAAAAAAAAAAAAAAAAAAAAAAAAAAAAAAAAAAAAAAAAAAAAAAAAAAAAAAAAAAAAAAAAAAAAAAAAAAAAAAAAAAAAAAAAAAAAAAAAAAAAAAAAAAAAAAAAAAAAAAAAAAAAAAAAAAAAAAAAAAAAAAAAAAAAAAAAAAAAAAAAAAAAAAAAAAAAAAAAAAAAAAAAAAAAAAAAAAAAAAAAAAAAAAAAAAAAAAAAAAAAAAAAAAAAAAAAAAAAAAAAAAAAAAAAAAAAAAAAAAAAAAAAAAAAAAAAAAAAAAAAAAAAAAAAAAAAAAAAAAAAAAAAAAAAAAAAAAAAAAAAAAAAAAAAAAAAAAAAAAAAAAAAAAAAAAAAAAAAAAAAAAAAAAAAAAAAAAAAAAAAAAAAAAAAAAAAAAAAAAAAAAAAAAAAAAAAAAAAAAAAAAAAAAAAAAAAAAAAAAAAAAAAAAAAAAAAAAAAAAAAAAAAAAAAAAAAAAAAAAAAAAAAAAAAAAAAAAAAAAAAAAAAAAAAAAAAAAAAAAAAAAAAAAAAAAAAAAAAAAAAAAAAAAAAAAAAAAAAAAAAAAAAAAAAAAAAAAAAAAAAAAAAAAAAAAAAAAAAAAAAAAAAAAAAAAAAAAAAAAAAAAAAAAAAAAAAAAAAAAAAAAAAAAAAAAAAAAAAAAAAAAAAAAAAAAAAAAAAAAAAAAAAAAAAAAAAAAAAAAAAAAAAAAAAAAAAAAAAAAAAAAAAAAAAAAAAAAAAAAAAAAAAAAAAAAAAAAAAAAAAAAAAAAAAAAAAAAAAAAAAAAAAAAAAAAAAAAAAAAAAAAAAAAAAAAAAAAAAAAAAAAAAAAAAAAAAAAAAAAAAAAAAAAAAAAAAAAAAAAAAAAAAAAAAAAAAAAAAAAAAAAAAAAAAAAAAAAAAAAAAAAAAAAAAAAAAAAAAAAAAAAAAAAAAAAAAAAAAAAAAAAAAAAAAAAAAAAAAAAAAAAAAAAAAAAAAAAAAAAAAAAAAAAAAAAAAAAAAAAAAAAAAAAAAAAAAAAAAAAAAAAAAAAAAAAAAAAAAAAAAAAAAAAAAAAAAAAAAAAAAAAAAAAAAAAAAAAAAAAAAAAAAAAAAAAAAAAAAAAAAAAAAAAAAAAAAAAAAAAAAAAAAAAAAAAAAAAAAAAAAAAAAAAAAAAAAAAAAAAAAAAAAAAAAAAAAAAAAAAAAAAAAAAAAAAAAAAAAAAAAAAAAAAAAAAAAAAAAAAAAAAAAAAAAAAAAAAAAAAAAAAAAAAAAAAAAAAAAAAAAAAAAAAAAAAAAAAAAAAAAAAAAAAAAAAAAAAAAAAAAAAAAAAAAAAAAAAAAAAAAAAAAAAAAAAAAAAAAAAAAAAAAAAAAAAAAAAAAAAAAAAAAAAAAAAAAAAAAAAAAAAAAAAAAAAAAAAAAAAAAAAAAAAAAAAAAAAAAAAAAAAAAAAAAAAAAAAAAAAAAAAAAAAAAAAAAAAAAAAAAAAAAAAAAAAAAAAAAAAAAAAAAAAAAAAAAAAAAAAAAAAAAAAAAAAAAAAAAAAAAAAAAAAAAAAAAAAAAAAAAAAAAAAAAAAAAAAAAAAAAAAAAAAAAAAAAAAAAAAAAAAAAAAAAAAAAAAAAAAAAAAAAAAAAAAAAAAAAAAAAAAAAAAAAAAAAAAAAAAAAAAAAAAAAAAAAAAAAAAAAAAAAAAAAAAAAAAAAAAAAAAAAAAAAAAAAAAAAAAAAAAAAAAAAAAAAAAAAAAAAAAAAAAAAAAAAAAAAAAAAAAAAAAAAAAAAAAAAAAAAAAAAAAAAAAAAAAAAAAAAAAAAAAAAAAAAAAAAAAAAAAAAAAAAAAAAAAAAAAAAAAAAAAAAAAAAAAAAAAAAAAAAAAAAAAAAAAAAAAAAAAAAAAAAAAAAAAAAAAAAAAAAAAAAAAAAAAAAAAAAAAAAAAAAAAAAAAAAAAAAAAAAAAAAAAAAAAAAAAAAAAAAAAAAAAAAAAAAAAAAAAAAAAAAAAAAAAAAAAAAAAAAAAAAAAAAAAAAAAAAAAAAAAAAAAAAAAAAAAAAAAAAAAAAAAAAAAAAAAAAAAAAAAAAAAAAAAAAAAAAAAAAAAAAAAAAAAAAAAAAAAAAAAAAAAAAAAAAAAAAAAAAAAAAAAAAAAAAAAAAAAAAAAAAAAAAAAAAAAAAAAAAAAAAAAAAAAAAAAAAAAAAAAAAAAAAAAAAAAAAAAAAAAAAAAAAAAAAAAAAAAAAAAAAAAAAAAAAAAAAAAAAAAAAAAAAAAAAAAAAAAAAAAAAAAAAAAAAAAAAAAAAAAAAAAAAAAAAAAAAAAAAAAAAAAAAAAAAAAAAAAAAAAAAAAAAAAAAAAAAAAAAAAAAAAAAAAAAAAAAAAAAAAAAAAAAAAAAAAAAAAAAAAAAAAAAAAAAAAAAAAAAAAAAAAAAAAAAAAAAAAAAAAAAAAAAAAAAAAAAAAAAAAAAAAAAAAAAAAAAAAAAAAAAAAAAAAAAAAAAAAAAAAAAAAAAAAAAAAAAAAAAAAAAAAAAAAAAAAAAAAAAAAAAAAAAAAAAAAAAAAAAAAAAAAAAAAAAAAAAAAAAAAAAAAAAAAAAAAAAAAAAAAAAAAAAAAAAAAAAAAAAAAAAAAAAAAAAAAAAAAAAAAAAAAAAAAAAAAAAAAAAAAAAAAAAAAAAAAAAAAAAAAAAAAAAAAAAAAAAAAAAAAAAAAAAAAAAAAAAAAAAAAAAAAAAAAAAAAAAAAAAAAAAAAAAAAAAAAAAAAAAAAAAAAAAAAAAAAAAAAAAAAAAAAAAAAAAAAAAAAAAAAAAAAAAAAAAAAAAAAAAAAAAAAAAAAAAAAAAAAAAAAAAAAAAAAAAAAAAAAAAAAAAAAAAAAAAAAAAAAAAAAAAAAAAAAAAAAAAAAAAAAAAAAAAAAAAAAAAAAAAAAAAAAAAAAAAAAAAAAAAAAAAAAAAAAAAAAAAAAAAAAAAAAAAAAAAAAAAAAAAAAAAAAAAAAAAAAAAAAAAAAAAAAAAAAAAAAAAAAAAAAAAAAAAAAAAAAAAAAAAAAAAAAAAAAAAAAAAAAAAAAAAAAAAAAAAAAAAAAAAAAAAAAAAAAAAAAAAAAAAAAAAAAAAAAAAAAAAAAAAAAAAAAAAAAAAAAAAAAAAAAAAAAAAAAAAAAAAAAAAAAAAAAAAAAAAAAAAAAAAAAAAAAAAAAAAAAAAAAAAAAAAAAAAAAAAAAAAAAAAAAAAAAAAAAAAAAAAAAAAAAAAAAAAAAAAAAAAAAAAAAAAAAAAAAAAAAAAAAAAAAAAAAAAAAAAAAAAAAAAAAAAAAAAAAAAAAAAAAAAAAAAAAAAAAAAAAAAAAAAAAAAAAAAAAAAAAAAAAAAAAAAAAAAAAAAAAAAAAAAAAAAAAAAAAAAAAAAAAAAAAAAAAAAAAAAAAAAAAAAAAAAAAAAAAAAAAAAAAAAAAAAAAAAAAAAAAAAAAAAAAAAAAAAAAAAAAAAAAAAAAAAAAAAAAAAAAAAAAAAAAAAAAAAAAAAAAAAAAAAAAAAAAAAAAAAAAAAAAAAAAAAAAAAAAAAAAAAAAAAAAAAAAAAAAAAAAAAAAAAAAAAAAAAAAAAAAAAAAAAAAAAAAAAAAAAAAAAAAAAAAAAAAAAAAAAAAAAAAAAAAAAAAAAAAAAAAAAAAAAAAAAAAAAAAAAAAAAAAAAAAAAAAAAAAAAAAAAAAAAAAAAAAAAAAAAAAAAAAAAAAAAAAAAAAAAAAAAAAAAAAAAAAAAAAAAAAAAAAAAAAAAAAAAAAAAAAAAAAAAAAAAAAAAAAAAAAAAAAAAAAAAAAAAAAAAAAAAAAAAAAAAAAAAAAAAAAAAAAAAAAAAAAAAAAAAAAAAAAAAAAAAAAAAAAAAAAAAAAAAAAAAAAAAAAAAAAAAAAAAAAAAAAAAAAAAAAAAAAAAAAAAAAAAAAAAAAAAAAAAAAAAAAAAAAAAAAAAAAAAAAAAAAAAAAAAAAAAAAAAAAAAAAAAAAAAAAAAAAAAAAAAAAAAAAAAAAAAAAAAAAAAAAAAAAAAAAAAAAAAAAAAAAAAAAAAAAAAAAAAAAAAAAAAAAAAAAAAAAAAAAAAAAAAAAAAAAAAAAAAAAAAAAAAAAAAAAAAAAAAAAAAAAAAAAAAAAAAAAAAAAAAAAAAAAAAAAAAAAAAAAAAAAAAAAAAAAAAAAAAAAAAAAAAAAAAAAAAAAAAAAAAAAAAAAAAAAAAAAAAAAAAAAAAAAAAAAAAAAAAAAAAAAAAAAAAAAAAAAAAAAAAAAAAAAAAAAAAAAAAAAAAAAAAAAAAAAAAAAAAAAAAAAAAAAAAAAAAAAAAAAAAAAAAAAAAAAAAAAAAAAAAAAAAAAAAAAAAAAAAAAAAAAAAAAAAAAAAAAAAAAAAAAAAAAAAAAAAAAAAAAAAAAAAAAAAAAAAAAAAAAAAAAAAAAAAAAAAAAAAAAAAAAAAAAAAAAAAAAAAAAAAAAAAAAAAAAAAAAAAAAAAAAAAAAAAAAAAAAAAAAAAAAAAAAAAAAAAAAAAAAAAAAAAAAAAAAAAAAAAAAAAAAAAAAAAAAAAAAAAAAAAAAAAAAAAAAAAAAAAAAAAAAAAAAAAAAAAAAAAAAAAAAAAAAAAAAAAAAAAAAAAAAAAAAAAAAAAAAAAAAAAAAAAAAAAAAAAAAAAAAAAAAAAAAAAAAAAAAAAAAAAAAAAAAAAAAAAAAAAAAAAAAAAAAAAAAAAAAAAAAAAAAAAAAAAAAAAAAAAAAAAAAAAAAAAAAAAAAAAAAAAAAAAAAAAAAAAAAAAAAAAAAAAAAAAAAAAAAAAAAAAAAAAAAAAAAAAAAAAAAAAAAAAAAAAAAAAAAAAAAAAAAAAAAAAAAAAAAAAAAAAAAAAAAAAAAAAAAAAAAAAAAAAAAAAAAAAAAAAAAAAAAAAAAAAAAAAAAAAAAAAAAAAAAAAAAAAAAAAAAAAAAAAAAAAAAAAAAAAAAAAAAAAAAAAAAAAAAAAAAAAAAAAAAAAAAAAAAAAAAAAAAAAAAAAAAAAAAAAAAAAAAAAAAAAAAAAAAAAAAAAAAAAAAAAAAAAAAAAAAAAAAAAAAAAAAAAAAAAAAAAAAAAAAAAAAAAAAAAAAAAAAAAAAAAAAAAAAAAAAAAAAAAAAAAAAAAAAAAAAAAAAAAAAAAAAAAAAAAAAAAAAAAAAAAAAAAAAAAAAAAAAAAAAAAAAAAAAAAAAAAAAAAAAAAAAAAAAAAAAAAAAAAAAAAAAAAAAAAAAAAAAAAAAAAAAAAAAAAAAAAAAAAAAAAAAAAAAAAAAAAAAAAAAAAAAAAAAAAAAAAAAAAAAAAAAAAAAAAAAAAAAAAAAAAAAAAAAAAAAAAAAAAAAAAAAAAAAAAAAAAAAAAAAAAAAAAAAAAAAAAAAAAAAAAAAAAAAAAAAAAAAAAAAAAAAAAAAAAAAAAAAAAAAAAAAAAAAAAAAAAAAAAAAAAAAAAAAAAAAAAAAAAAAAAAAAAAAAAAAAAAAAAAAAAAAAAAAAAAAAAAAAAAAAAAAAAAAAAAAAAAAAAAAAAAAAAAAAAAAAAAAAAAAAAAAAAAAAAAAAAAAAAAAAAAAAAAAAAAAAAAAAAAAAAAAAAAAAAAAAAAAAAAAAAAAAAAAAAAAAAAAAAAAAAAAAAAAAAAAAAAAAAAAAAAAAAAAAAAAAAAAAAAAAAAAAAAAAAAAAAAAAAAAAAAAAAAAAAAAAAAAAAAAAAAAAAAAAAAAAAAAAAAAAAAAAAAAAAAAAAAAAAAAAAAAAAAAAAAAAAAAAAAAAAAAAAAAAAAAAAAAAAAAAAAAAAAAAAAAAAAAAAAAAAAAAAAAAAAAAAAAAAAAAAAAAAAAAAAAAAAAAAAAAAAAAAAAAAAAAAAAAAAAAAAAAAAAAAAAAAAAAAAAAAAAAAAAAAAAAAAAAAAAAAAAAAAAAAAAAAAAAAAAAAAAAAAAAAAAAAAAAAAAAAAAAAAAAAAAAAAAAAAAAAAAAAAAAAAAAAAAAAAAAAAAAAAAAAAAAAAAAAAAAAAAAAAAAAAAAAAAAAAAAAAAAAAAAAAAAAAAAAAAAAAAAAAAAAAAAAAAAAAAAAAAAAAAAAAAAAAAAAAAAAAAAAAAAAAAAAAAAAAAAAAAAAAAAAAAAAAAAAAAAAAAAAAAAAAAAAAAAAAAAAAAAAAAAAAAAAAAAAAAAAAAAAAAAAAAAAAAAAAAAAAAAAAAAAAAAAAAAAAAAAAAAAAAAAAAAAAAAAAAAAAAAAAAAAAAAAAAAAAAAAAAAAAAAAAAAAAAAAAAAAAAAAAAAAAAAAAAAAAAAAAAAAAAAAAAAAAAAAAAAAAAAAAAAAAAAAAAAAAAAAAAAAAAAAAAAAAAAAAAAAAAAAAAAAAAAAAAAAAAAAAAAAAAAAAAAAAAAAAAAAAAAAAAAAAAAAAAAAAAAAAAAAAAAAAAAAAAAAAAAAAAAAAAAAAAAAAAAAAAAAAAAAAAAAAAAAAAAAAAAAAAAAAAAAAAAAAAAAAAAAAAAAAAAAAAAAAAAAAAAAAAAAAAAAAAAAAAAAAAAAAAAAAAAAAAAAAAAAAAAAAAAAAAAAAAAAAAAAAAAAAAAAAAAAAAAAAAAAAAAAAAAAAAAAAAAAAAAAAAAAAAAAAAAAAAAAAAAAAAAAAAAAAAAAAAAAAAAAAAAAAAAAAAAAAAAAAAAAAAAAAAAAAAAAAAAAAAAAAAAAAAAAAAAAAAAAAAAAAAAAAAAAAAAAAAAAAAAAAAAAAAAAAAAAAAAAAAAAAAAAAAAAAAAAAAAAAAAAAAAAAAAAAAAAAAAAAAAAAAAAAAAAAAAAAAAAAAAAAAAAAAAAAAAAAAAAAAAAAAAAAAAAAAAAAAAAAAAAAAAAAAAAAAAAAAAAAAAAAAAAAAAAAAAAAAAAAAAAAAAAAAAAAAAAAAAAAAAAAAAAAAAAAAAAAAAAAAAAAAAAAAAAAAAAAAAAAAAAAAAAAAAAAAAAAAAAAAAAAAAAAAAAAAAAAAAAAAAAAAAAAAAAAAAAAAAAAAAAAAAAAAAAAAAAAAAAAAAAAAAAAAAAAAAAAAAAAAAAAAAAAAAAAAAAAAAAAAAAAAAAAAAAAAAAAAAAAAAAAAAAAAAAAAAAAAAAAAAAAAAAAAAAAAAAAAAAAAAAAAAAAAAAAAAAAAAAAAAAAAAAAAAAAAAAAAAAAAAAAAAAAAAAAAAAAAAAAAAAAAAAAAAAAAAAAAAAAAAAAAAAAAAAAAAAAAAAAAAAAAAAAAAAAAAAAAAAAAAAAAAAAAAAAAAAAAAAAAAAAAAAAAAAAAAAAAAAAAAAAAAAAAAAAAAAAAAAAAAAAAAAAAAAAAAAAAAAAAAAAAAAAAAAAAAAAAAAAAAAAAAAAAAAAAAAAAAAAAAAAAAAAAAAAAAAAAAAAAAAAAAAAAAAAAAAAAAAAAAAAAAAAAAAAAAAAAAAAAAAAAAAAAAAAAAAAAAAAAAAAAAAAAAAAAAAAAAAAAAAAAAAAAAAAAAAAAAAAAAAAAAAAAAAAAAAAAAAAAAAAAAAAAAAAAAAAAAAAAAAAAAAAAAAAAAAAAAAAAAAAAAAAAAAAAAAAAAAAAAAAAAAAAAAAAAAAAAAAAAAAAAAAAAAAAAAAAAAAAAAAAAAAAAAAAAAAAAAAAAAAAAAAAAAAAAAAAAAAAAAAAAAAAAAAAAAAAAAAAAAAAAAAAAAAAAAAAAAAAAAAAAAAAAAAAAAAAAAAAAAAAAAAAAAAAAAAAAAAAAAAAAAAAAAAAAAAAAAAAAAAAAAAAAAAAAAAAAAAAAAAAAAAAAAAAAAAAAAAAAAAAAAAAAAAAAAAAAAAAAAAAAAAAAAAAAAAAAAAAAAAAAAAAAAAAAAAAAAAAAAAAAAAAAAAAAAAAAAAAAAAAAAAAAAAAAAAAAAAAAAAAAAAAAAAAAAAAAAAAAAAAAAAAAAAAAAAAAAAAAAAAAAAAAAAAAAAAAAAAAAAAAAAAAAAAAAAAAAAAAAAAAAAAAAAAAAAAAAAAAAAAAAAAAAAAAAAAAAAAAAAAAAAAAAAAAAAAAAAAAAAAAAAAAAAAAAAAAAAAAAAAAAAAAAAAAAAAAAAAAAAAAAAAAAAAAAAAAAAAAAAAAAAAAAAAAAAAAAAAAAAAAAAAAAAAAAAAAAAAAAAAAAAAAAAAAAAAAAAAAAAAAAAAAAAAAAAAAAAAAAAAAAAAAAAAAAAAAAAAAAAAAAAAAAAAAAAAAAAAAAAAAAAAAAAAAAAAAAAAAAAAAAAAAAAAAAAAAAAAAAAAAAAAAAAAAAAAAAAAAAAAAAAAAAAAAAAAAAAAAAAAAAAAAAAAAAAAAAAAAAAAAAAAAAAAAAAAAAAAAAAAAAAAAAAAAAAAAAAAAAAAAAAAAAAAAAAAAAAAAAAAAAAAAAAAAAAAAAAAAAAAAAAAAAAAAAAAAAAAAAAAAAAAAAAAAAAAAAAAAAAAAAAAAAAAAAAAAAAAAAAAAAAAAAAAAAAAAAAAAAAAAAAAAAAAAAAAAAAAAAAAAAAAAAAAAAAAAAAAAAAAAAAAAAAAAAAAAAAAAAAAAAAAAAAAAAAAAAAAAAAAAAAAAAAAAAAAAAAAAAAAAAAAAAAAAAAAAAAAAAAAAAAAAAAAAAAAAAAAAAAAAAAAAAAAAAAAAAAAAAAAAAAAAAAAAAAAAAAAAAAAAAAAAAAAAAAAAAAAAAAAAAAAAAAAAAAAAAAAAAAAAAAAAAAAAAAAAAAAAAAAAAAAAAAAAAAAAAAAAAAAAAAAAAAAAAAAAAAAAAAAAAAAAAAAAAAAAAAAAAAAAAAAAAAAAAAAAAAAAAAAAAAAAAAAAAAAAAAAAAAAAAAAAAAAAAAAAAAAAAAAAAAAAAAAAAAAAAAAAAAAAAAAAAAAAAAAAAAAAAAAAAAAAAAAAAAAAAAAAAAAAAAAAAAAAAAAAAAAAAAAAAAAAAAAAAAAAAAAAAAAAAAAAAAAAAAAAAAAAAAAAAAAAAAAAAAAAAAAAAAAAAAAAAAAAAAAAAAAAAAAAAAAAAAAAAAAAAAAAAAAAAAAAAAAAAAAAAAAAAAAAAAAAAAAAAAAAAAAAAAAAAAAAAAAAAAAAAAAAAAAAAAAAAAAAAAAAAAAAAAAAAAAAAAAAAAAAAAAAAAAAAAAAAAAAAAAAAAAAAAAAAAAAAAAAAAAAAAAAAAAAAAAAAAAAAAAAAAAAAAAAAAAAAAAAAAAAAAAAAAAAAAAAAAAAAAAAAAAAAAAAAAAAAAAAAAAAAAAAAAAAAAAAAAAAAAAAAAAAAAAAAAAAAAAAAAAAAAAAAAAAAAAAAAAAAAAAAAAAAAAAAAAAAAAAAAAAAAAAAAAAAAAAAAAAAAAAAAAAAAAAAAAAAAAAAAAAAAAAAAAAAAAAAAAAAAAAAAAAAAAAAAAAAAAAAAAAAAAAAAAAAAAAAAAAAAAAAAAAAAAAAAAAAAAAAAAAAAAAAAAAAAAAAAAAAAAAAAAAAAAAAAAAAAAAAAAAAAAAAAAAAAAAAAAAAAAAAAAAAAAAAAAAAAAAAAAAAAAAAAAAAAAAAAAAAAAAAAAAAAAAAAAAAAAAAAAAAAAAAAAAAAAAAAAAAAAAAAAAAAAAAAAAAAAAAAAAAAAAAAAAAAAAAAAAAAAAAAAAAAAAAAAAAAAAAAAAAAAAAAAAAAAAAAAAAAAAAAAAAAAAAAAAAAAAAAAAAAAAAAAAAAAAAAAAAAAAAAAAAAAAAAAAAAAAAAAAAAAAAAAAAAAAAAAAAAAAAAAAAAAAAAAAAAAAAAAAAAAAAAAAAAAAAAAAAAAAAAAAAAAAAAAAAAAAAAAAAAAAAAAAAAAAAAAAAAAAAAAAAAAAAAAAAAAAAAAAAAAAAAAAAAAAAAAAAAAAAAAAAAAAAAAAAAAAAAAAAAAAAAAAAAAAAAAAAAAAAAAAAAAAAAAAAAAAAAAAAAAAAAAAAAAAAAAAAAAAAAAAAAAAAAAAAAAAAAAAAAAAAAAAAAAAAAAAAAAAAAAAAAAAAAAAAAAAAAAAAAAAAAAAAAAAAAAAAAAAAAAAAAAAAAAAAAAAAAAAAAAAAAAAAAAAAAAAAAAAAAAAAAAAAAAAAAAAAAAAAAAAAAAAAAAAAAAAAAAAAAAAAAAAAAAAAAAAAAAAAAAAAAAAAAAAAAAAAAAAAAAAAAAAAAAAAAAAAAAAAAAAAAAAAAAAAAAAAAAAAAAAAAAAAAAAAAAAAAAAAAAAAAAAAAAAAAAAAAAAAAAAAAAAAAAAAAAAAAAAAAAAAAAAAAAAAAAAAAAAAAAAAAAAAAAAAAAAAAAAAAAAAAAAAAAAAAAAAAAAAAAAAAAAAAAAAAAAAAAAAAAAAAAAAAAAAAAAAAAAAAAAAAAAAAAAAAAAAAAAAAAAAAAAAAAAAAAAAAAAAAAAAAAAAAAAAAAAAAAAAAAAAAAAAAAAAAAAAAAAAAAAAAAAAAAAAAAAAAAAAAAAAAAAAAAAAAAAAAAAAAAAAAAAAAAAAAAAAAAAAAAAAAAAAAAAAAAAAAAAAAAAAAAAAAAAAAAAAAAAAAAAAAAAAAAAAAAAAAAAAAAAAAAAAAAAAAAAAAAAAAAAAAAAAAAAAAAAAAAAAAAAAAAAAAAAAAAAAAAAAAAAAAAAAAAAAAAAAAAAAAAAAAAAAAAAAAAAAAAAAAAAAAAAAAAAAAAAAAAAAAAAAAAAAAAAAAAAAAAAAAAAAAAAAAAAAAAAAAAAAAAAAAAAAAAAAAAAAAAAAAAAAAAAAAAAAAAAAAAAAAAAAAAAAAAAAAAAAAAAAAAAAAAAAAAAAAAAAAAAAAAAAAAAAAAAAAAAAAAAAAAAAAAAAAAAAAAAAAAAAAAAAAAAAAAAAAAAAAAAAAAAAAAAAAAAAAAAAAAAAAAAAAAAAAAAAAAAAAAAAAAAAAAAAAAAAAAAAAAAAAAAAAAAAAAAAAAAAAAAAAAAAAAAAAAAAAAAAAAAAAAAAAAAAAAAAAAAAAAAAAAAAAAAAAAAAAAAAAAAAAAAAAAAAAAAAAAAAAAAAAAAAAAAAAAAAAAAAAAAAAAAAAAAAAAAAAAAAAAAAAAAAAAAAAAAAAAAAAAAAAAAAAAAAAAAAAAAAAAAAAAAAAAAAAAAAAAAAAAAAAAAAAAAAAAAAAAAAAAAAAAAAAAAAAAAAAAAAAAAAAAAAAAAAAAAAAAAAAAAAAAAAAAAAAAAAAAAAAAAAAAAAAAAAAAAAAAAAAAAAAAAAAAAAAAAAAAAAAAAAAAAAAAAAAAAAAAAAAAAAAAAAAAAAAAAAAAAAAAAAAAAAAAAAAAAAAAAAAAAAAAAAAAAAAAAAAAAAAAAAAAAAAAAAAAAAAAAAAAAAAAAAAAAAAAAAAAAAAAAAAAAAAAAAAAAAAAAAAAAAAAAAAAAAAAAAAAAAAAAAAAAAAAAAAAAAAAAAAAAAAAAAAAAAAAAAAAAAAAAAAAAAAAAAAAAAAAAAAAAAAAAAAAAAAAAAAAAAAAAAAAAAAAAAAAAAAAAAAAAAAAAAAAAAAAAAAAAAAAAAAAAAAAAAAAAAAAAAAAAAAAAAAAAAAAAAAAAAAAAAAAAAAAAAAAAAAAAAAAAAAAAAAAAAAAAAAAAAAAAAAAAAAAAAAAAAAAAAAAAAAAAAAAAAAAAAAAAAAAAAAAAAAAAAAAAAAAAAAAAAAAAAAAAAAAAAAAAAAAAAAAAAAAAAAAAAAAAAAAAAAAAAAAAAAAAAAAAAAAAAAAAAAAAAAAAAAAAAAAAAAAAAAAAAAAAAAAAAAAAAAAAAAAAAAAAAAAAAAAAAAAAAAAAAAAAAAAAAAAAAAAAAAAAAAAAAAAAAAAAAAAAAAAAAAAAAAAAAAAAAAAAAAAAAAAAAAAAAAAAAAAAAAAAAAAAAAAAAAAAAAAAAAAAAAAAAAAAAAAAAAAAAAAAAAAAAAAAAAAAAAAAAAAAAAAAAAAAAAAAAAAAAAAAAAAAAAAAAAAAAAAAAAAAAAAAAAAAAAAAAAAAAAAAAAAAAAAAAAAAAAAAAAAAAAAAAAAAAAAAAAAAAAAAAAAAAAAAAAAAAAAAAAAAAAAAAAAAAAAAAAAAAAAAAAAAAAAAAAAAAAAAAAAAAAAAAAAAAAAAAAAAAAAAAAAAAAAAAAAAAAAAAAAAAAAAAAAAAAAAAAAAAAAAAAAAAAAAAAAAAAAAAAAAAAAAAAAAAAAAAAAAAAAAAAAAAAAAAAAAAAAAAAAAAAAAAAAAAAAAAAAAAAAAAAAAAAAAAAAAAAAAAAAAAAAAAAAAAAAAAAAAAAAAAAAAAAAAAAAAAAAAAAAAAAAAAAAAAAAAAAAAAAAAAAAAAAAAAAAAAAAAAAAAAAAAAAAAAAAAAAAAAAAAAAAAAAAAAAAAAAAAAAAAAAAAAAAAAAAAAAAAAAAAAAAAAAAAAAAAAAAAAAAAAAAAAAAAAAAAAAAAAAAAAAAAAAAAAAAAAAAAAAAAAAAAAAAAAAAAAAAAAAAAAAAAAAAAAAAAAAAAAAAAAAAAAAAAAAAAAAAAAAAAAAAAAAAAAAAAAAAAAAAAAAAAAAAAAAAAAAAAAAAAAAAAAAAAAAAAAAAAAAAAAAAAAAAAAAAAAAAAAAAAAAAAAAAAAAAAAAAAAAAAAAAAAAAAAAAAAAAAAAAAAAAAAAAAAAAAAAAAAAAAAAAAAAAAAAAAAAAAAAAAAAAAAAAAAAAAAAAAAAAAAAAAAAAAAAAAAAAAAAAAAAAAAAAAAAAAAAAAAAAAAAAAAAAAAAAAAAAAAAAAAAAAAAAAAAAAAAAAAAAAAAAAAAAAAAAAAAAAAAAAAAAAAAAAAAAAAAAAAAAAAAAAAAAAAAAAAAAAAAAAAAAAAAAAAAAAAAAAAAAAAAAAAAAAAAAAAAAAAAAAAAAAAAAAAAAAAAAAAAAAAAAAAAAAAAAAAAAAAAAAAAAAAAAAAAAAAAAAAAAAAAAAAAAAAAAAAAAAAAAAAAAAAAAAAAAAAAAAAAAAAAAAAAAAAAAAAAAAAAAAAAAAAAAAAAAAAAAAAAAAAAAAAAAAAAAAAAAAAAAAAAAAAAAAAAAAAAAAAAAAAAAAAAAAAAAAAAAAAAAAAAAAAAAAAAAAAAAAAAAAAAAAAAAAAAAAAAAAAAAAAAAAAAAAAAAAAAAAAAAAAAAAAAAAAAAAAAAAAAAAAAAAAAAAAAAAAAAAAAAAAAAAAAAAAAAAAAAAAAAAAAAAAAAAAAAAAAAAAAAAAAAAAAAAAAAAAAAAAAAAAAAAAAAAAAAAAAAAAAAAAAAAAAAAAAAAAAAAAAAAAAAAAAAAAAAAAAAAAAAAAAAAAAAAAAAAAAAAAAAAAAAAAAAAAAAAAAAAAAAAAAAAAAAAAAAAAAAAAAAAAAAAAAAAAAAAAAAAAAAAAAAAAAAAAAAAAAAAAAAAAAAAAAAAAAAAAAAAAAAAAAAAAAAAAAAAAAAAAAAAAAAAAAAAAAAAAAAAAAAAAAAAAAAAAAAAAAAAAAAAAAAAAAAAAAAAAAAAAAAAAAAAAAAAAAAAAAAAAAAAAAAAAAAAAAAAAAAAAAAAAAAAAAAAAAAAAAAAAAAAAAAAAAAAAAAAAAAAAAAAAAAAAAAAAAAAAAAAAAAAAAAAAAAAAAAAAAAAAAAAAAAAAAAAAAAAAAAAAAAAAAAAAAAAAAAAAAAAAAAAAAAAAAAAAAAAAAAAAAAAAAAAAAAAAAAAAAAAAAAAAAAAAAAAAAAAAAAAAAAAAAAAAAAAAAAAAAAAAAAAAAAAAAAAAAAAAAAAAAAAAAAAAAAAAAAAAAAAAAAAAAAAAAAAAAAAAAAAAAAAAAAAAAAAAAAAAAAAAAAAAAAAAAAAAAAAAAAAAAAAAAAAAAAAAAAAAAAAAAAAAAAAAAAAAAAAAAAAAAAAAAAAAAAAAAAAAAAAAAAAAAAAAAAAAAAAAAAAAAAAAAAAAAAAAAAAAAAAAAAAAAAAAAAAAAAAAAAAAAAAAAAAAAAAAAAAAAAAAAAAAAAAAAAAAAAAAAAAAAAAAAAAAAAAAAAAAAAAAAAAAAAAAAAAAAAAAAAAAAAAAAAAAAAAAAAAAAAAAAAAAAAAAAAAAAAAAAAAAAAAAAAAAAAAAAAAAAAAAAAAAAAAAAAAAAAAAAAAAAAAAAAAAAAAAAAAAAAAAAAAAAAAAAAAAAAAAAAAAAAAAAAAAAAAAAAAAAAAAAAAAAAAAAAAAAAAAAAAAAAAAAAAAAAAAAAAAAAAAAAAAAAAAAAAAAAAAAAAAAAAAAAAAAAAAAAAAAAAAAAAAAAAAAAAAAAAAAAAAAAAAAAAAAAAAAAAAAAAAAAAAAAAAAAAAAAAAAAAAAAAAAAAAAAAAAAAAAAAAAAAAAAAAAAAAAAAAAAAAAAAAAAAAAAAAAAAAAAAAAAAAAAAAAAAAAAAAAAAAAAAAAAAAAAAAAAAAAAAAAAAAAAAAAAAAAAAAAAAAAAAAAAAAAAAAAAAAAAAAAAAAAAAAAAAAAAAAAAAAAAAAAAAAAAAAAAAAAAAAAAAAAAAAAAAAAAAAAAAAAAAAAAAAAAAAAAAAAAAAAAAAAAAAAAAAAAAAAAAAAAAAAAAAAAAAAAAAAAAAAAAAAAAAAAAAAAAAAAAAAAAAAAAAAAAAAAAAAAAAAAAAAAAAAAAAAAAAAAAAAAAAAAAAAAAAAAAAAAAAAAAAAAAAAAAAAAAAAAAAAAAAAAAAAAAAAAAAAAAAAAAAAAAAAAAAAAAAAAAAAAAAAAAAAAAAAAAAAAAAAAAAAAAAAAAAAAAAAAAAAAAAAAAAAAAAAAAAAAAAAAAAAAAAAAAAAAAAAAAAAAAAAAAAAAAAAAAAAAAAAAAAAAAAAAAAAAAAAAAAAAAAAAAAAAAAAAAAAAAAAAAAAAAAAAAAAAAAAAAAAAAAAAAAAAAAAAAAAAAAAAAAAAAAAAAAAAAAAAAAAAAAAAAAAAAAAAAAAAAAAAAAAAAAAAAAAAAAAAAAAAAAAAAAAAAAAAAAAAAAAAAAAAAAAAAAAAAAAAAAAAAAAAAAAAAAAAAAAAAAAAAAAAAAAAAAAAAAAAAAAAAAAAAAAAAAAAAAAAAAAAAAAAAAAAAAAAAAAAAAAAAAAAAAAAAAAAAAAAAAAAAAAAAAAAAAAAAAAAAAAAAAAAAAAAAAAAAAAAAAAAAAAAAAAAAAAAAAAAAAAAAAAAAAAAAAAAAAAAAAAAAAAAAAAAAAAAAAAAAAAAAAAAAAAAAAAAAAAAAAAAAAAAAAAAAAAAAAAAAAAAAAAAAAAAAAAAAAAAAAAAAAAAAAAAAAAAAAAAAAAAAAAAAAAAAAAAAAAAAAAAAAAAAAAAAAAAAAAAAAAAAAAAAAAAAAAAAAAAAAAAAAAAAAAAAAAAAAAAAAAAAAAAAAAAAAAAAAAAAAAAAAAAAAAAAAAAAAAAAAAAAAAAAAAAAAAAAAAAAAAAAAAAAAAAAAAAAAAAAAAAAAAAAAAAAAAAAAAAAAAAAAAAAAAAAAAAAAAAAAAAAAAAAAAAAAAAAAAAAAAAAAAAAAAAAAAAAAAAAAAAAAAAAAAAAAAAAAAAAAAAAAAAAAAAAAAAAAAAAAAAAAAAAAAAAAAAAAAAAAAAAAAAAAAAAAAAAAAAAAAAAAAAAAAAAAAAAAAAAAAAAAAAAAAAAAAAAAAAAAAAAAAAAAAAAAAAAAAAAAAAAAAAAAAAAAAAAAAAAAAAAAAAAAAAAAAAAAAAAAAAAAAAAAAAAAAAAAAAAAAAAAAAAAAAAAAAAAAAAAAAAAAAAAAAAAAAAAAAAAAAAAAAAAAAAAAAAAAAAAAAAAAAAAAAAAAAAAAAAAAAAAAAAAAAAAAAAAAAAAAAAAAAAAAAAAAAAAAAAAAAAAAAAAAAAAAAAAAAAAAAAAAAAAAAAAAAAAAAAAAAAAAAAAAAAAAAAAAAAAAAAAAAAAAAAAAAAAAAAAAAAAAAAAAAAAAAAAAAAAAAAAAAAAAAAAAAAAAAAAAAAAAAAAAAAAAAAAAAAAAAAAAAAAAAAAAAAAAAAAAAAAAAAAAAAAAAAAAAAAAAAAAAAAAAAAAAAAAAAAAAAAAAAAAAAAAAAAAAAAAAAAAAAAAAAAAAAAAAAAAAAAAAAAAAAAAAAAAAAAAAAAAAAAAAAAAAAAAAAAAAAAAAAAAAAAAAAAAAAAAAAAAAAAAAAAAAAAAAAAAAAAAAAAAAAAAAAAAAAAAAAAAAAAAAAAAAAAAAAAAAAAAAAAAAAAAAAAAAAAAAAAAAAAAAAAAAAAAAAAAAAAAAAAAAAAAAAAAAAAAAAAAAAAAAAAAAAAAAAAAAAAAAAAAAAAAAAAAAAAAAAAAAAAAAAAAAAAAAAAAAAAAAAAAAAAAAAAAAAAAAAAAAAAAAAAAAAAAAAAAAAAAAAAAAAAAAAAAAAAAAAAAAAAAAAAAAAAAAAAAAAAAAAAAAAAAAAAAAAAAAAAAAAAAAAAAAAAAAAAAAAAAAAAAAAAAAAAAAAAAAAAAAAAAAAAAAAAAAAAAAAAAAAAAAAAAAAAAAAAAAAAAAAAAAAAAAAAAAAAAAAAAAAAAAAAAAAAAAAAAAAAAAAAAAAAAAAAAAAAAAAAAAAAAAAAAAAAAAAAAAAAAAAAAAAAAAAAAAAAAAAAAAAAAAAAAAAAAAAAAAAAAAAAAAAAAAAAAAAAAAAAAAAAAAAAAAAAAAAAAAAAAAAAAAAAAAAAAAAAAAAAAAAAAAAAAAAAAAAAAAAAAAAAAAAAAAAAAAAAAAAAAAAAAAAAAAAAAAAAAAAAAAAAAAAAAAAAAAAAAAAAAAAAAAAAAAAAAAAAAAAAAAAAAAAAAAAAAAAAAAAAAAAAAAAAAAAAAAAAAAAAAAAAAAAAAAAAAAAAAAAAAAAAAAAAAAAAAAAAAAAAAAAAAAAAAAAAAAAAAAAAAAAAAAAAAAAAAAAAAAAAAAAAAAAAAAAAAAAAAAAAAAAAAAAAAAAAAAAAAAAAAAAAAAAAAAAAAAAAAAAAAAAAAAAAAAAAAAAAAAAAAAAAAAAAAAAAAAAAAAAAAAAAAAAAAAAAAAAAAAAAAAAAAAAAAAAAAAAAAAAAAAAAAAAAAAAAAAAAAAAAAAAAAAAAAAAAAAAAAAAAAAAAAAAAAAAAAAAAAAAAAAAAAAAAAAAAAAAAAAAAAAAAAAAAAAAAAAAAAAAAAAAAAAAAAAAAAAAAAAAAAAAAAAAAAAAAAAAAAAAAAAAAAAAAAAAAAAAAAAAAAAAAAAAAAAAAAAAAAAAAAAAAAAAAAAAAAAAAAAAAAAAAAAAAAAAAAAAAAAAAAAAAAAAAAAAAAAAAAAAAAAAAAAAAAAAAAAAAAAAAAAAAAAAAAAAAAAAAAAAAAAAAAAAAAAAAAAAAAAAAAAAAAAAAAAAAAAAAAAAAAAAAAAAAAAAAAAAAAAAAAAAAAAAAAAAAAAAAAAAAAAAAAAAAAAAAAAAAAAAAAAAAAAAAAAAAAAAAAAAAAAAAAAAAAAAAAAAAAAAAAAAAAAAAAAAAAAAAAAAAAAAAAAAAAAAAAAAAAAAAAAAAAAAAAAAAAAAAAAAAAAAAAAAAAAAAAAAAAAAAAAAAAAAAAAAAAAAAAAAAAAAAAAAAAAAAAAAAAAAAAAAAAAAAAAAAAAAAAAAAAAAAAAAAAAAAAAAAAAAAAAAAAAAAAAAAAAAAAAAAAAAAAAAAAAAAAAAAAAAAAAAAAAAAAAAAAAAAAAAAAAAAAAAAAAAAAAAAAAAAAAAAAAAAAAAAAAAAAAAAAAAAAAAAAAAAAAAAAAAAAAAAAAAAAAAAAAAAAAAAAAAAAAAAAAAAAAAAAAAAAAAAAAAAAAAAAAAAAAAAAAAAAAAAAAAAAAAAAAAAAAAAAAAAAAAAAAAAAAAAAAAAAAAAAAAAAAAAAAAAAAAAAAAAAAAAAAAAAAAAAAAAAAAAAAAAAAAAAAAAAAAAAAAAAAAAAAAAAAAAAAAAAAAAAAAAAAAAAAAAAAAAAAAAAAAAAAAAAAAAAAAAAAAAAAAAAAAAAAAAAAAAAAAAAAAAAAAAAAAAAAAAAAAAAAAAAAAAAAAAAAAAAAAAAAAAAAAAAAAAAAAAAAAAAAAAAAAAAAAAAAAAAAAAAAAAAAAAAAAAAAAAAAAAAAAAAAAAAAAAAAAAAAAAAAAAAAAAAAAAAAAAAAAAAAAAAAAAAAAAAAAAAAAAAAAAAAAAAAAAAAAAAAAAAAAAAAAAAAAAAAAAAAAAAAAAAAAAAAAAAAAAAAAAAAAAAAAAAAAAAAAAAAAAAAAAAAAAAAAAAAAAAAAAAAAAAAAAAAAAAAAAAAAAAAAAAAAAAAAAAAAAAAAAAAAAAAAAAAAAAAAAAAAAAAAAAAAAAAAAAAAAAAAAAAAAAAAAAAAAAAAAAAAAAAAAAAAAAAAAAAAAAAAAAAAAAAAAAAAAAAAAAAAAAAAAAAAAAAAAAAAAAAAAAAAAAAAAAAAAAAAAAAAAAAAAAAAAAAAAAAAAAAAAAAAAAAAAAAAAAAAAAAAAAAAAAAAAAAAAAAAAAAAAAAAAAAAAAAAAAAAAAAAAAAAAAAAAAAAAAAAAAAAAAAAAAAAAAAAAAAAAAAAAAAAAAAAAAAAAAAAAAAAAAAAAAAAAAAAAAAAAAAAAAAAAAAAAAAAAAAAAAAAAAAAAAAAAAAAAAAAAAAAAAAAAAAAAAAAAAAAAAAAAAAAAAAAAAAAAAAAAAAAAAAAAAAAAAAAAAAAAAAAAAAAAAAAAAAAAAAAAAAAAAAAAAAAAAAAAAAAAAAAAAAAAAAAAAAAAAAAAAAAAAAAAAAAAAAAAAAAAAAAAAAAAAAAAAAAAAAAAAAAAAAAAAAAAAAAAAAAAAAAAAAAAAAAAAAAAAAAAAAAAAAAAAAAAAAAAAAAAAAAAAAAAAAAAAAAAAAAAAAAAAAAAAAAAAAAAAAAAAAAAAAAAAAAAAAAAAAAAAAAAAAAAAAAAAAAAAAAAAAAAAAAAAAAAAAAAAAAAAAAAAAAAAAAAAAAAAAAAAAAAAAAAAAAAAAAAAAAAAAAAAAAAAAAAAAAAAAAAAAAAAAAAAAAAAAAAAAAAAAAAAAAAAAAAAAAAAAAAAAAAAAAAAAAAAAAAAAAAAAAAAAAAAAAAAAAAAAAAAAAAAAAAAAAAAAAAAAAAAAAAAAAAAAAAAAAAAAAAAAAAAAAAAAAAAAAAAAAAAAAAAAAAAAAAAAAAAAAAAAAAAAAAAAAAAAAAAAAAAAAAAAAAAAAAAAAAAAAAAAAAAAAAAAAAAAAAAAAAAAAAAAAAAAAAAAAAAAAAAAAAAAAAAAAAAAAAAAAAAAAAAAAAAAAAAAAAAAAAAAAAAAAAAAAAAAAAAAAAAAAAAAAAAAAAAAAAAAAAAAAAAAAAAAAAAAAAAAAAAAAAAAAAAAAAAAAAAAAAAAAAAAAAAAAAAAAAAAAAAAAAAAAAAAAAAAAAAAAAAAAAAAAAAAAAAAAAAAAAAAAAAAAAAAAAAAAAAAAAAAAAAAAAAAAAAAAAAAAAAAAAAAAAAAAAAAAAAAAAAAAAAAAAAAAAAAAAAAAAAAAAAAAAAAAAAAAAAAAAAAAAAAAAAAAAAAAAAAAAAAAAAAAAAAAAAAAAAAAAAAAAAAAAAAAAAAAAAAAAAAAAAAAAAAAAAAAAAAAAAAAAAAAAAAAAAAAAAAAAAAAAAAAAAAAAAAAAAAAAAAAAAAAAAAAAAAAAAAAAAAAAAAAAAAAAAAAAAAAAAAAAAAAAAAAAAAAAAAAAAAAAAAAAAAAAAAAAAAAAAAAAAAAAAAAAAAAAAAAAAAAAAAAAAAAAAAAAAAAAAAAAAAAAAAAAAAAAAAAAAAAAAAAAAAAAAAAAAAAAAAAAAAAAAAAAAAAAAAAAAAAAAAAAAAAAAAAAAAAAAAAAAAAAAAAAAAAAAAAAAAAAAAAAAAAAAAAAAAAAAAAAAAAAAAAAAAAAAAAAAAAAAAAAAAAAAAAAAAAAAAAAAAAAAAAAAAAAAAAAAAAAAAAAAAAAAAAAAAAAAAAAAAAAAAAAAAAAAAAAAAAAAAAAAAAAAAAAAAAAAAAAAAAAAAAAAAAAAAAAAAAAAAAAAAAAAAAAAAAAAAAAAAAAAAAAAAAAAAAAAAAAAAAAAAAAAAAAAAAAAAAAAAAAAAAAAAAAAAAAAAAAAAAAAAAAAAAAAAAAAAAAAAAAAAAAAAAAAAAAAAAAAAAAAAAAAAAAAAAAAAAAAAAAAAAAAAAAAAAAAAAAAAAAAAAAAAAAAAAAAAAAAAAAAAAAAAAAAAAAAAAAAAAAAAAAAAAAAAAAAAAAAAAAAAAAAAAAAAAAAAAAAAAAAAAAAAAAAAAAAAAAAAAAAAAAAAAAAAAAAAAAAAAAAAAAAAAAAAAAAAAAAAAAAAAAAAAAAAAAAAAAAAAAAAAAAAAAAAAAAAAAAAAAAAAAAAAAAAAAAAAAAAAAAAAAAAAAAAAAAAAAAAAAAAAAAAAAAAAAAAAAAAAAAAAAAAAAAAAAAAAAAAAAAAAAAAAAAAAAAAAAAAAAAAAAAAAAAAAAAAAAAAAAAAAAAAAAAAAAAAAAAAAAAAAAAAAAAAAAAAAAAAAAAAAAAAAAAAAAAAAAAAAAAAAAAAAAAAAAAAAAAAAAAAAAAAAAAAAAAAAAAAAAAAAAAAAAAAAAAAAAAAAAAAAAAAAAAAAAAAAAAAAAAAAAAAAAAAAAAAAAAAAAAAAAAAAAAAAAAAAAAAAAAAAAAAAAAAAAAAAAAAAAAAAAAAAAAAAAAAAAAAAAAAAAAAAAAAAAAAAAAAAAAAAAAAAAAAAAAAAAAAAAAAAAAAAAAAAAAAAAAAAAAAAAAAAAAAAAAAAAAAAAAAAAAAAAAAAAAAAAAAAAAAAAAAAAAAAAAAAAAAAAAAAAAAAAAAAAAAAAAAAAAAAAAAAAAAAAAAAAAAAAAAAAAAAAAAAAAAAAAAAAAAAAAAAAAAAAAAAAAAAAAAAAAAAAAAAAAAAAAAAAAAAAAAAAAAAAAAAAAAAAAAAAAAAAAAAAAAAAAAAAAAAAAAAAAAAAAAAAAAAAAAAAAAAAAAAAAAAAAAAAAAAAAAAAAAAAAAAAAAAAAAAAAAAAAAAAAAAAAAAAAAAAAAAAAAAAAAAAAAAAAAAAAAAAAAAAAAAAAAAAAAAAAAAAAAAAAAAAAAAAAAAAAAAAAAAAAAAAAAAAAAAAAAAAAAAAAAAAAAAAAAAAAAAAAAAAAAAAAAAAAAAAAAAAAAAAAAAAAAAAAAAAAAAAAAAAAAAAAAAAAAAAAAAAAAAAAAAAAAAAAAAAAAAAAAAAAAAAAAAAAAAAAAAAAAAAAAAAAAAAAAAAAAAAAAAAAAAAAAAAAAAAAAAAAAAAAAAAAAAAAAAAAAAAAAAAAAAAAAAAAAAAAAAAAAAAAAAAAAAAAAAAAAAAAAAAAAAAAAAAAAAAAAAAAAAAAAAAAAAAAAAAAAAAAAAAAAAAAAAAAAAAAAAAAAAAAAAAAAAAAAAAAAAAAAAAAAAAAAAAAAAAAAAAAAAAAAAAAAAAAAAAAAAAAAAAAAAAAAAAAAAAAAAAAAAAAAAAAAAAAAAAAAAAAAAAAAAAAAAAAAAAAAAAAAAAAAAAAAAAAAAAAAAAAAAAAAAAAAAAAAAAAAAAAAAAAAAAAAAAAAAAAAAAAAAAAAAAAAAAAAAAAAAAAAAAAAAAAAAAAAAAAAAAAAAAAAAAAAAAAAAAAAAAAAAAAAAAAAAAAAAAAAAAAAAAAAAAAAAAAAAAAAAAAAAAAAAAAAAAAAAAAAAAAAAAAAAAAAAAAAAAAAAAAAAAAAAAAAAAAAAAAAAAAAAAAAAAAAAAAAAAAAAAAAAAAAAAAAAAAAAAAAAAAAAAAAAAAAAAAAAAAAAAAAAAAAAAAAAAAAAAAAAAAAAAAAAAAAAAAAAAAAAAAAAAAAAAAAAAAAAAAAAAAAAAAAAAAAAAAAAAAAAAAAAAAAAAAAAAAAAAAAAAAAAAAAAAAAAAAAAAAAAAAAAAAAAAAAAAAAAAAAAAAAAAAAAAAAAAAAAAAAAAAAAAAAAAAAAAAAAAAAAAAAAAAAAAAAAAAAAAAAAAAAAAAAAAAAAAAAAAAAAAAAAAAAAAAAAAAAAAAAAAAAAAAAAAAAAAAAAAAAAAAAAAAAAAAAAAAAAAAAAAAAAAAAAAAAAAAAAAAAAAAAAAAAAAAAAAAAAAAAAAAAAAAAAAAAAAAAAAAAAAAAAAAAAAAAAAAAAAAAAAAAAAAAAAAAAAAAAAAAAAAAAAAAAAAAAAAAAAAAAAAAAAAAAAAAAAAAAAAAAAAAAAAAAAAAAAAAAAAAAAAAAAAAAAAAAAAAAAAAAAAAAAAAAAAAAAAAAAAAAAAAAAAAAAAAAAAAAAAAAAAAAAAAAAAAAAAAAAAAAAAAAAAAAAAAAAAAAAAAAAAAAAAAAAAAAAAAAAAAAAAAAAAAAAAAAAAAAAAAAAAAAAAAAAAAAAAAAAAAAAAAAAAAAAAAAAAAAAAAAAAAAAAAAAAAAAAAAAAAAAAAAAAAAAAAAAAAAAAAAAAAAAAAAAAAAAAAAAAAAAAAAAAAAAAAAAAAAAAAAAAAAAAAAAAAAAAAAAAAAAAAAAAAAAAAAAAAAAAAAAAAAAAAAAAAAAAAAAAAAAAAAAAAAAAAAAAAAAAAAAAAAAAAAAAAAAAAAAAAAAAAAAAAAAAAAAAAAAAAAAAAAAAAAAAAAAAAAAAAAAAAAAAAAAAAAAAAAAAAAAAAAAAAAAAAAAAAAAAAAAAAAAAAAAAAAAAAAAAAAAAAAAAAAAAAAAAAAAAAAAAAAAAAAAAAAAAAAAAAAAAAAAAAAAAAAAAAAAAAAAAAAAAAAAAAAAAAAAAAAAAAAAAAAAAAAAAAAAAAAAAAAAAAAAAAAAAAAAAAAAAAAAAAAAAAAAAAAAAAAAAAAAAAAAAAAAAAAAAAAAAAAAAAAAAAAAAAAAAAAAAAAAAAAAAAAAAAAAAAAAAAAAAAAAAAAAAAAAAAAAAAAAAAAAAAAAAAAAAAAAAAAAAAAAAAAAAAAAAAAAAAAAAAAAAAAAAAAAAAAAAAAAAAAAAAAAAAAAAAAAAAAAAAAAAAAAAAAAAAAAAAAAAAAAAAAAAAAAAAAAAAAAAAAAAAAAAAAAAAAAAAAAAAAAAAAAAAAAAAAAAAAAAAAAAAAAAAAAAAAAAAAAAAAAAAAAAAAAAAAAAAAAAAAAAAAAAAAAAAAAAAAAAAAAAAAAAAAAAAAAAAAAAAAAAAAAAAAAAAAAAAAAAAAAAAAAAAAAAAAAAAAAAAAAAAAAAAAAAAAAAAAAAAAAAAAAAAAAAAAAAAAAAAAAAAAAAAAAAAAAAAAAAAAAAAAAAAAAAAAAAAAAAAAAAAAAAAAAAAAAAAAAAAAAAAAAAAAAAAAAAAAAAAAAAAAAAAAAAAAAAAAAAAAAAAAAAAAAAAAAAAAAAAAAAAAAAAAAAAAAAAAAAAAAAAAAAAAAAAAAAAAAAAAAAAAAAAAAAAAAAAAAAAAAAAAAAAAAAAAAAAAAAAAAAAAAAAAAAAAAAAAAAAAAAAAAAAAAAAAAAAAAAAAAAAAAAAAAAAAAAAAAAAAAAAAAAAAAAAAAAAAAAAAAAAAAAAAAAAAAAAAAAAAAAAAAAAAAAAAAAAAAAAAAAAAAAAAAAAAAAAAAAAAAAAAAAAAAAAAAAAAAAAAAAAAAAAAAAAAAAAAAAAAAAAAAAAAAAAAAAAAAAAAAAAAAAAAAAAAAAAAAAAAAAAAAAAAAAAAAAAAAAAAAAAAAAAAAAAAAAAAAAAAAAAAAAAAAAAAAAAAAAAAAAAAAAAAAAAAAAAAAAAAAAAAAAAAAAAAAAAAAAAAAAAAAAAAAAAAAAAAAAAAAAAAAAAAAAAAAAAAAAAAAAAAAAAAAAAAAAAAAAAAAAAAAAAAAAAAAAAAAAAAAAAAAAAAAAAAAAAAAAAAAAAAAAAAAAAAAAAAAAAAAAAAAAAAAAAAAAAAAAAAAAAAAAAAAAAAAAAAAAAAAAAAAAAAAAAAAAAAAAAAAAAAAAAAAAAAAAAAAAAAAAAAAAAAAAAAAAAAAAAAAAAAAAAAAAAAAAAAAAAAAAAAAAAAAAAAAAAAAAAAAAAAAAAAAAAAAAAAAAAAAAAAAAAAAAAAAAAAAAAAAAAAAAAAAAAAAAAAAAAAAAAAAAAAAAAAAAAAAAAAAAAAAAAAAAAAAAAAAAAAAAAAAAAAAAAAAAAAAAAAAAAAAAAAAAAAAAAAAAAAAAAAAAAAAAAAAAAAAAAAAAAAAAAAAAAAAAAAAAAAAAAAAAAAAAAAAAAAAAAAAAAAAAAAAAAAAAAAAAAAAAAAAAAAAAAAAAAAAAAAAAAAAAAAAAAAAAAAAAAAAAAAAAAAAAAAAAAAAAAAAAAAAAAAAAAAAAAAAAAAAAAAAAAAAAAAAAAAAAAAAAAAAAAAAAAAAAAAAAAAAAAAAAAAAAAAAAAAAAAAAAAAAAAAAAAAAAAAAAAAAAAAAAAAAAAAAAAAAAAAAAAAAAAAAAAAAAAAAAAAAAAAAAAAAAAAAAAAAAAAAAAAAAAAAAAAAAAAAAAAAAAAAAAAAAAAAAAAAAAAAAAAAAAAAAAAAAAAAAAAAAAAAAAAAAAAAAAAAAAAAAAAAAAAAAAAAAAAAAAAAAAAAAAAAAAAAAAAAAAAAAAAAAAAAAAAAAAAAAAAAAAAAAAAAAAAAAAAAAAAAAAAAAAAAAAAAAAAAAAAAAAAAAAAAAAAAAAAAAAAAAAAAAAAAAAAAAAAAAAAAAAAAAAAAAAAAAAAAAAAAAAAAAAAAAAAAAAAAAAAAAAAAAAAAAAAAAAAAAAAAAAAAAAAAAAAAAAAAAAAAAAAAAAAAAAAAAAAAAAAAAAAAAAAAAAAAAAAAAAAAAAAAAAAAAAAAAAAAAAAAAAAAAAAAAAAAAAAAAAAAAAAAAAAAAAAAAAAAAAAAAAAAAAAAAAAAAAAAAAAAAAAAAAAAAAAAAAAAAAAAAAAAAAAAAAAAAAAAAAAAAAAAAAAAAAAAAAAAAAAAAAAAAAAAAAAAAAAAAAAAAAAAAAAAAAAAAAAAAAAAAAAAAAAAAAAAAAAAAAAAAAAAAAAAAAAAAAAAAAAAAAAAAAAAAAAAAAAAAAAAAAAAAAAAAAAAAAAAAAAAAAAAAAAAAAAAAAAAAAAAAAAAAAAAAAAAAAAAAAAAAAAAAAAAAAAAAAAAAAAAAAAAAAAAAAAAAAAAAAAAAAAAAAAAAAAAAAAAAAAAAAAAAAAAAAAAAAAAAAAAAAAAAAAAAAAAAAAAAAAAAAAAAAAAAAAAAAAAAAAAAAAAAAAAAAAAAAAAAAAAAAAAAAAAAAAAAAAAAAAAAAAAAAAAAAAAAAAAAAAAAAAAAAAAAAAAAAAAAAAAAAAAAAAAAAAAAAAAAAAAAAAAAAAAAAAAAAAAAAAAAAAAAAAAAAAAAAAAAAAAAAAAAAAAAAAAAAAAAAAAAAAAAAAAAAAAAAAAAAAAAAAAAAAAAAAAAAAAAAAAAAAAAAAAAAAAAAAAAAAAAAAAAAAAAAAAAAAAAAAAAAAAAAAAAAAAAAAAAAAAAAAAAAAAAAAAAAAAAAAAAAAAAAAAAAAAAAAAAAAAAAAAAAAAAAAAAAAAAAAAAAAAAAAAAAAAAAAAAAAAAAAAAAAAAAAAAAAAAAAAAAAAAAAAAAAAAAAAAAAAAAAAAAAAAAAAAAAAAAAAAAAAAAAAAAAAAAAAAAAAAAAAAAAAAAAAAAAAAAAAAAAAAAAAAAAAAAAAAAAAAAAAAAAAAAAAAAAAAAAAAAAAAAAAAAAAAAAAAAAAAAAAAAAAAAAAAAAAAAAAAAAAAAAAAAAAAAAAAAAAAAAAAAAAAAAAAAAAAAAAAAAAAAAAAAAAAAAAAAAAAAAAAAAAAAAAAAAAAAAAAAAAAAAAAAAAAAAAAAAAAAAAAAAAAAAAAAAAAAAAAAAAAAAAAAAAAAAAAAAAAAAAAAAAAAAAAAAAAAAAAAAAAAAAAAAAAAAAAAAAAAAAAAAAAAAAAAAAAAAAAAAAAAAAAAAAAAAAAAAAAAAAAAAAAAAAAAAAAAAAAAAAAAAAAAAAAAAAAAAAAAAAAAAAAAAAAAAAAAAAAAAAAAAAAAAAAAAAAAAAAAAAAAAAAAAAAAAAAAAAAAAAAAAAAAAAAAAAAAAAAAAAAAAAAAAAAAAAAAAAAAAAAAAAAAAAAAAAAAAAAAAAAAAAAAAAAAAAAAAAAAAAAAAAAAAAAAAAAAAAAAAAAAAAAAAAAAAAAAAAAAAAAAAAAAAAAAAAAAAAAAAAAAAAAAAAAAAAAAAAAAAAAAAAAAAAAAAAAAAAAAAAAAAAAAAAAAAAAAAAAAAAAAAAAAAAAAAAAAAAAAAAAAAAAAAAAAAAAAAAAAAAAAAAAAAAAAAAAAAAAAAAAAAAAAAAAAAAAAAAAAAAAAAAAAAAAAAAAAAAAAAAAAAAAAAAAAAAAAAAAAAAAAAAAAAAAAAAAAAAAAAAAAAAAAAAAAAAAAAAAAAAAAAAAAAAAAAAAAAAAAAAAAAAAAAAAAAAAAAAAAAAAAAAAAAAAAAAAAAAAAAAAAAAAAAAAAAAAAAAAAAAAAAAAAAAAAAAAAAAAAAAAAAAAAAAAAAAAAAAAAAAAAAAAAAAAAAAAAAAAAAAAAAAAAAAAAAAAAAAAAAAAAAAAAAAAAAAAAAAAAAAAAAAAAAAAAAAAAAAAAAAAAAAAAAAAAAAAAAAAAAAAAAAAAAAAAAAAAAAAAAAAAAAAAAAAAAAAAAAAAAAAAAAAAAAAAAAAAAAAAAAAAAAAAAAAAAAAAAAAAAAAAAAAAAAAAAAAAAAAAAAAAAAAAAAAAAAAAAAAAAAAAAAAAAAAAAAAAAAAAAAAAAAAAAAAAAAAAAAAAAAAAAAAAAAAAAAAAAAAAAAAAAAAAAAAAAAAAAAAAAAAAAAAAAAAAAAAAAAAAAAAAAAAAAAAAAAAAAAAAAAAAAAAAAAAAAAAAAAAAAAAAAAAAAAAAAAAAAAAAAAAAAAAAAAAAAAAAAAAAAAAAAAAAAAAAAAAAAAAAAAAAAAAAAAAAAAAAAAAAAAAAAAAAAAAAAAAAAAAAAAAAAAAAAAAAAAAAAAAAAAAAAAAAAAAAAAAAAAAAAAAAAAAAAAAAAAAAAAAAAAAAAAAAAAAAAAAAAAAAAAAAAAAAAAAAAAAAAAAAAAAAAAAAAAAAAAAAAAAAAAAAAAAAAAAAAAAAAAAAAAAAAAAAAAAAAAAAAAAAAAAAAAAAAAAAAAAAAAAAAAAAAAAAAAAAAAAAAAAAAAAAAAAAAAAAAAAAAAAAAAAAAAAAAAAAAAAAAAAAAAAAAAAAAAAAAAAAAAAAAAAAAAAAAAAAAAAAAAAAAAAAAAAAAAAAAAAAAAAAAAAAAAAAAAAAAAAAAAAAAAAAAAAAAAAAAAAAAAAAAAAAAAAAAAAAAAAAAAAAAAAAAAAAAAAAAAAAAAAAAAAAAAAAAAAAAAAAAAAAAAAAAAAAAAAAAAAAAAAAAAAAAAAAAAAAAAAAAAAAAAAAAAAAAAAAAAAAAAAAAAAAAAAAAAAAAAAAAAAAAAAAAAAAAAAAAAAAAAAAAAAAAAAAAAAAAAAAAAAAAAAAAAAAAAAAAAAAAAAAAAAAAAAAAAAAAAAAAAAAAAAAAAAAAAAAAAAAAAAAAAAAAAAAAAAAAAAAAAAAAAAAAAAAAAAAAAAAAAAAAAAAAAAAAAAAAAAAAAAAAAAAAAAAAAAAAAAAAAAAAAAAAAAAAAAAAAAAAAAAAAAAAAAAAAAAAAAAAAAAAAAAAAAAAAAAAAAAAAAAAAAAAAAAAAAAAAAAAAAAAAAAAAAAAAAAAAAAAAAAAAAAAAAAAAAAAAAAAAAAAAAAAAAAAAAAAAAAAAAAAAAAAAAAAAAAAAAAAAAAAAAAAAAAAAAAAAAAAAAAAAAAAAAAAAAAAAAAAAAAAAAAAAAAAAAAAAAAAAAAAAAAAAAAAAAAAAAAAAAAAAAAAAAAAAAAAAAAAAAAAAAAAAAAAAAAAAAAAAAAAAAAAAAAAAAAAAAAAAAAAAAAAAAAAAAAAAAAAAAAAAAAAAAAAAAAAAAAAAAAAAAAAAAAAAAAAAAAAAAAAAAAAAAAAAAAAAAAAAAAAAAAAAAAAAAAAAAAAAAAAAAAAAAAAAAAAAAAAAAAAAAAAAAAAAAAAAAAAAAAAAAAAAAAAAAAAAAAAAAAAAAAAAAAAAAAAAAAAAAAAAAAAAAAAAAAAAAAAAAAAAAAAAAAAAAAAAAAAAAAAAAAAAAAAAAAAAAAAAAAAAAAAAAAAAAAAAAAAAAAAAAAAAAAAAAAAAAAAAAAAAAAAAAAAAAAAAAAAAAAAAAAAAAAAAAAAAAAAAAAAAAAAAAAAAAAAAAAAAAAAAAAAAAAAAAAAAAAAAAAAAAAAAAAAAAAAAAAAAAAAAAAAAAAAAAAAAAAAAAAAAAAAAAAAAAAAAAAAAAAAAAAAAAAAAAAAAAAAAAAAAAAAAAAAAAAAAAAAAAAAAAAAAAAAAAAAAAAAAAAAAAAAAAAAAAAAAAAAAAAAAAAAAAAAAAAAAAAAAAAAAAAAAAAAAAAAAAAAAAAAAAAAAAAAAAAAAAAAAAAAAAAAAAAAAAAAAAAAAAAAAAAAAAAAAAAAAAAAAAAAAAAAAAAAAAAAAAAAAAAAAAAAAAAAAAAAAAAAAAAAAAAAAAAAAAAAAAAAAAAAAAAAAAAAAAAAAAAAAAAAAAAAAAAAAAAAAAAAAAAAAAAAAAAAAAAAAAAAAAAAAAAAAAAAAAAAAAAAAAAAAAAAAAAAAAAAAAAAAAAAAAAAAAAAAAAAAAAAAAAAAAAAAAAAAAAAAAAAAAAAAAAAAAAAAAAAAAAAAAAAAAAAAAAAAAAAAAAAAAAAAAAAAAAAAAAAAAAAAAAAAAAAAAAAAAAAAAAAAAAAAAAAAAAAAAAAAAAAAAAAAAAAAAAAAAAAAAAAAAAAAAAAAAAAAAAAAAAAAAAAAAAAAAAAAAAAAAAAAAAAAAAAAAAAAAAAAAAAAAAAAAAAAAAAAAAAAAAAAAAAAAAAAAAAAAAAAAAAAAAAAAAAAAAAAAAAAAAAAAAAAAAAAAAAAAAAAAAAAAAAAAAAAAAAAAAAAAAAAAAAAAAAAAAAAAAAAAAAAAAAAAAAAAAAAAAAAAAAAAAAAAAAAAAAAAAAAAAAAAAAAAAAAAAAAAAAAAAAAAAAAAAAAAAAAAAAAAAAAAAAAAAAAAAAAAAAAAAAAAAAAAAAAAAAAAAAAAAAAAAAAAAAAAAAAAAAAAAAAAAAAAAAAAAAAAAAAAAAAAAAAAAAAAAAAAAAAAAAAAAAAAAAAAAAAAAAAAAAAAAAAAAAAAAAAAAAAAAAAAAAAAAAAAAAAAAAAAAAAAAAAAAAAAAAAAAAAAAAAAAAAAAAAAAAAAAAAAAAAAAAAAAAAAAAAAAAAAAAAAAAAAAAAAAAAAAAAAAAAAAAAAAAAAAAAAAAAAAAAAAAAAAAAAAAAAAAAAAAAAAAAAAAAAAAAAAAAAAAAAAAAAAAAAAAAAAAAAAAAAAAAAAAAAAAAAAAAAAAAAAAAAAAAAAAAAAAAAAAAAAAAAAAAAAAAAAAAAAAAAAAAAAAAAAAAAAAAAAAAAAAAAAAAAAAAAAAAAAAAAAAAAAAAAAAAAAAAAAAAAAAAAAAAAAAAAAAAAAAAAAAAAAAAAAAAAAAAAAAAAAAAAAAAAAAAAAAAAAAAAAAAAAAAAAAAAAAAAAAAAAAAAAAAAAAAAAAAAAAAAAAAAAAAAAAAAAAAAAAAAAAAAAAAAAAAAAAAAAAAAAAAAAAAAAAAAAAAAAAAAAAAAAAAAAAAAAAAAAAAAAAAAAAAAAAAAAAAAAAAAAAAAAAAAAAAAAAAAAAAAAAAAAAAAAAAAAAAAAAAAAAAAAAAAAAAAAAAAAAAAAAAAAAAAAAAAAAAAAAAAAAAAAAAAAAAAAAAAAAAAAAAAAAAAAAAAAAAAAAAAAAAAAAAAAAAAAAAAAAAAAAAAAAAAAAAAAAAAAAAAAAAAAAAAAAAAAAAAAAAAAAAAAAAAAAAAAAAAAAAAAAAAAAAAAAAAAAAAAAAAAAAAAAAAAAAAAAAAAAAAAAAAAAAAAAAAAAAAAAAAAAAAAAAAAAAAAAAAAAAAAAAAAAAAAAAAAAAAAAAAAAAAAAAAAAAAAAAAAAAAAAAAAAAAAAAAAAAAAAAAAAAAAAAAAAAAAAAAAAAAAAAAAAAAAAAAAAAAAAAAAAAAAAAAAAAAAAAAAAAAAAAAAAAAAAAAAAAAAAAAAAAAAAAAAAAAAAAAAAAAAAAAAAAAAAAAAAAAAAAAAAAAAAAAAAAAAAAAAAAAAAAAAAAAAAAAAAAAAAAAAAAAAAAAAAAAAAAAAAAAAAAAAAAAAAAAAAAAAAAAAAAAAAAAAAAAAAAAAAAAAAAAAAAAAAAAAAAAAAAAAAAAAAAAAAAAAAAAAAAAAAAAAAAAAAAAAAAAAAAAAAAAAAAAAAAAAAAAAAAAAAAAAAAAAAAAAAAAAAAAAAAAAAAAAAAAAAAAAAAAAAAAAAAAAAAAAAAAAAAAAAAAAAAAAAAAAAAAAAAAAAAAAAAAAAAAAAAAAAAAAAAAAAAAAAAAAAAAAAAAAAAAAAAAAAAAAAAAAAAAAAAAAAAAAAAAAAAAAAAAAAAAAAAAAAAAAAAAAAAAAAAAAAAAAAAAAAAAAAAAAAAAAAAAAAAAAAAAAAAAAAAAAAAAAAAAAAAAAAAAAAAAAAAAAAAAAAAAAAAAAAAAAAAAAAAAAAAAAAAAAAAAAAAAAAAAAAAAAAAAAAAAAAAAAAAAAAAAAAAAAAAAAAAAAAAAAAAAAAAAAAAAAAAAAAAAAAAAAAAAAAAAAAAAAAAAAAAAAAAAAAAAAAAAAAAAAAAAAAAAAAAAAAAAAAAAAAAAAAAAAAAAAAAAAAAAAAAAAAAAAAAAAAAAAAAAAAAAAAAAAAAAAAAAAAAAAAAAAAAAAAAAAAAAAAAAAAAAAAAAAAAAAAAAAAAAAAAAAAAAAAAAAAAAAAAAAAAAAAAAAAAAAAAAAAAAAAAAAAAAAAAAAAAAAAAAAAAAAAAAAAAAAAAAAAAAAAAAAAAAAAAAAAAAAAAAAAAAAAAAAAAAAAAAAAAAAAAAAAAAAAAAAAAAAAAAAAAAAAAAAAAAAAAAAAAAAAAAAAAAAAAAAAAAAAAAAAAAAAAAAAAAAAAAAAAAAAAAAAAAAAAAAAAAAAAAAAAAAAAAAAAAAAAAAAAAAAAAAAAAAAAAAAAAAAAAAAAAAAAAAAAAAAAAAAAAAAAAAAAAAAAAAAAAAAAAAAAAAAAAAAAAAAAAAAAAAAAAAAAAAAAAAAAAAAAAAAAAAAAAAAAAAAAAAAAAAAAAAAAAAAAAAAAAAAAAAAAAAAAAAAAAAAAAAAAAAAAAAAAAAAAAAAAAAAAAAAAAAAAAAAAAAAAAAAAAAAAAAAAAAAAAAAAAAAAAAAAAAAAAAAAAAAAAAAAAAAAAAAAAAAAAAAAAAAAAAAAAAAAAAAAAAAAAAAAAAAAAAAAAAAAAAAAAAAAAAAAAAAAAAAAAAAAAAAAAAAAAAAAAAAAAAAAAAAAAAAAAAAAAAAAAAAAAAAAAAAAAAAAAAAAAAAAAAAAAAAAAAAAAAAAAAAAAAAAAAAAAAAAAAAAAAAAAAAAAAAAAAAAAAAAAAAAAAAAAAAAAAAAAAAAAAAAAAAAAAAAAAAAAAAAAAAAAAAAAAAAAAAAAAAAAAAAAAAAAAAAAAAAAAAAAAAAAAAAAAAAAAAAAAAAAAAAAAAAAAAAAAAAAAAAAAAAAAAAAAAAAAAAAAAAAAAAAAAAAAAAAAAAAAAAAAAAAAAAAAAAAAAAAAAAAAAAAAAAAAAAAAAAAAAAAAAAAAAAAAAAAAAAAAAAAAAAAAAAAAAAAAAAAAAAAAAAAAAAAAAAAAAAAAAAAAAAAAAAAAAAAAAAAAAAAAAAAAAAAAAAAAAAAAAAAAAAAAAAAAAAAAAAAAAAAAAAAAAAAAAAAAAAAAAAAAAAAAAAAAAAAAAAAAAAAAAAAAAAAAAAAAAAAAAAAAAAAAAAAAAAAAAAAAAAAAAAAAAAAAAAAAAAAAAAAAAAAAAAAAAAAAAAAAAAAAAAAAAAAAAAAAAAAAAAAAAAAAAAAAAAAAAAAAAAAAAAAAAAAAAAAAAAAAAAAAAAAAAAAAAAAAAAAAAAAAAAAAAAAAAAAAAAAAAAAAAAAAAAAAAAAAAAAAAAAAAAAAAAAAAAAAAAAAAAAAAAAAAAAAAAAAAAAAAAAAAAAAAAAAAAAAAAAAAAAAAAAAAAAAAAAAAAAAAAAAAAAAAAAAAAAAAAAAAAAAAAAAAAAAAAAAAAAAAAAAAAAAAAAAAAAAAAAAAAAAAAAAAAAAAAAAAAAAAAAAAAAAAAAAAAAAAAAAAAAAAAAAAAAAAAAAAAAAAAAAAAAAAAAAAAAAAAAAAAAAAAAAAAAAAAAAAAAAAAAAAAAAAAAAAAAAAAAAAAAAAAAAAAAAAAAAAAAAAAAAAAAAAAAAAAAAAAAAAAAAAAAAAAAAAAAAAAAAAAAAAAAAAAAAAAAAAAAAAAAAAAAAAAAAAAAAAAAAAAAAAAAAAAAAAAAAAAAAAAAAAAAAAAAAAAAAAAAAAAAAAAAAAAAAAAAAAAAAAAAAAAAAAAAAAAAAAAAAAAAAAAAAAAAAAAAAAAAAAAAAAAAAAAAAAAAAAAAAAAAAAAAAAAAAAAAAAAAAAAAAAAAAAAAAAAAAAAAAAAAAAAAAAAAAAAAAAAAAAAAAAAAAAAAAAAAAAAAAAAAAAAAAAAAAAAAAAAAAAAAAAAAAAAAAAAAAAAAAAAAAAAAAAAAAAAAAAAAAAAAAAAAAAAAAAAAAAAAAAAAAAAAAAAAAAAAAAAAAAAAAAAAAAAAAAAAAAAAAAAAAAAAAAAAAAAAAAAAAAAAAAAAAAAAAAAAAAAAAAAAAAAAAAAAAAAAAAAAAAAAAAAAAAAAAAAAAAAAAAAAAAAAAAAAAAAAAAAAAAAAAAAAAAAAAAAAAAAAAAAAAAAAAAAAAAAAAAAAAAAAAAAAAAAAAAAAAAAAAAAAAAAAAAAAAAAAAAAAAAAAAAAAAAAAAAAAAAAAAAAAAAAAAAAAAAAAAAAAAAAAAAAAAAAAAAAAAAAAAAAAAAAAAAAAAAAAAAAAAAAAAAAAAAAAAAAAAAAAAAAAAAAAAAAAAAAAAAAAAAAAAAAAAAAAAAAAAAAAAAAAAAAAAAAAAAAAAAAAAAAAAAAAAAAAAAAAAAAAAAAAAAAAAAAAAAAAAAAAAAAAAAAAAAAAAAAAAAAAAAAAAAAAAAAAAAAAAAAAAAAAAAAAAAAAAAAAAAAAAAAAAAAAAAAAAAAAAAAAAAAAAAAAAAAAAAAAAAAAAAAAAAAAAAAAAAAAAAAAAAAAAAAAAAAAAAAAAAAAAAAAAAAAAAAAAAAAAAAAAAAAAAAAAAAAAAAAAAAAAAAAAAAAAAAAAAAAAAAAAAAAAAAAAAAAAAAAAAAAAAAAAAAAAAAAAAAAAAAAAAAAAAAAAAAAAAAAAAAAAAAAAAAAAAAAAAAAAAAAAAAAAAAAAAAAAAAAAAAAAAAAAAAAAAAAAAAAAAAAAAAAAAAAAAAAAAAAAAAAAAAAAAAAAAAAAAAAAAAAAAAAAAAAAAAAAAAAAAAAAAAAAAAAAAAAAAAAAAAAAAAAAAAAAAAAAAAAAAAAAAAAAAAAAAAAAAAAAAAAAAAAAAAAAAAAAAAAAAAAAAAAAAAAAAAAAAAAAAAAAAAAAAAAAAAAAAAAAAAAAAAAAAAAAAAAAAAAAAAAAAAAAAAAAAAAAAAAAAAAAAAAAAAAAAAAAAAAAAAAAAAAAAAAAAAAAAAAAAAAAAAAAAAAAAAAAAAAAAAAAAAAAAAAAAAAAAAAAAAAAAAAAAAAAAAAAAAAAAAAAAAAAAAAAAAAAAAAAAAAAAAAAAAAAAAAAAAAAAAAAAAAAAAAAAAAAAAAAAAAAAAAAAAAAAAAAAAAAAAAAAAAAAAAAAAAAAAAAAAAAAAAAAAAAAAAAAAAAAAAAAAAAAAAAAAAAAAAAAAAAAAAAAAAAAAAAAAAAAAAAAAAAAAAAAAAAAAAAAAAAAAAAAAAAAAAAAAAAAAAAAAAAAAAAAAAAAAAAAAAAAAAAAAAAAAAAAAAAAAAAAAAAAAAAAAAAAAAAAAAAAAAAAAAAAAAAAAAAAAAAAAAAAAAAAAAAAAAAAAAAAAAAAAAAAAAAAAAAAAAAAAAAAAAAAAAAAAAAAAAAAAAAAAAAAAAAAAAAAAAAAAAAAAAAAAAAAAAAAAAAAAAAAAAAAAAAAAAAAAAAAAAAAAAAAAAAAAAAAAAAAAAAAAAAAAAAAAAAAAAAAAAAAAAAAAAAAAAAAAAAAAAAAAAAAAAAAAAAAAAAAAAAAAAAAAAAAAAAAAAAAAAAAAAAAAAAAAAAAAAAAAAAAAAAAAAAAAAAAAAAAAAAAAAAAAAAAAAAAAAAAAAAAAAAAAAAAAAAAAAAAAAAAAAAAAAAAAAAAAAAAAAAAAAAAAAAAAAAAAAAAAAAAAAAAAAAAAAAAAAAAAAAAAAAAAAAAAAAAAAAAAAAAAAAAAAAAAAAAAAAAAAAAAAAAAAAAAAAAAAAAAAAAAAAAAAAAAAAAAAAAAAAAAAAAAAAAAAAAAAAAAAAAAAAAAAAAAAAAAAAAAAAAAAAAAAAAAAAAAAAAAAAAAAAAAAAAAAAAAAAAAAAAAAAAAAAAAAAAAAAAAAAAAAAAAAAAAAAAAAAAAAAAAAAAAAAAAAAAAAAAAAAAAAAAAAAAAAAAAAAAAAAAAAAAAAAAAAAAAAAAAAAAAAAAAAAAAAAAAAAAAAAAAAAAAAAAAAAAAAAAAAAAAAAAAAAAAAAAAAAAAAAAAAAAAAAAAAAAAAAAAAAAAAAAAAAAAAAAAAAAAAAAAAAAAAAAAAAAAAAAAAAAAAAAAAAAAAAAAAAAAAAAAAAAAAAAAAAAAAAAAAAAAAAAAAAAAAAAAAAAAAAAAAAAAAAAAAAAAAAAAAAAAAAAAAAAAAAAAAAAAAAAAAAAAAAAAAAAAAAAAAAAAAAAAAAAAAAAAAAAAAAAAAAAAAAAAAAAAAAAAAAAAAAAAAAAAAAAAAAAAAAAAAAAAAAAAAAAAAAAAAAAAAAAAAAAAAAAAAAAAAAAAAAAAAAAAAAAAAAAAAAAAAAAAAAAAAAAAAAAAAAAAAAAAAAAAAAAAAAAAAAAAAAAAAAAAAAAAAAAAAAAAAAAAAAAAAAAAAAAAAAAAAAAAAAAAAAAAAAAAAAAAAAAAAAAAAAAAAAAAAAAAAAAAAAAAAAAAAAAAAAAAAAAAAAAAAAAAAAAAAAAAAAAAAAAAAAAAAAAAAAAAAAAAAAAAAAAAAAAAAAAAAAAAAAAAAAAAAAAAAAAAAAAAAAAAAAAAAAAAAAAAAAAAAAAAAAAAAAAAAAAAAAAAAAAAAAAAAAAAAAAAAAAAAAAAAAAAAAAAAAAAAAAAAAAAAAAAAAAAAAAAAAAAAAAAAAAAAAAAAAAAAAAAAAAAAAAAAAAAAAAAAAAAAAAAAAAAAAAAAAAAAAAAAAAAAAAAAAAAAAAAAAAAAAAAAAAAAAAAAAAAAAAAAAAAAAAAAAAAAAAAAAAAAAAAAAAAAAAAAAAAAAAAAAAAAAAAAAAAAAAAAAAAAAAAAAAAAAAAAAAAAAAAAAAAAAAAAAAAAAAAAAAAAAAAAAAAAAAAAAAAAAAAAAAAAAAAAAAAAAAAAAAAAAAAAAAAAAAAAAAAAAAAAAAAAAAAAAAAAAAAAAAAAAAAAAAAAAAAAAAAAAAAAAAAAAAAAAAAAAAAAAAAAAAAAAAAAAAAAAAAAAAAAAAAAAAAAAAAAAAAAAAAAAAAAAAAAAAAAAAAAAAAAAAAAAAAAAAAAAAAAAAAAAAAAAAAAAAAAAAAAAAAAAAAAAAAAAAAAAAAAAAAAAAAAAAAAAAAAAAAAAAAAAAAAAAAAAAAAAAAAAAAAAAAAAAAAAAAAAAAAAAAAAAAAAAAAAAAAAAAAAAAAAAAAAAAAAAAAAAAAAAAAAAAAAAAAAAAAAAAAAAAAAAAAAAAAAAAAAAAAAAAAAAAAAAAAAAAAAAAAAAAAAAAAAAAAAAAAAAAAAAAAAAAAAAAAAAAAAAAAAAAAAAAAAAAAAAAAAAAAAAAAAAAAAAAAAAAAAAAAAAAAAAAAAAAAAAAAAAAAAAAAAAAAAAAAAAAAAAAAAAAAAAAAAAAAAAAAAAAAAAAAAAAAAAAAAAAAAAAAAAAAAAAAAAAAAAAAAAAAAAAAAAAAAAAAAAAAAAAAAAAAAAAAAAAAAAAAAAAAAAAAAAAAAAAAAAAAAAAAAAAAAAAAAAAAAAAAAAAAAAAAAAAAAAAAAAAAAAAAAAAAAAAAAAAAAAAAAAAAAAAAAAAAAAAAAAAAAAAAAAAAAAAAAAAAAAAAAAAAAAAAAAAAAAAAAAAAAAAAAAAAAAAAAAAAAAAAAAAAAAAAAAAAAAAAAAAAAAAAAAAAAAAAAAAAAAAAAAAAAAAAAAAAAAAAAAAAAAAAAAAAAAAAAAAAAAAAAAAAAAAAAAAAAAAAAAAAAAAAAAAAAAAAAAAAAAAAAAAAAAAAAAAAAAAAAAAAAAAAAAAAAAAAAAAAAAAAAAAAAAAAAAAAAAAAAAAAAAAAAAAAAAAAAAAAAAAAAAAAAAAAAAAAAAAAAAAAAAAAAAAAAAAAAAAAAAAAAAAAAAAAAAAAAAAAAAAAAAAAAAAAAAAAAAAAAAAAAAAAAAAAAAAAAAAAAAAAAAAAAAAAAAAAAAAAAAAAAAAAAAAAAAAAAAAAAAAAAAAAAAAAAAAAAAAAAAAAAAAAAAAAAAAAAAAAAAAAAAAAAAAAAAAAAAAAAAAAAAAAAAAAAAAAAAAAAAAAAAAAAAAAAAAAAAAAAAAAAAAAAAAAAAAAAAAAAAAAAAAAAAAAAAAAAAAAAAAAAAAAAAAAAAAAAAAAAAAAAAAAAAAAAAAAAAAAAAAAAAAAAAAAAAAAAAAAAAAAAAAAAAAAAAAAAAAAAAAAAAAAAAAAAAAAAAAAAAAAAAAAAAAAAAAAAAAAAAAAAAAAAAAAAAAAAAAAAAAAAAAAAAAAAAAAAAAAAAAAAAAAAAAAAAAAAAAAAAAAAAAAAAAAAAAAAAAAAAAAAAAAAAAAAAAAAAAAAAAAAAAAAAAAAAAAAAAAAAAAAAAAAAAAAAAAAAAAAAAAAAAAAAAAAAAAAAAAAAAAAAAAAAAAAAAAAAAAAAAAAAAAAAAAAAAAAAAAAAAAAAAAAAAAAAAAAAAAAAAAAAAAAAAAAAAAAAAAAAAAAAAAAAAAAAAAAAAAAAAAAAAAAAAAAAAAAAAAAAAAAAAAAAAAAAAAAAAAAAAAAAAAAAAAAAAAAAAAAAAAAAAAAAAAAAAAAAAAAAAAAAAAAAAAAAAAAAAAAAAAAAAAAAAAAAAAAAAAAAAAAAAAAAAAAAAAAAAAAAAAAAAAAAAAAAAAAAAAAAAAAAAAAAAAAAAAAAAAAAAAAAAAAAAAAAAAAAAAAAAAAAAAAAAAAAAAAAAAAAAAAAAAAAAAAAAAAAAAAAAAAAAAAAAAAAAAAAAAAAAAAAAAAAAAAAAAAAAAAAAAAAAAAAAAAAAAAAAAAAAAAAAAAAAAAAAAAAAAAAAAAAAAAAAAAAAAAAAAAAAAAAAAAAAAAAAAAAAAAAAAAAAAAAAAAAAAAAAAAAAAAAAAAAAAAAAAAAAAAAAAAAAAAAAAAAAAAAAAAAAAAAAAAAAAACAAAAAAAAAAAAAAAAAAAAAAAAAAAAAAAAAAAAAAAAAAAAAAAAAAAAAAAAAAAAAAAAAAAAAAAAAAAAAAAAAAAAAAAAAAAAAAAAAAAAAAAAAAAAAAAAAAAAAAAAAAAAAAAAAAAAAAAAAAAAAAAAAAAAAAAAAAAAAAAAAAAAAAAAAAAAAAAAAAAAAAAAAAAAAAAAAAAAAAAAAAAAAAAAAAAAAAAAAAAAAAAAAAAAAAAAAAAAAAAAAAAAAAAAAAAAAAAAAAAAAAAAAAAAAAAAAAAAAAAAAAAAAAAAAAAAAAAAAAAAAAAAAAAAAAAAAAAAAAAAAAAAAAAAAAAAAAAAAAAAAAAAAAAAAAAAAAAAAAAAAAAAAAAAAAAAAAAAAAAAAAAAAAAAAAAAAAAAAAAAAAAAAAAAAAAAAAAAAAAAAAAAAAAAAAAAAAAAAAAAAAAAAAAAAAAAAAAAAAAAAAAAAAAAAAAAAAAAAAAAAAAAAAAAAAAAAAAAAAAAAAAAAAAAAAAAAAAAAAAAAAAAAAAAAAAAAAAAAAAAAAAAAAAAAAAAAAAAAAAAAAAAAAAAAAAAAAAAAAAAAAAAAAAAAAAAAAAAAAAAAAAAAAAAAAAAAAAAAAAAAAAAAAAAAAAAAAAAAAAAAAAAAAAAAAAAAAAAAAAAAAAAAAAAAAAAAAAAAAAAAAAAAAAAAAAAAAAAAAAAAAAAAAAAAAAAAAAAAAAAAAAAAAAAAAAAAAAAAAAAAAAAAAAAAAAAAAAAAAAAAAAAAAAAAAAAAAAAAAAAAAAAAAAAAAAAAAAAAAAAAAAAAAAAAAAAAAAAAAAAAAAAAAAAAAAAAAAAAAAAAAAAAAAAAAAAAAAAAAAAAAAAAAAAAAAAAAAAAAAAAAAAAAAAAAAAAAAAAAAAAAAAAAAAAAAAAAAAAAAAAAAAAAAAAAAAAAAAAAAAAAAAAAAAAAAAAAAAAAAAAAAAAAAAAAAAAAAAAAAAAAAAAAAAAAAAAAAAAAAAAAAAAAAAAAAAAAAAAAAAAAAAAAAAAAAAAAAAAAAAAAAAAAAAAAAAAAAAAAAAAAAAAAAAAAAAAAAAAAAAAAAAAAAAAAAAAAAAAAAAAAAAAAAAAAAAAAAAAAAAAAAAAAAAAAAAAAAAAAAAAAAAAAAAAAAAAAAAAAAAAAAAAAAAAAAAAAAAAAAAAAAAAAAAAAAAAAAAAAAAAAAAAAAAAAAAAAAAAAAAAAAAAAAAAAAAAAAAAAAAAAAAAAAAAAAAAAAAAAAAAAAAAAAAAAAAAAAAAAAAAAAAAAAAAAAAAAAAAAAAAAAAAAAAAAAAAAAAAAAAAAAAAAAAAAAAAAAAAAAAAAAAAAAAAAAAAAAAAAAAAAAAAAAAAAAAAAAAAAAAAAAAAAAAAAAAAAAAAAAAAAAAAAAAAAAAAAAAAAAAAAAAAAAAAAAAAAAAAAAAAAAAAAAAAAAAAAAAAAAAAAAAAAAAAAAAAAAAAAAAAAAAAAAAAAAAAAAAAAAAAAAAAAAAAAAAAAAAAAAAAAAAAAAAAAAAAAAAAAAAAAAAAAAAAAAAAAAAAAAAAAAAAAAAAAAAAAAAAAAAAAAAAAAAAAAAAAAAAAAAAAAAAAAAAAAAAAAAAAAAAAAAAAAAAAAAAAAAAAAAAAAAAAAAAAAAAAAAAAAAAAAAAAAAAAAAAAAAAAAAAAAAAAAAAAAAAAAAAAAAAAAAAAAAAAAAAAAAAAAAAAAAAAAAAAAAAAAAAAAAAAAAAAAAAAAAAAAAAAAAAAAAAAAAAAAAAAAAAAAAAAAAAAAAAAAAAAAAAAAAAAAAAAAAAAAAAAAAAAAAAAAAAAAAAAAAAAAAAAAAAAAAAAAAAAAAAAAAAAAAAAAAAAAAAAAAAAAAAAAAAAAAAAAAAAAAAAAAAAAAAAAAAAAAAAAAAAAAAAAAAAAAAAAAAAAAAAAAAAAAAAAAAAAAAAAAAAAAAAAAAAAAAAAAAAAAAAAAAAAAAAAAAAAAAAAAAAAAAAAAAAAAAAAAAAAAAAAAAAAAAAAAAAAAAAAAAAAAAAAAAAAAAAAAAAAAAAAAAAAAAAAAAAAAAAAAAAAAAAAAAAAAAAAAAAAAAAAAAAAAAAAAAAAAAAAAAAAAAAAAAAAAAAAAAAAAAAAAAAAAAAAAAAAAAAAAAAAAAAAAAAAAAAAAAAAAAAAAAAAAAAAAAAAAAAAAAAAAAAAAAAAAAAAAAAAAAAAAAAAAAAAAAAAAAAAAAAAAAAAAAAAAAAAAAAAAAAAAAAAAAAAAAAAAAAAAAAAAAAAAAAAAAAAAAAAAAAAAAAAAAAAAAAAAAAAAAAAAAAAAAAAAAAAAAAAAAAAAAAAAAAAAAAAAAAAAAAAAAAAAAAAAAAAAAAAAAAAAAAAAAAAAAAAAAAAAAAAAAAAAAAAAAAAAAAAAAAAAAAAAAAAAAAAAAAAAAAAAAAAAAAAAAAAAAAAAAAAAAAAAAAAAAAAAAAAAAAAAAAAAAAAAAAAAAAAAAAAAAAAAAAAAAAAAAAAAAAAAAAAAAAAAAAAAAAAAAAAAAAAAAAAAAAAAAAAAAAAAAAAAAAAAAAAAAAAAAAAAAAAAAAAAAAAAAAAAAAAAAAAAAAAAAAAAAAAAAAAAAAAAAAAAAAAAAAAAAAAAAAAAAAAAAAAAAAAAAAAAAAAAAAAAAAAAAAAAAAAAAAAAAAAAAAAAAAAAAAAAAAAAAAAAAAAAAAAAAAAAAAAAAAAAAAAAAAAAAAAAAAAAAAAAAAAAAAAAAAAAAAAAAAAAAAAAAAAAAAAAAAAAAAAAAAAAAAAAAAAAAAAAAAAAAAAAAAAAAAAAAAAAAAAAAAAAAAAAAAAAAAAAAAAAAAAAAAAAAAAAAAAAAAAAAAAAAAAAAAAAAAAAAAAAAAAAAAAAAAAAAAAAAAAAAAAAAAAAAAAAAAAAAAAAAAAAAAAAAAAAAAAAAAAAAAAAAAAAAAAAAAAAAAAAAAAAAAAAAAAAAAAAAAAAAAAAAAAAAAAAAAAAAAAAAAAAAAAAAAAAAAAAAAAAAAAAAAAAAAAAAAAAAAAAAAAAAAAAAAAAAAAAAAAAAAAAAAAAAAAAAAAAAAAAAAAAAAAAAAAAAAAAAAAAAAAAAAAAAAAAAAAAAAAAAAAAAAAAAAAAAAAAAAAAAAAAAAAAAAAAAAAAAAAAAAAAAAAAAAAAAAAAAAAAAAAAAAAAAAAAAAAAAAAAAAAAAAAAAAAAAAAAAAAAAAAAAAAAAAAAAAAAAAAAAAAAAAAAAAAAAAAAAAAAAAAAAAAAAAAAAAAAAAAAAAAAAAAAAAAAAAAAAAAAAAAAAAAAAAAAAAAAAAAAAAAAAAAAAAAAAAAAAAAAAAAAAAAAAAAAAAAAAAAAAAAAAAAAAAAAAAAAAAAAAAAAAAAAAAAAAAAAAAAAAAAAAAAAAAAAAAAAAAAAAAAAAAAAAAAAAAAAAAAAAAAAAAAAAAAAAAAAAAAAAAAAAAAAAAAAAAAAAAAAAAAAAAAAAAAAAAAAAAAAAAAAAAAAAAAAAAAAAAAAAAAAAAAAAAAAAAAAAAAAAAAAAAAAAAAAAAAAAAAAAAAAAAAAAAAAAAAAAAAAAAAAAAAAAAAAAAAAAAAAAAAAAAAAAAAAAAAAAAAAAAAAAAAAAAAAAAAAAAAAAAAAAAAAAAAAAAAAAAAAAAAAAAAAAAAAAAAAAAAAAAAAAAAAAAAAAAAAAAAAAAAAAAAAAAAAAAAAAAAAAAAAAAAAAAAAAAAAAAAAAAAAAAAAAAAAAAAAAAAAAAAAAAAAAAAAAAAACAAAAAAAAAAAAAAAAAAAAAAAAAAAAAAAAAAAAAAAAAAAAAAAAAAAAAAAAAAAAAAAAAAAAAAAAAAAAAAAAAAAAAAAAAAAAAAAAAAAAAAAAAAAAAAAAAAAAAAAAAAAAAAAAAAAAAAAAAAAAAAAAAAAAAAAAAAAAAAAAAAAAAAAAAAAAAAAAAAAAAAAAAAAAAAAAAAAAAAAAAAAAAAAAAAAAAAAAAAAAAAAAAAAAAAAAAAAAAAAAAAAAAAAAAAAAAAAAAAAAAAAAAAAAAAAAAAAAAAAAAAAAAAAAAAAAAAAAAAAAAAAAAAAAAAAAAAAAAAAAAAAAAAAAAAAAAAAAAAAAAAAAAAAAAAAAAAAAAAAAAAAAAAAAAAAAAAAAAAAAAAAAAAAAAAAAAAAAAAAAAAAAAAAAAAAAAAAAAAAAAAAAAAAAAAAAAAAAAAAAAAAAAAAAAAAAAAAAAAAAAAAAAAAAAAAAAAAAAAAAAAAAAAAAAAAAAAAAAAAAAAAAAAAAAAAAAAAAAAAAAAAAAAAAAAAAAAAAAAAAAAAAAAAAAAAAAAAAAAAAAAAAAAAAAAAAAAAAAAAAAAAAAAAAAAAAAAAAAAAAAAAAAAAAAAAAAAAAAAAAAAAAAAAAAAAAAAAAAAAAAAAAAAAAAAAAAAAAAAAAAAAAAAAAAAAAAAAAAAAAAAAAAAAAAAAAAAAAAAAAAAAAAAAAAAAAAAAAAAAAAAAAAAAAAAAAAAAAAAAAAAAAAAAAAAAAAAAAAAAAAAAAAAAAAAAAAAAAAAAAAAAAAAAAAAAAAAAAAAAAAAAAAAAAAAAAAAAAAAAAAAAAAAAAAAAAAAAAAAAAAAAAAAAAAAAAAAAAAAAAAAAAAAAAAAAAAAAAAAAAAAAAAAAAAAAAAAAAAAAAAAAAAAAAAAAAAAAAAAAAAAAAAAAAAAAAAAAAAAAAAAAAAAAAAAAAAAAAAAAAAAAAAAAAAAAAAAAAAAAAAAAAAAAAAAAAAAAAAAAAAAAAAAAAAAAAAAAAAAAAAAAAAAAAAAAAAAAAAAAAAAAAAAAAAAAAAAAAAAAAAAAAAAAAAAAAAAAAAAAAAAAAAAAAAAAAAAAAAAAAAAAAAAAAAAAAAAAAAAAAAAAAAAAAAAAAAAAAAAAAAAAAAAAAAAAAAAAAAAAAAAAAAAAAAAAAAAAAAAAAAAAAAAAAAAAAAAAAAAAAAAAAAAAAAAAAAAAAAAAAAAAAAAAAAAAAAAAAAAAAAAAAAAAAAAAAAAAAAAAAAAAAAAAAAAAAAAAAAAAAAAAAAAAAAAAAAAAAAAAAAAAAAAAAAAAAAAAAAAAAAAAAAAAAAAAAAAAAAAAAAAAAAAAAAAAAAAAAAAAAAAAAAAAAAAAAAAAAAAAAAAAAAAAAAAAAAAAAAAAAAAAAAAAAAAAAAAAAAAAAAAAAAAAAAAAAAAAAAAAAAAAAAAAAAAAAAAAAAAAAAAAAAAAAAAAAAAAAAAAAAAAAAAAAAAAAAAAAAAAAAAAAAAAAAAAAAAAAAAAAAAAAAAAAAAAAAAAAAAAAAAAAAAAAAAAAAAAAAAAAAAAAAAAAAAAAAAAAAAAAAAAAAAAAAAAAAAAAAAAAAAAAAAAAAAAAAAAAAAAAAAAAAAAAAAAAAAAAAAAAAAAAAAAAAAAAAAAAAAAAAAAAAAAAAAAAAAAAAAAAAAAAAAAAAAAAAAAAAAAAAAAAAAAAAAAAAAAAAAAAAAAAAAAAAAAAAAAAAAAAAAAAAAAAAAAAAAAAAAAAAAAAAAAAAAAAAAAAAAAAAAAAAAAAAAAAAAAAAAAAAAAAAAAAAAAAAAAAAAAAAAAAAAAAAAAAAAAAAAAAAAAAAAAAAAAAAAAAAAAAAAAAAAAAAAAAAAAAAAAAAAAAAAAAAAAAAAAAAAAAAAAAAAAAAAAAAAAAAAAAAAAAAAAAAAAAAAAAAAAAAAAAAAAAAAAAAAAAAAAAAAAAAAAAAAAAAAAAAAAAAAAAAAAAAAAAAAAAAAAAAAAAAAAAAAAAAAAAAAAAAAAAAAAAAAAAAAAAAAAAAAAAAAAAAAAAAAAAAAAAAAAAAAAAAAAAAAAAAAAAAAAAAAAAAAAAAAAAAAAAAAAAAAAAAAAAAAAAAAAAAAAAAAAAAAAAAAAAAAAAAAAAAAAAAAAAAAAAAAAAAAAAAAACAAAAAAAAAAAAAAAAAAAAAAAAAAAAAAAAAAAAAAAAAAAAAAAAAAAAAAAAAAAAAAAAAAAAAAAAAAAAAAAAAAAAAAAAAAAAAAAAAAAAAAAAAAAAAAAAAAAAAAAAAAAAAAAAAAAAAAAAAAAAAAAAAAAAAAAAAAAAAAAAAAAAAAAAAAAAAAAAAAAAAAAAAAAAAAAAAAAAAAAAAAAAAAAAAAAAAAAAAAAAAAAAAAAAAAAAAAAAAAAAAAAAAAAAAAAAAAAAAAAAAAAAAAAAAAAAAAAAAAAAAAAAAAAAAAAAAAAAAAAAAAAAAAAAAAAAAAAAAAAAAAAAAAAAAAAAAAAAAAAAAAAAAAAAAAAAAAAAAAAAAAAAAAAAAAAAAAAAAAAAAAAAAAACAAAAAAAAAAAAAAAAAAAAAAAAAAAAAAAAAAAAAAAAAAAAAAAAAAAAAAAAAAAAAAAAAAAAAAAAAAACAAAAAAAAAAAAAAAAAAAAAAAAAAAAAAAAAAAAAAAAAAAAAAAAAAAAAAAAAAAAAAAAAAAAAAAAAAAAAAAAAAAAAAAAAAAAAAAAAAAAAAAAAAAAAAAAAAAAAAAAAAAAAAAAAAAAAAAAAAAAAAAAAAAAAAAAAAAAAAAAAAAAAAAAAAAAAAAAAAAAAAAAAAAAAAAAAAAAAAAAAAAAAAAAAAAAAAAAAAAAAAAAAAAAAAAAAAAAAAAAAAAAAAAAAAAAAAAAAAAAAAAAAAAAAAAAAAAAAAAAAAAAAAAAAAAAAAAAAAAAAAAAAAAAAAAAAAAAAAAAAAAAAAAAAAAAAAAAAAAAAAAAAAAAAAAAAAAAAAAAAAAAAAAAAAAAAAAAAAAAAAAAAAAAAAAAAAAAAAAAAAAAAAAAAAAAAAAAAAAAAAAAAAAAAAAAAAAAAAAAAAAAAAAAAAAAAAAAAAAAAAAAAAAAAAAAAAAAAAAAAAAAAAAAAAAAAAAAAAAAAAAAAAAAAAAAAAAAAAAAAAAAAAAAAAAAAAAAAAAAAAAAAAAAAAAAAAAAAAAAAAAAAAAAAAAAAAAAAAAAAAAAAAAAAAAAAAAAAAAAAAAAAAAAAAAAAAAAAAAAAAAAAAAAAAAAAAAAAAAAAAAAAAAAAAAAAAAAAAAAAAAAAAAAAAAAAAAAAAAAAAAAAAAAAAAAAAAAAAAAAAAAAAAAAAAAAAAAAAAAAAAAAAAAAAAAACAAAAAAAAAAAAAAAAAAAAAAAAAAAAAAAAAAAAAAAAAAAAAAAAAAAAAAAAAAAAAAAAAAAAAAAAAAAAAAAAAAAAAAAAAAAAAAAAAAAAAAAAAAAAAAAAAAAAAAAAAAAAAAAAAAAAAAAAAAAAAAAAAAAAAAAAAAAAAAAAAAAAAAAAAAAAAAAAAAAAAAAAAAAAAAAAAAAAAAAAAAAAAAAAAAAAAAAAAAAAAAAAAAAAAAAAAAAAAAAAAAAAAAAAAAAAAAAAAAAAAAAAAAAAAAAAAAAAAAAAAAAAAAAAAAAAAAAAAAAAAAAAAAAAAAAAAAAAAAAAAAAAAAAAAAAAAAAAAAAAAAAAAAAAAAAAAAAAAAAAAAAAAAAAAAAAAAAAAAAAAAAAAAAAAAAAAAAAAAAAAAAAAAAAAAAAAAAAAAAAAAAAAAAAAAAAAAAAAAAAAAAAAAAAAAAAAAAAAAAAAAAAAAAAAAAAAAAAAAAAAAAAAAAAAAAAAAAAAAAAAAAAAAAAAAAAAAAAAAAAAAAAAAAAAAAAAAAAAAAAAAAAAAAAAAAAAAAAAAAAAAAAAAAAAAAAAAAAAAAAAAAAAAAAAAAAAAAAAAAAAAAAAAAAAAAAAAAAAAAAAAAAAAAAAAAAAAAAAAAAAAAAAAAAAAAAAAAAAAAAAAAAAAAAAAAAAAAAAAAAAAAAAAAAAAAAAAAAAAAAAAAAAAAAAAAAAAAAAAAAAAAAAAAAAAAAAAAAAAAAAAAAAAAAAAAAAAAAAAAAAAAAAAAAAAAAAAAAAAAAAAAAAAAAAAAAAAAAAAAAAAAAAAAAAAAAAAAAAAAAAAAAAAAAAAAAAAAAAAAAAAAAAAAAAAAAAAAAAAAAAAAAAAAAAAAAAAAAAAAAAAAAAAAAAAAAAAAAAAAAAAAAAAAAAAAAAAAAAAAAAAAAAAAAAAAAAAAAAAAAAAAAAAAAAAAAAAAAAAAAAAAAAAAAAAAAAAAAAAAAAAAAAAAAAAAAAAAAAAAAAAAAAAAAAAAAAAAAAAAAAAAAAAAAAAAAAAAAAAAAAAAAAAAAAAAAAAAAAAAAAAAAAAAAAAAAAAAAAAAAAAAAAAAAAAAAAAAAAAAAAAAAAAAAAAAAAAAAAAAAAAAAAAAAAAAAAAAAAAAAAAAAAAAAAAAAAAAAAAAAAAAAAAAAAAAAAAAAAAAAAAAAAAAAAAAAAAAAAAAAAAAAAAAAAAAAAAAAAAAAAAAAAAAAAAAAAAAAAAAAAAAAAAAAAAAAAAAAAAAAAAAAAAAAAAAAAAAAAAAAAAAAAAAAAAAAAAAAAAAAAAAAAAAAAAAAAAAAAAAAAAAAAAAAAAAAAAAAAAAAAAAAAAAAAAAAAAAAAAAAAAAAAAAAAAAAAAAAAAAAAAAAAAAAAAAAAAAAAAAAAAAAAAAAAAAAAAAAAAAAAAAAAAAAAAAAAAAAACAAAAAAAAAAAAAAAAAAAAAAAAAAAAAAAAAAAAAAAAAAAAAAAAAAAAAAAAAAAAAAAAAAAAAAAAAAAAAAAAAAAAAAAAAAAAAAAAAAAAAAAAAAAAAAAAAAAAAAAAAAAAAAAAAAAAAAAAAAAAAAAAAAAAAAAAAAAAAAAAAAAAAAAAAAAAAAAAAAAAAAAAAAAAAAAAAAAAAAAAAAAAAAAAAAAAAAAAAAAAAAAAAAAAAAAAAAAAAAAAAAAAAAAAAAAAAAAAAAAAAAAAAAAAAAAAAAAAAAAAAAAAAAAAAAAAAAAAAAAAAAAAAAAAAAAAAAAAAAAAAAAAAAAAAAAAAAAAAAAAAAAAAAAAAAAAAAAAAAAAAAAAAAAAAAAAAAAAAAAAAAAAAAAAAAAAAAAAAAAAAAAAAAAAAAAAAAAAAAAAAAAAAAAAAAAAAAAAAAAAAAAAAAAAAAAAAAAAAAAAAAAAAAAAAAAAAAAAAAAAAAAAAAAAAAAAAAAAAAAAAAAAAAAAAAAAAAAAAAAAAAAAAAAAAAAAAAAAAAAAAAAAAAAAAAAAAAAAAAAAAAAAAAAAAAAAAAAAAAAAAAAAAAAAAAAAAAAAAAAAAAAAAAAAAAAAAAAAAAAAAAAAAAAAAAAAAAAAAAAAAAAAAAAAAAAAAAAAAAAAAAAAAAAAAAAAAAAAAAAAAAAAAAAAAAAAAAAAAAAAAAAAAAAAAAAAAAAAAAAAAAAAAAAAAAAAAAAAAAAAACAAAAAAAAAAAAAAAAAAAAAAAAAAAAAAAAAAAAAAAAAAAAAAAAAAAAAAAAAAAAAAAAAAAAAAAAAAAAAAAAAAAAAAAAAAAAAAAAAAAAAAAAAAAAAAAAAAAAAAAAAAAAAAAAAAAAAAAAAAAAAAAAAAAAAAAAAAAAAAAAAAAAAAAAAAAAAAAAAAAAAAAAAAAAAAAAAAAAAAAAAAAAACAAAAAAAAAAAAAAAAAAAAAAAAAAAAAAAAAAAAAAAAAAAAAAAAAAAAAAAAAAAAAAAAAAAAAAAAAAAAAAAAAAAAAAAAAAAAAAAAAAAAAAAAAAAAAAAAAAAAAAAAAAAAAAAAAAAAAAAAAAAAAAAAAAAAAAAAAAAAAAAAAAAAAAAAAAAAAAAAAAAAAAAAAAAAAAAAAAAAAAAAAAAAAAAAAAAAAAAAAAAAAAAAAAAAAAAAAAAAAAAAAAAAAAAAAAAAAAAAAAAAAAAAAAAAAAAAAAAAAAAAAAAAAAAAAAAAAAAAAAAAAAAAAAAAAAAAAAAAAAAAAAAAAAACAAAAAAAAAAAAAAAAAAAAAAAAAAAAAAAAAAAAAAAAAAAAAAAAAAAAAAAAAAAAAAAAAAAAAAAAAAAAAAAAAAAAAAAAAAAAAAAAAAAAAAAAAAAAAAAAAAAAAAACAAAAAAAAAAAAAAAAAAAAAAAAAAAAAAAAAAAAAAAAAAAAAAAAAAAAAAAAAAAAAAAAAAAAAACAAAAAAAAAAAAAAAAAAAAAAAAAAAAAAAAAAAAAAAAAAAAAAAAAAAAAAAAAAAAAAAAAAAAAAAAAAAAAAAAAAAAAAAAAAAAAAAAAAAAAAAAAAAAAAAAAAAAAAAAAAAAAAAAAAAAAAAAAAAAAAAAAAAAAAAAAAAAAAAAAAAAAAAAAAAAAAAAAAAAAAAAAAAAAAAAAAAAAAAAAAAAAAAAAAAACAAAAAAAAAAAAAAAAAAAAAAAAACAAAAAAAAAAAAAAAAAAAAAAAAAAAAAAAAAAAAAAAAAAAAAAAAAAAAAAAAAAAAAAAAAAAAAAAAAAAAAAAAAAAAAAAAAAAAAAAAAAAAAAAAAAAAAAAAAAAAAAAAAAAAAAAAAAAAAAAAAAAAAAAAAAAAAAAAAAAAAAAAAAAAAAAAAAAAAAAAAAAAAAAAAAAAAAAAAAAAAAAAAAAAAAAAAAAAAAAAAAAAAAAAAAAAAAAAAAAAAAAAAAAAAAAAAAAAAAAAAAAAAAAAAAAAAAAAAAAAAAAAAAAAAAAAAAAAAAAAAAAAAAAAAAAAAAAAAAAAAAAAAAAAAAAAAAAAAAAAAAAAAAAAAAAAAAAAAAAAAAAAAAAAAAAAAAAAAAAAAAAAAAAAAAAAAAAAAAAAAAAAAAAAAAAAAAAAAAAAAAAAAAAAAAAAAAAAAAAAAAAAAAAAAAAAAAAAAAAAAAAAAAAAAAAAAAAAAAAAAAAAAAAAAAAAAAAAAAAAAAAAAAAAAAAAAAAAAAAAAAAAAAAAAAAAAAAAAAAAAAAAAAAAAAAAAAAAAAAAAAAAAAAAAAAAAAAAAAAAAAAAAAAAAAAAAAAAAAAAAAAAAAAAAAAAAAAAAAAAAAAAAAAAAAAAAAAAAAAAAAAAAAAAATAAAAAAAAAAAAAAAAAAAAACAAAAAAAAAAAAAAAAAAAAAAAAAAAAAAAAAAAAAAAAAAAAAAAAAAAAAAAAAAAAAAAAAAAAAAAAAAAAAAAAAAAAAAAAAAAAAAAAAAAAAAAAAAAAAAAAAAAAAAAAAAAAAAAAAAAAAAAAAAAAAAAAAAAAAAAAAAAAAAAAAAAAAAAAAAAAAAAAAAAAAAAAAAAAAAAAAAAAAAAAAAAAAAAAAAAAAAAAAAAAAAAAAAAAAAAAAAAAAAAAAAAAAAAAAAAAAAAAAAAAAAAAAAAAAAAAAAAAAAAAAAAAAAAAAAAAAAAAAAAAAAAAAAAAAAAAAAAAAAAAAAAAAAAAAAAAAAAAAAAAAAAAAAAAAAAAAAAAAAAAAAAAAAAAAAAAAAAAAAAAAAAAAAAAAAAAAAAAAAAAAAAAAAAAAAAAAAAAAAAAAAAAAAAAAAAAAAAAAAAAAAAAAAAAAAAAAAAAAAAAAAAAAAAAAAAAAAAAAAAAAAAAAAAAAAAAAAAAAAAAAAAAAAAAAAAAAAAAAAAAAAAAAAAAAAAAAAAAAAAAAAAAAAAAAAAAAAAAAAAAAAAAAAAAAAAAAAAAAAAAAAAAAAAAAAAAAAAAAAAAAAAAAAAAAAAAAAAAAAAAAAAAAAAAAAAAAAAAAAAAAAAAAAAAAAAAAAAAAAAAAAAAAAAAAAAAAAAAAAAAAAAAAAAAAAAAAAAAAAAAAAAAAAAAAAAAAAAAAAAAAAAACAAAAAAAAAAAAAAAAAAAAAAAAAAAAAAAAAAAAAAAAAAAAAAAAAAAAAAAAAAAAAAAAAAAAAAAAAAAAAAAAAAAAAAAAAAAAAAAAAAAAAAAAAAAAAAAAAAAAAAAAAAAAAAAAAAAAAAAAAAAAAAAAAAAAAAAAAAAAAAAAAAAAAAAAAAAAAAAAAAAAAAAAAAAAAAAAAAAAAAAAAAAAAAAAAAAAAAAAAAAAAAAAAAAAAAAAAAAAAAAAAAAAAAAAAAAAAATAAAAAAAAAAAAAAAAAAAAAAAAAAAAAAAAAAAAAAAAAAAAAAAAAAAAAAAAAAAAAAAAAAAAAAAAAAAAAAAAAAAAAAAAAAAAAAAAAAAAAAAAAAAAAAAAAAAAAAAAAAAAAAAAAAAAAAAAAAAAAAAAAAAAAAAAAAAAAAAAAAAAAAAAAAAAAAAAAAAAAAAAAAAAAAAAAAAAAAAAAAAAAAAAAAAAAAAAAAAAAAAAAAAAAAAAAAAAAAAAAAAAAAAAAAAAAAAAAAAAAAAAAAAAAAAAAAAAAAAAAAAAAAAAAAAAAAAAAAAAAAAAAAAAAAAAAAAAAAAAAAAAAAAAAAAAAAAAAAAAAAAAAAAAAAAAAAAAAAAAAAAAAAAAAAAAAAAAAAAAAAAAAAAAAAAAAAAAAAAAAAAAAAAAAAAAAAAAAAAAAAAAAAAAAAAAAAAAAAAAAAAAAAAAAAAAAAAAAAAAAAAAAAAAAAAAAAAAAAAAAAAAAAAAAAAAAAAAAAAAAAAAAAAAAAAAAAAAAAAAATAAAAAAAAAAAAAAAAAAAAA
>CM041014.1:27092236-27103269 GCA_022984855.1 Dimocarpus longan
AAAAAAAAAAAAAAAAAAAAAAAAAAAAAAAAAAAAAAAAAAAAAAAAAAAAAAAAAAAAAAAAAAAAAAAAAAAAAAAAAAAAAAAAAAAAAAAAAAAAAAAAATAAAAAAAAAAAAAAAAAAAAAAAAAAAAAAAAAAAAAAAAAAAAAAAAAAAAAAAAAAAAAAAAAAAAAAAAAAAATAAAAAAAAAAAAAAAAAAAAAAAAAAAAAAAAAAAAAAAAAAAAAAAAAAAAAAAAAAAAAAAAAAAAAAAAACAAAAAAAAAAAAAAAAAAAAAAAAAAAAAAAAAAAAAAAAAAAAAAAAAAAAAAAAAAAAAAAAAAAAAAAAAAAAAAAAAAAAAAAAAAAAAAAAAAAAAAAAAAAAAAAAAAAAAAAAAAAAAAAAAAAAAAAAAAAAAAAAAAAAAAAAAAAAAAAAAAAAAAAAAAAAAAAAAAAAAAAAAAAAAAAAAAAAAAAAAAAAAAAAAAAAAAAAAAAAAAAAAAAAAAAAAAAAAAAAAAAAAAAAAAAAAAAAAAAAAAAAAAAAAAAAAAAAAAAAAAAAAAAAAAAAAAAAAAAAAAAAAAAAAAAAAAAAAAAAAAAAAAAAAAAAAAAAAAAAAAAAAAAAAAAAAAAAAAAAAAAAAAAAAAAAAAAAAAAAAAAAAAAAAAAAAAAAAAAAAAAAAAAAAAAAAAAAAAAAAAAAAAAAAAAAAAAAAAAAAAAAAAAAAAAAAAAAAAAAAAAAAAAAAAAAAAAAAAAAAAAAAAAAAAAAAAAAAAAAAAAAAAAAAAAAAAAAAAAAAAAAAAAAAAAAAAAAAAAAAAAAAAAAAAAAAAAAAATAAAAAAAAAAAAAAAAAAAAAAAAAAAAAAAAAAAAAAAAAAAAAAAAAAAAAAAAAAAAAAAAAAAAAAAAAAAAAAAAAAAAAAAAAAAAAAAAAAAAAAAAAAAAAAAAAAAAAAAAAAAAAAAAAAAAAAAAAAAAAAAAAAAAAAAAAAAAAAAAAAAAAAAAAAAAAAAAAAAAAAAAAAAAAAAAAAAAAAAAAAAAAAAAAAAAAAAAAAAAAAAAAAAAAAAAAAAAAAAAAAAAAAAAAAAAAAAAAAAAAAAAAAAAAAAAAAAAAAAAAAAAAAAAAAAAAAAAAAAAAAAAAAAAAAAAAAAAAAAAAAAAAAAAAAAAAAAAAAAAAAAAAAAAAAAAAAAAAAAAAAAAAAAAAAAAAAAAAAAAAAAAAAAAAAAAAAAAAAAAAAAAAAAAAAAAAAAAAAAAAAAAAAAAAAAAAAAAAAATAAAAAAAAAAAAAAAAAAAAAAAAAAAAAAAAAAAAAAAAAAAAAAAAAAAAAAAAAAAAAAAAAAAAAAAAAAAAAAAAAAAAAAAAAAAAAAAAAAAAAAAAAAAAAAAAAAAAAAAAAAAAAAAAAAAAAAAAAAAAAAAAAAAAAAAAAAAAAAAAAAAAAAAAAAAAAAAAAAAAAAAAAAAAAAAAAAAAAAAAAAAAAAAAAAAAAAAAAAAAAAAAAAAAAAAAAAAAAAAAAAAAAATAAAAAAAAAAAAAAAAAAAAAAAAAAAAAAAAAAAAAAAAAAAAAAAAAAAAAAAAAAAAAAAAAAAAAAAAAAAAAAAAAAAAAAAAAAAAAAAAAAAAAAAAAAAAAAAAAAAAAAAAAAAAAAAAAAAAAAAAAAAAAAAAAAAAAAAAAAAAAAAAAAAAAAAAAAAAAAAAAAAAAAAAAAAAAAAAAAAAAAAAAAAAAAAAAAAAAAAAAAAAAAAAAAAAAAAAAAAAAAAAAAAAAAAAAAAAAAAAAAAAAAAAAAAAAAAAAAAAAAAAAAAAAAAAAAAAAAAAAAAAAAAAAAAAAAAAAAAAAAAAAAAAAAAAAAAAAAAAAAAAAAAAAAAAAAAAAAAAAAAAAAAAAAAAAAAAAAAAAAAAAAAAAAAAAAAAAAAAAAAAAAAAAAAAAAAAAAAAAAAAAAAAAAAAAAAAAAAATAAAAAAAAAAAAAAAAAAAAAAAAAAAAAAAAAAAAAAAAAAAAAAAAAAAAAAAAAAAAAAAAAAAAAAAAAAAAAAAAAAAAAAAAAAAAAAAAAAAAAAAAAAAAAAAAAAAAAAAAAAAAAAAAAAAAAAAAAAAAAAAAAAAAAAAAAAAAAAAAAAAAAAAAAAAAAAAAAAAAAAAAAAAAAAAAAAAAAAAAAAAAAAAAAAAAAAAAAAAAAAAAAAAACAAAAAAAAAAAAAAAAAAAAAAAAAAAAAAAAAAAAAAAAAAAAAAAAAAAAAAAAAAAAAAACAAAAAAAAAAAAAAAAAAAAAAAAAACAAAAAAAAAAAAAAAAAAAAAAAAAAAAAAAAAAAAAAAAAAAAAAAAAAAAAAAAAAAAAAAAAAAAAAAAAAAAAAAAAAAAAAAAAAAAAAAAAAAAAAAAAAAAAATAAAAAAAAAAAAAAAAAAAAAAAAAAAAAAAAAAAAAAAAAAAAAAAAAAAAAAAAAAAAAAAAAAAAAAAAAAAAAAAAAAAAAAAAAAAAAAAAAAAAAAAAAAAAAAAAAAAAAAAAAAAAAAAAAAAAAAAAAAAAAAAAAAAAAAAAAAAAAAAAAAAAAAAAAAAAAAAAAAAAAAAAAAAAAAAAAAAAAAAAAAAAAAAAAAAAAAAAAAAAAAAAAAAAAAAAAAAAAAAAAAAAAAAAAAAAAAAAAAATAAAAAAAAAAAAAAAAAAAAAAAAAAAAAAAAAAAAAAAAAAAAAAAAAAAAAAAAAAAAAAAAAAAAAAAAAAAAAAAAAAAAAAAAAAAAAAAAAAAAAAAAAAAAAAAAAAAAAAAAAAAAAAAAAAAAAAAAAAAAAAAAAAAAAAAAAAAAAAAAAAAAAAAAAAAAAAAAATAAAAAAAAAAAAAAAAAAAAAAAAAAAAAAAAAAAAAAAAAAAAAAAAAAAAAAAAAAAAAAAAAAAAAAAAAAAAAAAAAAAAAAAAAAAAAAAAAAAAAAAAAAAAAAAAAAAAAAAAAAAAAAAAAAAAAAAAAAAAAAAAAAAAAAAAAAAAAAAAAAAAAAAAAAAAAAAAAAAAAAAAAAAAAAAAAAAAAAAAAAAAAAAAAAAAAAAAAAAAAAAAAAAAAAAAAAAAAAAAAAAAAAAAAAAAAAAAAAAAAAAAAAAAAAAAAAAAAAAAAAAAAAAAAAAAAAAAAAAAAAAAAAAAAAAAAAAAAACAAAAAAAAAAAAAAAAAAAAAAAAAAAAAAAAAAAAAAAAAAAAAAAAAAAAAAAAAAAAAAAAAAAAAAAAAAAAAAAAAAAAAAAAAAAAAAAAAAAAAAAAAAAAAAAAAAAAAAAAAAAAAAAAAAAAAAAAAAAAAAAAAAAAAAAAAAAAAAAAAAAAAAAAAAAAAAAAAAAAAAAAAAAAAAAAAAAAAAAAAAAAAAAAAAAAAAAAAAAAAAAACAAAAAAAAAAAAAAAAAAAAAAAAAAAAAAAAAAAAAAAAAAAAAAAAAAAAAAAAAAAAAAAAAAAAAAAAAAAAAAAAAAAAAAAAAAAAAAAAAAAAAAAAAAAAAAAAAAAAAAAAAAAAAAAAAAAAAAAAAAAAAAAAAAAAAAAAAAACAAAAAAAAAAAAAAAAAAAAAAAAAAAAAAAAAAAAAAAAAAAAAAAAAAAAAAAAAAAAAAAAAAAAAAAAAAAATAAAAAAAAAAAAAAAAAAAAAAAAAAAAAAAAAAAAAAAAAAAAAAAAAAAAAAAAAAAAAAAAAAAAAAAAAAAAAAAAAAAAAAAAAAAAAAAAAAAAAAAAAAAAAAAAAAAAAAAAAAAAAAAAAAAAAAAAAAAAAAAAAAAAAAAAAAAAAAAAAAAAAACAAAAAAAAAAAAAAAAAAAAAAAAAAAAAAAAAAAAAAAAAAAAAAAAAAAAAAATAAAAAAAAAAAAAAAAAAAAAAAAAAAAAAAAAAAAAAATAAAAAAAAAAAAAAAAAAAAAAAAAAAAAAAAAAAAAAAAAAAAAAAAAAAAAAAAAAAAAAAAAAAACAAAAAAAAAAAAAAAAAAAAAAAAAAAAAAAAAAAAAAAAAAAAAAAAAAAAAAAAAAAAAAAAAAAAAAAAAAAAAAAAAAAAAAAAAAAAAAAAAAAAAAAAAAAAAAAAAAAAAAAAAAAAAAAAAAAAAAAAAAAAAAAAAAAAAAAAAAAAAAAAAAAAAAAAAAAAAAAAAAAAAAAAAAAAAAAAAAAAAAAAAAAAAACAAAAAAAAAAAAAAAAAAAAAAAAAAAAAAAAAAAAAAAAAAAAAAAAAAAAAAAAAAAAAAAAAAAAAAAAAAAAAAAAAAAAAAAAAAAAAAAAAAAAAAAAAAAAAAAAAAAAAAAAAAAAAAAAAAAAAAAAAAAAAAAAAAAAAAAAAAAAAAAAAAATAAAAAAAAAAAAAAAAAAAAAAAAAAAAAAAAAAAAAAAAAAAAAAAAAAAAAAAAAAAAAAAAAAAAAACAAAAAAAAAAAAAAAAAAAAAAAAAAAAAAAAAAAAAAAAAAAAAAAAAAAAAAAAAAAAAAAAAAAAAAAAAAAAAAAAAAAAAAAAAAAAAAAAAAAAAAAAAAAACAAAAAAAAAAAAAAAAAAAAAAAAAAAAAAAAAAAAAAAAAAAAAAAAAAAAAAAAAAAAAAAAAAAAAAAAAAAAAAAAAAAAAAAAAAAAAAAAAAAAAAAAAAAAAAAAAAAAAAAAAAAAAAAAAAAAAAAAAAAAACAAAAAAAAAAAAATAAAAAAAAAAAAAAAAAAAAAAAAAAAAAAAAAAAAAAAAAAAAAAAAAAAAAAAAAAAAAAAAAAAAAAAAAAAAAAAAAAAAAAAAAAAAAAAAAAAAAAAAAAAAACAAAAAAAAAAAAAAAAAAAAAAAAAAAAAAAAAAAAAAAAAAAAAAAAAAAAAAACAAAAAAAAAAAAAAAAAAAAAAAAAAAAAAAAAAAAAAAAAAAAAAAAAAAAAAAAAAAAAAAAAAAAAAAAAAAAAAAAAAAAAAAAAAAAAAAAAAAAAAAAAAAAAAAAAAAAAAAAAAAAAAAAAAAAAAAACAAAAAAAAAAAAAAAAAAAAAATAAAAAAAAAAAAAAAAAAAAAAAAAAAAAAAAAAAAAAAAAAAAAAAAAAAATAAAAAAAAAAAAAAAAAAAAAAAAAAAAAAAAAAAAAAAAAAAAAAAAAAAAAAAAAAAAAAAAAAAAAAAAAAAAAAAAAAAATAAAAAAAAAAAAAAAAAAAAAAAAAAAAAAAAAAAAAAAAAAAAAACAAAAAAAAAAAAAAAAAAAAAAAAAAAAAAAAAAAAAAAAAAAAAAAAAAAAAAAAAAAAAAAAAAAAAAAAAAAAAAAAAAAAAAAAAAAAAAAATAAAAAAAAAAAAAAAAAAAAAAAAAAAAAAAAAAAAAAAAAAAAAAAAAAAAAAAAAAAAAAAAAAAAAAAAAAAAAAAAAAAAAAAAAAAAAAAAAAAAAAAAAAAAAAAAAAAAAAAAAAAAAAAAAAAAAAAAAAAAAAAAAAAAAAAAAAAAAAAAAAAAAAAAAAAAAAAAAAAAAAAAAAAAAAAAAAAAAAAAAAAAAAAAAAAAAAAAAAAAAAAAAAAAAAAAAAAAAAAAAAAACAAAAAAAAAAAAAAAAAAAAAAAAAAAAAAAAAAAAAAAAAAAAAAAAAAAAAAAAAAAAAAAAAAAAAAAAAAAAAAAAAAAAAAAAAAAAAAAAAAAAAACAAAAAAAAAAAAAAAAAAAAAAAAAAAAAAAAAAAAAAAAAAAAAAAAAAAAAAAAAAAAAAAAAAAAAAAAAAAAAAAAAAAAAAAAAAAAAAAAAACAAAAAAAAAAAAAAAAAAAAAAAAAAAAAAAAAAAAAAAAAAAAAAAAAAAAAAAAAAAAAAAAAAAAAAAAAAAAAAACAAAAAAAAAAAAAAAAAAAAAAAAAAAAAAAAAAAAAAAAAAAAAAAAAAAAAAAAAAAAAAAAAAAAAAAAAAAAAAAAAAAAAAAAAAAAAAAAAAAAAAAAAAAAAAAAAAAAAAAAAAAAAAAAAAAAAAACAAAAAAAAAAAAAAAAAAAAAAAAAAAAAAAAAAAAAAAAAAAAAAAAAAAAAAAAAAAAAAAAAAAAAAAAAAAAAAAAAAAAAAAAAAAAAAAAAAAAAAAAAAAAAAAAAAAAAAAAAAAAAAAAAAAAAAAAAAAAAAAAAAAAAAAAAAAAAAAAAAAAAAAAAAAAAAAAAAAAAAAAAAAAAAAAAAAAAAAAAAAAAAAAAAAAAAAAAAAAAAAAAAAAAAAAAAAAAAAAAAAAAAACAAAAAAAAAAAAAAAAAAAAAAAAAAAAAAAAAAAAAAAAAAAAAAAAAAAAAAAAAAAAAAAAAAAAAAAAAAAAAAAAAAAAAAAAAAAAAAAAAAAAAAAAAAAAAAAAAAAAAAAAAAAAAAAAAAAAAAAAAAAAAAAAAAAAAAAAAAAAAAAAAAAAAAAAAACAAAAAAAAAAAAAAAAAAAAAAAAAAAAAAAAAAAAAAAAAAAAAAAAAAAAAAAAAAAAAAAAAAAAAAAAAAAACAAAAAAAAAAAAAAAAAAAAAAAAAAAAAAAAAAAAAAAAAAAAAAAAAAAAAAAAAAAAAAAAAAAAAAAAAAAAAAAAAAAAAAAAAAAAAAAAAAAAAAAAAAAAAAAAAAAAAAAAAAAAAAAAAAAAAAAAAAAAAAAAAAAAAAAAAAAAAAAAAAATAAAAAAAAAAAAAAAAAAAAAAAAAAAAAAAAAAAAAAAAAAAAAAAAAAACAAAAAAAAAAAAAAAAAAAAAAAAAAAAAAAAAAAAAAAAAAAAAAAAAAAAAAAAAAAAAAAAAAAAAAAAAAAAAAAAAAAAAAAAAAAAAAAAAAAAAAAAAAAATAAAAAAAAAAAAAAAAAAAAAAAAAAAAAAAAAAAAAAAAAAAAAAAAAAAAAAAAAAAAAAAAAAAAAAAAAAAAAAAAAAAAAAAAAAATAAAAAAAAAAAAAAAAAAAAAAAAAAAAAAAAAAAAAAAAAAAAAAAAAAAAAAAAAAAAAAAAAAAAAAAAAAAAAAAAAAAAAAAACAAAAAAAAAAAAAAAAAAAAAAAAAAAAAAAAAAAAAAAAAAAAAAAAAAAAAAAAAAAAAAAAAAAAAAAAAAAAAAAAAAAAAAAAAAAAAAAAAAAAAAAACAAAAAAAAAAAAAACAAAAAAAAAAAAAAAAAAAAAAAAAAAAAAAAAAAAAAAAAAAAAAAAAAAAAAAAAAAAAAAATAAAAAAAAAAAAAAAAAAAAAAAAAAAAAAAAAAAAAAAAAAAAAAAAAAAAAAAAAAAAAACAAAAAAAAAAAAAAAAAAAAAAAAAAAAAAAAAAAAAAAAAAAAAAAAAAAAATAAAAAAAAAAAAAAAAAAAAAAAAAAAAAAAAAAAAAAAAAAAATAAAAAAAAAAAAAAAAAAAAAAAAAAAAAAAAAAAAAAAAAAAAAAAAAAAAAAAAAAAAAAAAAAAAAAAAAAAAAAAAAAAAAAAAAAAAAAAAACAAAAAAAAAAAAAAAAAAAAAAAAAAAAAAAAAAAAAAAAAAAAAAAAAAAAAAAAAAAAAAAAAAAAAAAAAAAAAAAAAAAAAAAAAAAAAAAAAAAAAAAAAAAAAAAAAAAAAAAACAAAAAAAAAAAAAAAAAAAAAAAAAAAAAAAAAAAAAAAAAAAAAAAAAAAAAATAAAAAAAAAAAAAAAAAAAAAAAAAAAAAAAAAAAAAAAAAAAAAAAAAAAAAAAAAAAAAAACAAAAAAAAAAAAAAAAAAAAAAAAATAAAAAAAAAAAAAAAAAAAAAAAAAAAAAAAAAAAAAAAAAAAAAAAAAAAAAAAAAAAAAAAAAAACAAAAAAAAAAAAAAAAAAAAAAAAAAAAAAAAAAATAAAAAAAAAAAAAAAAAAAAAAAAAAAAAAAAAAAAAAAAAAAAAAAAAAAAAAAAAAAAAAAAAAAAAAAAAAAAAAAAAAAAAAAAAAAAAAAAAAAAAAAAACAAAAAAAAAAAAAAAAAAAAAAAAAAAAAAAAAAAAAAAAAAAAAAAAAAAAAAAAAAAAAAAAAAAACAAAAAAAAAAAAAAAAAAAAAAAAAAAAAAAAAAAAAAAAAAAAAAAAAAAAAAAAAAAAAAAAAAAAAAAAAAAAAAAAAAAAAAAAAAAAAAAAAAAAAAAAAAAAAAAAAAACAAAAAAAAAAAAAAAAAAAAAAAAAAAAAAAAAAAAAAAAAAAAAAAAAAAAAAAAAAAAAAAAAAAAAAAAAAAAAAAAAAAAAAAACAAAAAAAAAAAAAAAAAAAAAAAAAAAAAAAACAAAAAAAAAAAAAAAAAAAAAAAAAAAAAAAAAAAAAAAAAAAAAAAAAAAAAAAAAAAAAAAAAAAAAAAAAAAAAAAAAAAAAAAAAAAAAACAAAAAAAAAAAAAAAAAAAAAAAAAAAAAAAAAAAAAAAAAAAAAAAAAAAAAAAAAAAAAAAAAAAAAAAAAAAAAAAAAAAAAAAAAAAAAAACAAAAAAAAAAAAAAAAAAAAAAAAAAAAAAAAAAAAAAAAAAAAAAAAAAAAAAAAAAAAAAAAAAAAAAAAAAAAAAAAAAAAAAAAAAAAAAAAAAAAAAAAAAAAAAAAAAAAAAAAAAAAAAAAAAAAAAAAAAAAAAAAAAAAAATAAAAAAAAAAAAAAAAAAAAAAAAAAAAAAAAAAAAATAAAAAAAAAAAAAAAACAAAAAAAAAAAAAAAAAAAAAAAAAAAAAAAAAAAAAAAAAAAAAAAAAAAAAAAAAAAAAAAAAAAAAAAAAAAAAAAAAAAAAAAAAAACAAAAAAAAAAAAAAAAAAAAAAAAAAAAAAAAAAAAAAAAAAAAAAAAAAAAAAAAAAAAAAAAAAAAAAAAAAAAAAAAAAAAAAAAAAAAAAAAAAAAAAAAAAAAAAAAAAAATAAAAAAAAAAAAAAAAAAAAAAAAAAAAAAAAAAAAAAAAAAAAAAAAAAAAAAAAAAAAAAAAAAAAAAAAAAAAAAAAAAAAAAAAAAAAAAACAAAAAAAAAAAAAAAAAAAAAAAAAAAAAAAAAAAAAAAAAAAAAAAAAAAAAAAAAAAAAAAAAAAAAAAAAAAAAAAAAAAAAAAAAAAAAAAAAAAAAAAAAAAAAAAAAAAAAAAAAAAAAAAAAAAAAAAAAAAAAAAAAAAAAAAAAAAAAAAAAAAAAAAAAAAAAAAAAAAAAAAAAAAAAAAAAAAAAAAAAAAAAAAAAAAAAAAAAAAAAAAAAAAAAAAAAAAAAAAAAAAAAACAAAAAAAAAAAAAAAAAAAAAAAAAAAAAAAAAAAAAAAAAAAAAAAAAAAAAAAAAAAAAAAAAAAAAAAATAAAAAAAAAAAAAAAAAAAAAAAAAAAAAAAAAAAAAAAAAAAAAAAAAAAAAAAAAAAAAAAAAAAAAAAAAAAAAAAAAAAAAAAAAAAAAAAAAAAAAAAAAAAAAAAAAAAAAAAAAAAAAAAAAAAAAAAAAAAAAAAAAAAAAAAAAAAAAAAAAAAAAAAAAAAAAAAAAAAAAAACAAAAAAAAAAAAAAAAACAAAAAAAAAAAAAAAAAAAAAAAAAAAAAAAAAAAAAAAAAAAAAAAAAAAAAAAAAAAAAAAAAAAAACAAAAAAAAAAAAAAAAAAAAAAAAAAAAAAAAAAAAAAAAAAAAAAAAAAAAAAAAAAAAAAAAAAAAAAAAAAAAAAAAAAAAAAAAAAACAAAAAAAAAAAAAAAAAAAAAAAAAAAAAAAAAAAAAAAAAAAAAAAAAAAAAAAAAAAAAAAAAAAAAAAAAAAAAAAAAAAAAAAAAAAAAAAAAAAACAAAAAAAAAAAAAAAAAAAAAAAAAAAAAAAAAAAAAAAAAAAAAAAAAAAAAAAAAAAAAAAAAATAAAAAAAAAAAAAAAAAAAAAAAAAAAAAAAAAAAAAAAAAAATAAAAAAAAAAAAAAAAAAAAAAAAAAAAAAAAAAAAAAAAAAAAACAAAAAAAAAAAAAACAAAAAAAAAAAAAAAAAAAAAAAAAAAAAAAAAAAAAAAAAAAAAAAAAAAAAAAAAAAAAAAAAAAAAAAAAAAAAAAAAAAAAAAAAAAAAAAAAAAAAAAAAAAAAAAAAAAAAAAAAAAAAAAAAACAAAAAAAAAAAAAAAAAAAAAAAAAAAAAAAAAAAAAAAAAAAAAAAAAAAAAAAAAAAAAAAAAAAAAAAAAAAAAAAAAAAAAAAAAAAAAAAAAAAAAAAAAAAAAAAAAAAAAAAAAAAAAAAAAAAAAAAAAAAAAAAAAAAAAAAAAAAAAAAAAAAAAAAAAAAAAAAAAAAAAAAAAAAAAAAAAAAAAAAAAAAAAAAAAAAAAAAAAAAAAAAAAAAAAAAAAAAAAAAAAAAAAAAAAAAAAAAAAAAAAATAAAAAAAAAAAAAAAAAAAAAAAAAAAAAAAAAAAAAAAAAAAAAAAAAAAAAAACAAAAAAAAAAAAAAAAAAAAAAAAAAAAAAAAAAAAAAAAAAAAAAAAAAAAAAAAAAAAAAAAAAAAAAAAAAAAAAAAAAAAAAAAAAAAAAAAAAAAAAAAAAAAAAAAAAAAAAAAAAAAAAAAAAAAAAATCAAAAAAAAAAAAAAAAAAAAAAAAAAAAAAAAAAAAAAAAAAAAAAAAAAAAAACAAAAAAAAAAAAAAAAAAAAAAAAAAAAAAAAAAAAAAAAAAAAAAAAAAAAAAAAAATAAAAAAAAAAAAAAAAAAAAAAAAAAAAAAAAAAAAAAAAAAAATAAAAAAAAAAAAAAAAACAAAAAAAAAAAAAAAAAAAAAAAAAAAAAAAAAAAAAAAAAAAAAAAAAAAAAAAAAAAAAAAAAAAAAAAAAAAAAAATAAAAAAAAAAAAAAAAAAAAAAAAAAAAAAAAAAAAAAAAAAAAAAAAAAAAAAAAAAAAAAAAAAAAACAAAAAAATAAAAAAAAAAAAAAAAAAAAAAAAAAAAAAAAAAAAAAAAAAAAAAAAAAAAAAAAACAAAAAAAAAAAAAAAAAAAAAAAAAAAAAAAAAAAAAAAAAACAAAAAAAAAAAAAAAAAAAAAAAAAAAAAAAAAAAAAAAAAAAAAAAAAAAAAAAAAAAAAAAAAAAAAAAAAAAAAAAAAAGAAAAAAAAAAAAAAAAAAAAAAAAAAAAAAAAAAAAAAAAAAAAAAAAAAAAAAAAAAAAAAAAAAAAAAAAAAAAAAAAAAAAACAAAATAAAAAAAAAAAAAAAAAAAAAAAAAAAAAAAAAAAAAAAAAAAAAAAAAAA
>CM041014.1:27108769-27161269 GCA_022984855.1 Dimocarpus longan
TCGAGCCACACTCCTTTTCCTCGGTCTGGACACTTGGCTCTTCTCTTTTCGAATCTTCCTCCATCAAGTAACCCTGTGGAGGCAAGTCCTCAGAGAGCTTCTCCGAAACCTCCGCTGTTGAGGTCTCTTCTTTCTCTTGTGATCTTTTCTCCCAGCCTTTACTCTGCTGGGTTCGTCTTTGTCAGGCTGGCTTCGATTCTAATTCAGCTTGCAATCTCTTCATCACTGAGGCTCTTTTCCTTGGGGCTCTCCTGGTATAAGAAATAAGAAAAAGGATAGTAATTGGCTACCCACCCATACAGAAAATGACGAGGAAACCTAGTTAAGTCATTGACATTTATCGGAGAATCGACAGTTCGGTAAATAAGGATGAAGTCGTCTGTCTCGTCCCCGGTTAGCTATGCTCACTGGTATTTTCATTTCGGTGAAGCCTGCACTGCAATCAAACTAGGCGTATTTTCTTCTATATGTTGACCTTTTCCTCGCTTTGTCACTATTTGAAGAGGAACTGGCGGAATAATTGGTTTAGTCTGTGAACGAACCGGAACCACCGAAATCAGACCTGTTGATGTGCCGTCCTCATGTAGTGGTGTCCGTGGTTGCGGTATGATCGGCTGTACCGCCCGCATGCGTGAATCTTTGAATATCTTTGAAGTCTTGACTGACTGTATTTACGACTCTGCTTGGGCCAGTGATCACTATGCCCTAGTCCGCGGGAGGTTCACCATTACGAAGTCTGGAAAGAGGGTCCACTGCGCATTTCTCGAACAAAGCTTATTCTCGTCACAATCGTTCAATCAAATTCCATCAACGTCAAACCGGCTTGTTGACCAAGTAAAGCAAGGCTTGGTGATCCACGAATAAGACTCATTTCGTTCCCAAGCAAGAGAGGGACGGCATGACAGAGGGACTTACCAACCAGCGACCTCAAAAATCCAATCTACAGCAGCCCAACCACGACTCCGATCACGGTTGCCTGTTGACTTTATCTCAGGTGACAGGGACAGGAGAACACTTCACAAAATGCGCTTTGACAGCGAGCGAGATCTTTGAAATTCAATCAGAACGGGAGACTAAACTCGACTTCATCTTCTGCGTCACTTCACTCGAAGTCCTTGACTCTCATTCCTTTTGAGGAATCTGCCCAAGGAAAAATGAAGAGAATTCCGTGTGACTCCCAATCTGTTCACGTTCTCGCTCCTTCTCATTCCAATTAATGCCAGTCAAACCATGCGCAAGGAAGGTTTTGAACTCTTTTTCTTTCCCGCTAGCGGATGAGAATAAGGATTCCACTGAACCGCTATTCAAATGTAACCTGAGACTGCCGCTAACAACCATGGAAGGTTCTCTTTTCCCCTCTCTTCTGAACCAGAGTTGAGCTTCTTTTCATCATCGCCTTCCATCCTTGGCTATTTTATCAAGATTCAATTCATGGTCAGGGTAGGAATCTTCAACCAATCTGGTCAACCTCGGGAGGAAGACCTAAGACCTAAAGGAAAGGGATCACCTGGTACTGCTGTCAGCTTAGTCCTCTCTGTCATTGGTTTTCTAATTCAGCTTGGAGCATTGAACAAAAGAATCTTTCACCCTTGGGCCTCACTTCCACTGATTTCAGATTCAACTTTCCCTGCGCTTGGGTGAATCGAACCCCCTTGTGGAAGCATTCCATTATGATTGAAAACCCGAAACCTTGTTTTGCTCTTCAGCCCCTTCTTTATCGCTTTTCAGCCACTTCTTCTTGTTTCGTCACAAAGGTTCAACCTAAGACTCAAGGGACAAAGAGTCCACGACCCGCGTAAACTTTTCGTCTAAAGGTGGTATTTTTTTTTGAAATCGAATTGGGAGGGGGTTGAAACCTCTATCAAACTTTGCCAAGCAGTTCCAATTTTGTTTATGTCGGTTACGACAATGCTTAGGGGAGGTAGGTCCCCTGAAGATCTCAATCAGCTAGTCATCTAGGGTAGCTTTCTTAGCTAGTGTCATTTGGCGGTTTTAGTGCCTTTGGTGGCTTTTGTGGCTTTTGTGGTTTTAGTGCCTTTGGTGGCTTTTGTGGCTTTTGTGCCTTTGGTGGCTTTGGTGCCTTTGGTGGCTTTGGTGGCTTTTGTGCCTTTGGCTCTTTCTTGGGAGGATGCTTATACAGAGTAGGTTGGGGCTCTACCGTTGGGGATTCAGTAAGCATCACGGATCCTTAGTAGGAGATTTTTATTTGATATCTTCACGCAGTTTAGCAATTTCTGACTCCAGACTAGCAATACGCTGAGCATTTTCTTGTTCATTCTTTTTAAGCAAAGCATACTCATCCTGAATACATTTTAGAATAGTGGTCTCTAGACCACCGAAATCTATTACATCTTTTGGTTGTGTGTCTACCCAAACATTGTCTTTATAGACTGGATCTCTTTTTGTATCTATTTTTGTTTTAAGGTTGAATTGAAAGTCCATTTGTGCTATGTTTAGGGTATGCCAATCAATTCTGAATTTCGAATTCAAGGAGATCTTCTCAGTTCGAGACGGATCAGTGAATTGTGACATAAACCAGTCAATATTGACTACGCCTTTAGCAGGACCCTTGTGCTTAATTATCTCTTTGTTATCTTCCGTTATTAAGGCATAACTCTTAGGTGCTAAGAAATAACCTTCTTTTACAATGTACTCCATCTTTAATTTACCCAATTCTATTGAAGAAAATATCCTCTTTTGGAAGAGGGCTTCCTAGAATTGCTCCCTAGCTTTTCTTCTCAATAGTGTGCTGCAGCTTTCAGTGCTGCTTTCGCTCCAAGAGAGAAAACACGAACGAGCATAGAGCAACGTGAGGTAAGAGAGACGATCACTAGAGCAGATCACAGAACGATATACGTGATGAGAGTGAGGCGATCAGAAGAGATCCACACAATAACAATTAGCAACGATCAGTAACGTGAGGTAAGATAGATGATCGGTATCAGAGAACGAACTCCGACCTACATAGAGAGAGAGACGGAACAGATTGAGGAACGAGCGCAGAGCGGGTGTAATACAAAAAAAAACAGAAACGTAGAGCTATGTTTGGAGAACCACTTTAAAAGAAGGGGAAAAAACACTAAACTACTTATACTAATTACTAATACAAATGTTTGCCTTTAGCGAACAGTGCGTTTTGCTCTGTTGCTTTGATTGATTCTCGTTAGTGCCTAGTTGCTTTCACTGGTTCCACCAGCTTTCAGGCTTTCCTCCCCACGTAGCTATCACGCGCCTACTAAAGGCTTGAAGTGCTGTAGCAGTAGCTTTCGTCGCTGTAACTTGTTTCGCTTTCGCATAAGAAGAGAAGCCAGAAATTACCTTGTGTGTGAGCATAACTTCTAATTCTTAAGTTCATAGTTCCCTTGCTGGAACGACCATGAATTGCTCTCCGGCCACTAGTTGATTTGATATTCCCTGAATGTGCTAATAGCTGCTTTCCGCTTTCCAATAGTTTGCCTGCCTTGATGCTCTTTCTTTTGTTGTGCTTTGAGTTCTAGCTTTCAGTGCTGCTTTCTTGGGATTTTCTTCCTACGCACTAGAAAGGGGATAAATCCACTACTTCCCATAGTGTTTATACTATAGTTGCTTTCACTGGCTGGAACGCCTATGTTCGGCTTTCTTGCTTTGGATTCCCAAAATCAGAGGCTTGAAGTGCTCTTCTTCTTTCCCCATATGTGCTTTGATTGACTCCTATTGCTTTTCTTCCTACGAACTACAACAGAGAGAAAAACAATTATCTACTTCTACTTGCCAATGGTGTGTGTGCCTAGTTGCACAAGAAGTGCTTTCAGTGCGGAACAGTGCTTCCACGTAACCCTACCCTAATGAAAACGCGCCTATGAGACTATGTATGAACCATAGGAAGATAATCGATACACTAAGCACGAGCCTAGTAGAGCGGAGTGAGCGCTTTCGAGCATGAGCTCCTCCTAAAGAAAGGGATTGAACCCAGTGCGTGTGGTGCCACTCAATGGAATCCTACTGAAAACGGACAACTTCAACTAACAACTTTCCGGATAAGTGCTATCAGCGGACTCGCTAGTGTTTCGTATAATGCTAAAAAGTATGTTTCTTATTATCGTATCGAAGAAGAATGAGGGGCAAACAAAGGAATTGATCGAGAAAGATCTCTCTTGTTACTCTTCTTCTTATTAGAAGATCCCTTGTTCTCTCTCCTTATTAGAAGGAAGATAGTAGTGATTTGATCCGCTTTGGTAACAAGAAAAAGAATCTTCTCTCTTTGAGCATAATACCAAATAATGTCAACAATTGGAAGATGTTGTTTACGTGACTGAATTGCTAGTTACACGGAGGAGTGGAAGAAGGGAGGGAGTATATTCTCGAACGAATCGAAGACGTACAACCAGGAAGTAAAGAAGTGAATATAACTGTGAGGGATGTAGTGTGCCTAGGGACAAAAGCAAAAGAAAGCTAGGACCTAACTAAGAAAGGGCGGGGCAGTCTTTCGAGGGACCTATTGTTCTTTACCGTAATTCATGTATAGCTATTACCAGATTGACAGTGACTCGTGAACCGATTTACATTGATAGCGGTCTTTGGCTCATAGGAGTCGTCTCGTCGGATCAAACTCGATTTGTTCCTTCACTCTACCACCGGAGTTCCTCGGAGGAAGTCAATACAGAACCCCTCTTTGTAGCGATCGAACCTGCTGTAACCGTCACTCACGGCTTATTCAGCTTAATCAGAGGAGTTTAAAAATTCAGAAAAGAAAGGCGTGTCGTGCTTTTGAAACTCGGAAGAGAACGCCTCCCCTGGTCGCATCATATATAGCAGCATTCTAATTATACGGAGTCCATCATAGACCCTACCTCGCTACCGTGAACACGCTACGGCTCACTCTTCCTCCCAGGAAGAGATGAGACATAGTAGCTAAATTGATCGCCAGGTGCAAAGCCTATTATGGGCATACACAACACCTGAAAAACATAAGGACGTGTTATAAGCCACAGATTCGGGCTCTTACGAGACTACTAGAGCAAGCCCTTATTGATGATATGTCTACGCCAAGAGGACTGTTCTGCACTCTTTTTTTATATTATACGGAGGTAGGCGTACTTTCCCTACCCCTATAGCCTTTATAGCCTTCTTCTCACTACCGTATCAACTCCGCTTTATTCGATCGGAGGACAAGTGGACGGCGCGATCTTCGAGCCGTGTGCCGCCCATTAGCCCGGAGCTAGCCTGGCATAGTCAATTTCCATGGGTGCCTGCCTACTTTGGCCCAACAACAGTAACAGTAGCTTTCTATTCTCCCGGGAGAGGGAGACTCGCTCGCCCCAAGCAAGCACTCCTCCCCAGCCTTTGGTCCCACGAGAAGAGAAGACAAAGAGCCCGCCAAGTGAGGATCGAGATCGTCGTGGGAATCGACTCTCCTACTCCAATCTCTCTAATAGCGGCCTTTCAGAGGCGTTGCGTTGATCATGGGCTCACGGTGTGGGGTCCTTCAAGGAGATAAACCTTATAGTACAGACGTACATTTACCCCCACTTCCCTAAGCAAATGAGGTTGAGTCACAAACGTGTTTACTCGATCTCTCCTCCTTTTGCCGCCTGAACTCGATCTACTCCGGGTTCATAGCGAGGTCTCGGTCCTTGGCCTGTCCCCTTATCTTAATAAAAACAAGCTACTATAGCCCCATACTGAACTTGCACAAGGATAAGCCGTATGCCAAGACTGTTATTCTAGAAATGTACTTTCAACTCTCGTTCGATCGGACGATCAAGTGGACGGCGCTTTCCTCTTTCTTTCGTAGTCGGGTTGACCTAGCTCCACCTTGCCTTGCCTGGTGGCCCCAGTCTACGTTTCATTATGACATTTAGACAGACAAAAGTCGTAGGCGCAAAGCAGCTTCAGGAGGCAAAGGCATTGGAGGCAAAGCTTCGAGGGAATAAATCATACAAAAAGAAGGCTAATAATTACCTATTTAGGGTAACTGCCAAATACCTATCGCTATCAAAGTGAAATCACCGACCGGAACAATCGGCGGAGGCTGCCTTGTCTTATCTTAGCGACCGACAAACGACGGTGACAGCTTCAGAATAGTCTGTTGTTTACGCAGATCGAACATCTAAGTGTACGTACGATAAGGATATGTACTTTTCGAAATTACTGCCGAAAGGGGTCGGAACCCTATCATCCCTAGGGCGATCTCGATCTCTCGCTTGAACCTGATGCGAGGCCACAATCAAGGGTGTTATAAACAGAAAGTGAAGATTCTTACTCATCAGCTCCTACTTGCCCTGGCTAGTATTCTGACTCTCAGAACGTGGGAACTTATGAATGCATTGGAGTTCCGAAACTGTATTCGATATATTCGATTCCATCTGCCACGGAAAACAAAACAGTATAAGGGACACCTTAGGCGGTAAAGCACTTACTTGGATGTCGCTGACTATGGATGTGGATGTCGCTGACTATGCCAATGCCACCAATAAAGTTGAAACCTTTTAGTGATTAGGTTCAACAACTGCCGCTCCAGAGCTGGTGGTAGTTAGTGGCTCAGAAGCTGGTTGTCCCTCCTCATCTTTCTCGCCGTGACCTTATCTATGATGGATGGTATGGATCAAAAACCCTTCCCGCGAAAAAGGGCGGTTATTCTGAGCTCCCTGCTCCAACTACTGATTCGGGCTCTTATACGACACTAGAACAAGCCCCCTTTAGGGTCTATGTCTAAAGAACACTTATATAATAATATCAGGCGTACTCTTTCACTATTTCAAAGGTGGACCTTGTACCTGGGGTTGACCTTGCTCGCTTGGAATATGCCTTCCCAGACCTCCTGGTGGCTAGCTCTGCTTAGTATGGTACTTCACCACCTCACTTGGCACCATGGGCGGTGGGTGGGGAAGGTGAGGTTTATTCTCGGTCGTGTAATCTGCCAGTGGCGCTGATCCAACGGGAAAGGGTTCGGGAAGGAGAGTAGTCGTCCGTCTGATCAATGAAATGGCGTGACGTTATTAATAAGGGTCCCTATTGGAAAGTGAGATTTTATGGGAGAAATCTGCCCTCTTTTAGGGCGGCTTAGAATAGAATCCCTCTTTTAAAGGGCGAGTAGCACGCGCAAGCGCAAACCTCCCTTCTGACTTTGTAGTCACTCTTTCCCTCGGGTGTCTTTCAAACCGAGACAAGCAGGAGAATACAAATAAGAAACACAATCGGGGCAGACAAATAATGGCACGCAATCGGGTCTTCTGCTTACGCTTTCTAGTAGTCTAAGGCAGAGAGACCGCGTGGAAGTAGAAGGAGGCTCGGCACCGAGATCGAAGCGCGGTTCCATGGGTTCCTAGTTACCTGGGAAATATAGCGTAAAATACAAAAAGCTAATATAGATATAGCTACATATAGTCGCTCGCTAATATAGTCATTAAGGTGAAAGCTTTATCCCCGTAGTGAGCGTTGATGTCATACATAGTCGAAGAATAATTATGTCGGTCATTATATGCCGCCTGGCTCTTTCCACACCCCAATCAGAGTTGAAAACCCCTTAGGCGTAGACCCCGTTAGAAGTTAGCGAATAAGAACTCCTCCGCTCTTCAAGCTACCACCGACCCTGACGTCCGTCTTACTACTGTCACAGGCACTAATGAGGCCTTACCTTTTATTAGGAAATTCACCGTACCCATATGCCTTTGAGACCTTGACATAGATCTGACTCCCATCCCAAAATAACCTACGTCTGTTATCTCATACGCTACCCTAACTACTATCTGTACTAACCTCTCAACAAGCATTATCATAAGTAAAGATCGAGTTGACTTGGTTCGGGTGTACGGACGAGGGAGAGTCCTCTTTTAGATCCGAGTGGTTGACCGACCTGTATGTAGAGACCAAGAATGACTGGTTCTCTCAAAAGCCCTGTCACTCCCCCTTTATCCTATGAATGCCCATACCCTGAATCAAATTCATTCCTTCAAGAACTCTAGATCCGTGCCGGGGTATCAGAGCAAGTCTCTAGCTCCTATAATTCGTTTGGGAATTATGGCTAGGGAATCGAGTACTGCGGACCAACAGCAGGCCCAACAAGCACCAAAGACAACCAGGGATCGCCTCGAATTGCTTGAAGCTCAAATGGCCCATCTCGACGGGATCGTCGATGGAGTGGCACAACTAGGCGAACGCCTCGAGAACGTTGAGCACGAGTATGGTAGCTTGGCCGAAAGGATCACTGTCCTGGATGAGGACATGAGGGGCACGATGAATGTCCTTCAGGAGCAACTCGGTGACCTCGCTGCGAAAGTGAACTTGCTTATGAGGGCTATCGGTTCAGCCGACCCAAGCGTGGGCGAACGTACCAAGATCAAAGTACCGGAACACGAGCATATGGGGGAGCTCGTGATGCGAAGGAGTTGGAAAACTTCCTTTTCGATATTGATTTCGTGTAGTGAGACCCGACTCAGAAGAGGCAAAGGTAACAATGGCGACCATGTACCTCACTGGTGATGCCAAGCTATGGTGGCGCACCAAATATGCTGAGAGAGAAAGCGGTCATTCCACCATTAACTCGTGGGACGACTTTCAGCGTGAGCTGAAGAATCAGTTCCTTCCTGAGAATGTGGAGTTCATTGCTCGCCGGAAGTTGAGGCAACTCCGCCAAACTGGCACGGTGCGCGACTATGTCAAGCAATTCTCGGCCCTAATGCTTGACATCCGTGACATGTCCGAGAAGGACAAGCTGTTTTACTTCATTGTAGTACTGAAGCCCCATCTCGGTCAGGGCAGGCGACGCCCTTGCTTCATCGTATTGACTTGCTCATTGCAAGGGGAGATCCTTTCCTGTCCCCATCGGCTTGCCCCGTCGGTAGGAAAAAGATTATTCATTAATATCGGTTCAGCAATGCCTCGATGGTGAATCAATTCTCGCAAGCTTTCCGGTCTTGAATTCAGGGTAGTTAGCTGCCGGTTCCAAGTTAGCTTCACAGGCTGTGTATGCCCATGGCGCACTTGAGTTCAATCAAGATGATGCTTCTTCTGAGCAGGGGTCCTCCCCGGATTCCCTTCCCGAACTCTCGCCAAACCCAGTAGTTTACGAATTATCGGCTTCCGAACCAGTAACAGCAGCCTCATCAACTGAAGTTTTCAACTCTCCGGCAGCCATTTCTAGAGATGCCTTTGTAGGGGCCAGATCTAGATCAAGAACAGCATTAGTTTATAGGGCCTCACCGCCAAAAGGTCAATAGGGGGGTTAGGACAAGGGACAGCTACCCTAGTACATCCTGCCAAAGAGATGGCTACCTTAGGGCTTTAGGGACATATGAACGTTAGCCGGACAGGTCCAACGACGAAACAACCAGGTCTTCCGTTGTTCCTATTAGTTGGGGTTCTCCCATAGTGGGCCATCCCAGAGGGGTAACACTATCATAGTGGTGGGTTTTCCCCCGGGCTTTCCCCTATAGTGCAGCGGAAGCAAAGCAAGCAGGAGTAGGGACAATTTCAACTGCTTCATCTGTACCTTTTTCTGCTCCTGTATCTTGGTCAACAGAATCAACAACTTCTGCTGGATATACTGCTACTGCATCAACCGACTCAACTTCTCCTGCGACTGCTACTGAACCGACTAGCTAAGCTACCTATGAACGTCTCTGCTGCTGGTGCTGGTGATGAAGGTAGTGGTGGATGGACGGGAAGGGATGTTACTGATGGCTGGCTTTGGTAGTAGTAGTGCTGTGGGCTAGCTTGGCTCTTTCTGGCTTTGCTGCTTTCTCTCTAGCTTCTGCTTCTGGTGGTACCTTGACTTCTTCCTCTCCTGCTGCCAATGAACCTCCAGCCTCTTCTGCTCTTTCAAGTTCCAGTGCTGGCGGAAGAACCTCGCTCCTGTACTCGGATCTAAGTGATCTAGCATCGAGTGGATCTAATGAGGCAAGAGAAGCAGTCGAAGGCGACTAGATTCTTCTAACCATTAAGCGGGACAAAGACCGGGGCGGGCTCTAGTAGTGGAAACCATGAATCCAATTCCTCTATTGCTCTCCCATCCACCAACCTCTCTCCTCTTCCCAATATCCAGCCAGCACTGCCCTCGAACAGAACCATCTTTCTCTCTATCTCTCGGCTTGGAAATAGCTACCAAAGAAGGAATCTGATGCACCAGTGGGTTCTCGATCGAATGAAATAACGTATCTAAAGGCCCACCTAATGGATCCAACGAAGAGCCATCAACAGAACCTCCACCAAGCTCTCAACTAATCGGGATCGACTCAAACAGATAAGCTTTCCTATGCTGGTGAGCCCACTTCTCCAAGTCCATATCTTCCGGCATCACCATTCCCAATGCATTCTCTTCCTTCCAAAGCTATCCTTTGATAGCTGGGAGACCCACTTGTTATGACGTATCTAATAGGCAGCCTGAACCCACGAATGTAGAACCCTTCAAAACCTGTACCCAAGAGGCCCTTAAATACCTGGCCAATTGCTTCACTTCCAGTCCCAGGTAACCTCCTTTCTCCGGCAGCAACTACCCGACTAATGCTTTCGATGCCTCCCTCGCAGTCAAAACTATCCTCTCCAGTGGCTAGGGCCAGAAGCCTCCTTTCCTTCAACTAATTCAAGCGATTCATGCAACCTAACAAGGGGGAAAGTCATCTCATTAGAGCAGGATTCCTCTATGTTGGGGGGCTGGCGTTACGTTATGGGTAATTAGATTCCCTACGTCTTGTTATTGTTATTGTTATGGTTGATCTAATGTTTGTTACGCAGGAGGGGAGGAGGAAATAGGAATAGATATAGAAGTCAAGGGAGTAAGCCCCCGTCCCTCGATTAGGTTTGAGTGAATGAGCCACTGCCTTTAATAGGGAGTCCTTCCCCTTCGGTAATAGAGCAAGGAAAGAGTCAGATAGAAAGAAGATAGGTGCGGAGTTCTTGCTTGTCTTATTGAGATGAGGATACTGGCTTGCTTTTCTTAGGAGTAAGCCAAGCAAGTCTTTATCTTTAATGATTAGCCGCATTGATTCCAATGCTTTCTTTGCCAGTTCTATTGCTTGGAGTAGATAGTTAGGCTATCGAGAAGGAATAACTACCTATCTTGCTAGCGAATCCAGGGAGGGAGATATACTAGTAACTAAAAGTCAGTAGCGAGCTAACAGGTCTGTGTTAAGGGATTAGGTTAATGAATCTATAAGATAAGTAGTAATTAATAGTAATGAGACCGCTTATTGGATCTTTAATACACCACTATACTATTGATGAGGGGAGTTCAGAAAGGGCTAGAAGGAATCAATCATTACAGGAAGAGGAGGGAGGACTTTTTTGACTTCCTACGCAGAGCGGGAAAGACAAGCGCAAATAGATGACTTCTATAAGGTCACACTGGACTTGCTAATCTCCTAGTATTTCGGCATTGACTCAAATCAAAAAGAGTTCTTTGCCTGCTCAGCCGCAACTCCTTTCAGGGTTCCAAACCTTGGTATATTTGACTGTCTGTTAGGCTTTTGAGTTGTTTCGTGTCTTGTGATGAGGGCTTGTTTTGTGAGGAAGTAAGCTTAAGCCATTCAAGGAAGTATGATCTGTTTACTTAACTTAGTAGTAGTTATGTGGTACGCAAGGGAAAGGCAGGTAGGGTTGGGCTCAGCAAGTTCAGATAAGGTTCTGTCTCTCCCGATACAACCAAGCAAGCTGAGTCTATTGAATTCACTACTATATGATATTCCCTGCCTTTCAAGCAAGCATGGGAAATAGGAGGTTAGTGCATGATAAGTAGATGTGGAAGCAGTCCCACAAGCAAGGGACAGAGTCAGAGGAAAGGAATAGTTTCTGGAATCAGTCCCAGTCCTAAGCAAGTGAAGCGAGTCCTTTGGTTATCCCTTAAATGGGGTGGGGGATAACAACCGCTTATGCGGCCACTCCTTTCTATTGGCTTGGCCCTGTCCTACGAGGAGGACCCTGACTACGTCAGGTTTTACGAGGAACTTCAAAGAGCAGCCACACTTGGAGCCTACGACGAAGCACTGTGTAGGTTTCTTAAGGCAGGGATGCTTCAGAAGCTAAAAGAAAAAAAGAGAAATGATTTCACAGCTCCTCTTTGCCCCCTATCTAGTCTAGTAAGGCTTTGATTTACGAGGTTCTGAATACAATACAGCATTTCTGACTTAATGGATGCACTAATGGATGAGGGGTCGCGTGGGCAATTCCTGAATATCGATAGAACGTTGATCAATATTCAGGAAGAGATCGAGGTTTTTTTTCCTATCTGATCTTTGTCAACACAGGACTCGGAGCCCCCTGCTCAAACAAAAGGGTACGGAATTTTCAATTCCTTTCGGATTTCTTATAGTGGAGGGGGAGAAGACTCATTTTTCATTCTATATGGGGGGGAGCTATTGTGAAGCCTAGAGAGGCGGAAGCGGCAAATCGCTTTCTACCGAGTTCCCCAACAGCAGCTTAGCTTAGTAGCTTAACTCTTTCTACTGGCGTGGCGCTGCTGGATGCTTCTGATCAATAGGAAGAGGAGGAAAAAAAAAAGCTTATGATGAGCATCTATTTGAGTCGATCATTTCCAAGATCTAATTCAAGTTTTTTCTTATGTAGTGGAAACGCCTTACAATCTGAAGTTTTACGCTTAAGGGAAGAGATGTTCTTGGTGGATGCAGGACTTGGGACCCCCAGAATTTGTATGCAAGATGAGCTTACAGGAGTGCCAATCAACCGAGCCACCAGGTTTGAGAATAAGGTGGGATCCCTGGATCTAGTGGCCGGTGAATCACTGATCAAAAAGAAGATTTTGGAGAGATTCTTCATCGATCTAGTGGCCGGTGAATCACTGATCAAAGAGCGAGCAGCCGCCAGGTTTAATGATTTGGTGGGATCCACAGATGTAGTGGCTGGTGAACCGCTTCTTCTTCTTCCACGAAGATTCAGACAAAACCGAGCTTGGATGGAACTGAACAAGATTTGGCGAACGAATACAAAGGTCAAAGGCTTTATTATTGAGAAAGTAAAAGGAGGTTATTCAGTAGCCATCGCAGGTTTCATTACTTTTCTTCCATTCCGTTCTCTTAAAATGAAAAGTAAAAGGAAAAGGATATCGAATGATCGATTCACCATTGAGAGCATTAACCCCAAAAAAAGGACGAATATTGTGGTGTTCTAACAGCGGCGGATCAAACAATAACTTGATGAGCGAAATCGAAATCTGCTGACGAAAAAAAAAAAAAAGAGCACTTTTTTCAATTCCGAAGCCTAGCGTCTCCTGATAACACTCTATCACCTTAATCCATTCTTTTGTGGAGGGTCTGGCACAAATTACTCTCGTTTTCTTTTTGCCGAGGGAAACTAAAAGAACAAAGACGTTCTTCCCCTCTGAAAAAAGTTTCTCTGGTACGGTTTTTTCAAAGCGGAGATTGCTAAGTTGGAAATTGCGATCTTGCCCAAAGCATCGCACACAGCACTCTTATTAATTGCCGATTTCCCATTTAGTAGGGGTTGCCCGAAAGGAGACCGGAAGGCGTACATCAGAGCTAGCTTTTCGAGCCAACCTATCCCGTGGACTTTCTTATCCGAAAGCCTCTCTTTGTTGAATTGATCTCTCGACTGTTCCTCGTGACGAAAGATCCCGGCCTACCCCTCCGTCAGTAGCCGTTGTGTTTAACTCGGCACCCGGGACTTCTGAATCGGTCCCTGAACCAAGAGCCCACACTTCTTTTCTTTTGTTCATCGTATTGACTTGCTTGCCAACCTACGTACGCCTTGCTCGGAAAAGGCAGTTATCCGATCGATCGATTAGATGTACTACCAAATAAATTATCCTCTTCAATATAATTCATAGTATGATCTTCTATTTCCATTTGTAGCTTCCTCAAATCATAATCAGATAACGGTTGTGCTGACTTTTTTCTTTCTAATTTAGAAATCACATCTTTATGATATTCTCCCCTATTTGTTTCTTTTACTATATGAAAATATTTATTTTTTTCAAGTACATCATAAAAAGAATTCCAAAAGAAATCCAATATCCTATCATTATTTGATGAATAATACCTCTTAGCCGACATTGCCAGAAAGACGATTAGCCAACATTCCTGAAATATTGTGAACAGATCTACCATTCTTTGATGACATGAATAATCTATTCTTTGATGACATTCTGAAATATAGTGAACTGTAGTATGACACAACATACCTTTTTTGGTTACTCTCATTCCATTCTTTGATGACATTCCTGAAATATTGTGAACAGATCTACCATTCTTTTTAGACATTCCTTCAATATAGTGAACTGCAGGATGACAATAAAACAACATACTGTTTACTCTCCCCACCCCCACCGCATGTGTATACTGAACATAATATAAACTAGAACTAGAAATCCTTCGTTATCAGAGAGGGGCCCCTTAGTGAGCGGGGCTTTCTTAATGGATGGCTTTTAGAGATACTCCCGTTGTTTTATGCCTACCTTGTGTAATAGTTCTCTCTACGCTATAATAGGAACCCGTCACTATTATCAACTAGAGATTACCGGCTTTCCGGGGAGTTTCTCTTAAGCTCACAAGTCTGGTATGTAAACAGGTACATGAAGCTTCTTTATTAAGAGTTATTAGAGATAAAGAAATAATCATAAGATATTTGTATTTATCTCATAAGAGGGACTATAATCATAGGGGTATTTTACAGCTAAAGCTTCGTGTGATGAATGTAGATTGGTTGATAAGAAACGATCTAAAGCTCAGCAAATACTACCAGATTTCTTTCTCTTCTAGATTTAGCATACCCAAATGACAAGCAGCAAGTGGGAGATCATGACAAAGTACCTCACCCGATTCGTGTAGAAAAGACAGAAACTCTCATCGCTCATTCTTAATATGGGAATTAGAAATCAGCTATAGGCCACTTCAAGTAAGTCGTCAATTTGAGACTACAGTCCTAGCCATGTATGAAACACCTTAAATGCCAAGCCATTCCGCTATCCGCTGCAAAGATCGTCAAGACGCGGGCTCGGCTCCCTATCCCTAAAAGGGAGAAAGAAAGACCCCAGGTCGTACCCAATAATCAAAAGGAAGGAGGAGATAAAGCAGCAGGCAAAGTTGTCCTGATGACGCAGGGTTCCTATATATCATATACCATCATCTCGTCCAAAGAAGGCATGTCAGCGCGGGTGAACGTCTAGTTGGGACCCAGGTGAAGATCTAAAGTGCGAGCGGACATCTCTATCTTAGAAAGGCCAAAAGCACTCAAATGTTTGGAATGGGATACCAAGGACTGACTGAAACTTCCCCTTTCTTCCTATTTCTATTTAGAAAGCTGAAACGCAATTCCTCCAATTGTGAAAGACTCCACAAAAGGATTTGACCATCTCATTCTAGTTGCTATGTACACTGGGGCTAGTACATAAACTCGTGTACGCTTCAAGGGAAGGGGAAAAAAAAAGACCGACGAAAACATCAAAGTAGGTACGTAGTGAGCCGGTAGTTTGATCATCAGTCAAATGGATTCATCATAAGACGAGCTAATATATGAAACACTTTTCTAGGGTGTACTTGCTTTAAAGCACCTGGAATCGATGGTGTGACTGACTCCTCCTTAATAGAATAGTAGCTTCCAGTCAGAGAGGGTTTCATTGATCATCTTCGTCTTTTGCAGGAAGCATGGCTCTCACCCCCTTTCCAAGATCAGATCTTGAACCTACATTCTATTAAATCTCAGGTACCTGTCTATGTTACCATCACTTGGTTGCTTCAGAATGTACTAAATCGTCAATACTTGAAAGCACGGACTTTAGCTCCGCCTTTACAAGAATTCTTCTTGTCTTGTGAAAACAAAAAGTTATGTCATATTTGTCGGAAGACCATGTTACCGACGATTGTATGTTGAGAAAACTCGACGGAACCGCGATCAAAGGACGTACCAAACGTCTGTACAAGGACCCTTATAGCAAACAGAATCACTATAAGTAGGATAGGAAACCCGCCCAGAATCAGAAAGGGGGGAGACCTGCGACAAACGCAACGACAACAGATTGCCCGAGATCCGCAGGGTCGTCCGATCGTTCAGTGCTTGCAATGCAAACAATGGGGACATTTTAGAAAGACTGTCCCGATAAGCCACCAGCCCTGTTGATGTGCCAGTGGTTGGGACTGGGTGATCATGATGATTCGGAGTGCCCGAAGCATAGGGTTAACCGTATTAATACGAATTAGGGATCAGATCCTGCGGCGTAGTATCGACAAGAAGACGGCTGCGCCCTCTCCTGTCGCTGAAAACAGAGAGTTCCATGCTCAAGTGAAAGAGTGACAGCCAGATACCGTTAAGGCCAGTGAAGCGCAGCCTGAGATACAGCAAGATTCTTCACTGCAAGTGAAAGCAATTAATATAGGTAGTAGTTGTATCGTCCTCTTGTATTATAAGAAGATCCCTTTCATAGTAGTTTTCTCTCTTCCCCTAGTTAGCGGACTATAAGTAGTCTCAATTGATCGACCGCTTACATCGTCCGCATCTGCTAGTCTTTCTTCCTTACGTTATCTCTTCTATTAGGAGGTGAGTGCTTCTTAGTTGGAGAGCGTGAACTTCTCTCTTTCCCTGCTATTGCCCTAGCTAGAACGAAATCATCAACTTCGGAATAGTTTCGATAGCTTTCTCAAATCACCTTACCTTGATTGAGGAATCGAATTCATTTGCTTTTGCTGCGTCTGCATATCGATCGGTTTCAAAACCCTCGGTATCGGCTTAAGCCTTTCCCGGATCCAACCTTCTCTGAACTCTTCTGACCCGCCGGCCTTCTCGCCCGAGCCTTTCTTTTCAATAGGATCAAGGTGCTCTAAGATTTCTGTTTGCATGCACTAGTATAGTAATCGATTGCTCTTTAGGAAAAACATTTAGAACAACGCGGTCTCATAGGTTTCCTTATCAGCCTTCTTATGGGAGGCATGCCAACAATCTTTCGTGAAGAGCTACCCGCAGTCGGTGCGAGTTTAGCGAAGCTGGGCTCATTTATGATCCGCTGATCAAATAGCATTAGGGGCAGGATTTCTCTCCAACAAAGTAGAAGTAGGCTTTGCTTGCTCGCTATAACAGGCTGAGCTAAATGTGACAACATATCCGTGGGGTTAGTCAATCCCCTGTAAATAGATGAGAAAGGAGACTGACGCTTTATTAGAAAGGGGCTCTGACCGTCAGAAGTTTGAAGTTTTCTGTGATGTTTATCAGATCAATGGCATGCGCGATATGCAGTATCGGCATTGCTAAGAAAATTGAGCTAGACCTCTGCCCGGAGAAAGCGTCGTTTCGGACCCTCATGGGTGGTGCCGTGCCTATCCGAGGAACTTGTCGCTTCCTTCTCCACTTCTTCCTCTCAAGTCGAAGCGCCTTCAACTGCAGCTAGTTTGCGGAGAGTTGCGTTAGCTTGGGTTCCTTCCTTGGCTGCTTCTCCTACTTGGCAGCTTTTCTTGAGTAAAACTGCTTCTTTTTTGATTGGCTTTTACGACAGGAATAGCCTGATTGTAATCCTTTTTCTAAAAAGTATATCAGATTCAATGTTGTATCGGGGAACCGGCTCTGTATGCTGCTAGTGTACGGTATAGGAATAGGAAGCCATCATATGGAGGGGCATCTTTCGCTTGACTTTTGTGTTGCGAGTGCATGCGTCCACCACGGTCAGGGCTTTCACAGGTATCTTGTACGTAGTTAAGGTGAAGCTTTGTTTGGTGTTGATTCTAGACTAGACTAGACTAGAAAGGAGCAGGTTTGAGCGTGTAGGCGACCATGAAGAGGCAAGCAAGCGCGGGCAAGCAAGTAGAAGAAAAGAGCAAGCAAGGAAGTGACTGAAGGAAGTCAATTCAATTGGAGTGAAGTAAGAGTTAGTTTACCCCGAGATTCAAGTAATCAGAAGTCTGTCTGTTCCCCAAGCGAAGTATCTGCAAGTGAAAAAAGAAAGATCAGAAGCACCAAGAAAACGTTATGCGCTAACGCGTAACGGCTTTCGCGGTAGTGCTGCTCAGGAGTTGCTTGTTCACAACGGCTTTCGCGCCAGTGCGCTCAGGAGTTGCTTGTTGGTTGGGACCTAAGGCTAATAAATGAATTCAGAAGCAGCTAAAGTGGTTGAAGAGAAAGTACAAAAGGGCAGGCGAACGAATCTACTATTCTATCTAATTTCTTTGAGCCGATAGCTAGTAATCTCTTAAAGCAGCTAGGGATGGGTGATGAATCTACACCCCTAGGCAAATCGAAGTGGGCCTGCCCCTATCTCTATAGTGTACTTTTTGCTTAGGCAAAAGCCACTCTCACAACATCGGGATCAGAGTAACAAAAACAAGAGGAAGCAGCGACAAAGATGGCAAGGAGGAGACTAGTAGTAATAAGAAGATGCACGAGCTGTGACCTTATCTACGTTATTGGACGATAGGGATTTGAAAAAGCTAGAGCTAGAAGAAAGAAAGAAAAGATGATATACGAGATTGAGAGATTAGGGATCAGAGTTCATAAAAGGCGCTAGCCAGTCCCAAGGTCAGGAAAGGGAAGGAAAGAGCTGCCCTTGAAAGGACATATCTAGCCAAAGCAAACAGAGAAAAGGCAAATCGTCCTTTCGACTGGTTGGAGAGGAGAGAAAGAGTGAAGAGTCCCGACCATCATTAAGGGAATTGAGTACGGGATAACAGGAGCCTAAAGCCAAAAGGAAAGCACAGGATAACATTCTGTAGTTCTTCTAACCTTCTATTGATAGATTATTAGGACTCTACTCCGCCAAAGCAAAGGAAAGACTGGATAACTTTGACTTTCTTCAACAACCAAACTGAAAGCATTGAATGGGGGACATGAAACCAGAGCGAGAGAAAGTCCCAGGACAGGGGAAAGAAAGACAGCTGGCACAAAAGCAACAGTAGCGCTAGCGGGAAAAGAAAGAGTTGGAGATACACCTGCCACTTCCAACTATAGGAGATTTCTTGATGAGCGAGAAGAAGTCCCCCTATGACTAAGAGAGGGGATTAGCCAGAACATTAGAGATGAATAGAAGAGTCCCCTCTCTTCATTAGGGAATGGGGAGTCCGGCATCAAAGCCACAGTCTCGTAGTTGATTCTTCGGCTGATTCTTCTTTAAAGGATGCACTACGCCTGTCCGGGATTGTTCAGTGAAGCGAAGAAGGGTATTGACTCCTTAGATGATTGGATTCGAGTGTCACACTCTTTAGCTGCCGTTAAGTAGGAAGGATAGGTCTGTAGTAGTAGAAGCTTAAGGTTGTCAACTGACGTTCTGTTCCTGCTTTAAAGTGAAGCCAGCCATCCCATGGGTGGTGAGTCGAAAGGCTTTTAGCGCTGTGCTGCGGCATGGGCCCTTCAGCTTCTTAGGCAAACTCTTTCATAACCTTGTCCCTTGTGTCGTTGAGAGGAGTCTAAAGCCAGATAAGACCATTCCCTAAGGGACTTTTTCTTAGAAAGTAAGGCTGGTTGTCAATCAGAAGATCAGGCCAAAAATCGACGATTCTAGACTGGGTTGAGACATTCTTGTCGGTCAATGTGGATTTCTTGCCTGACAGATAGCCCTTTTTTTTCTAGGTAATTCAGTGACTGCCATGGGTGTGTCAGGACGATGTAAAGTCGAATTCTTTGTTATCATTCCAAGCCCGTACCTTAGCTGTTCCTTAGCTTTCGAAGAAGCTGTCCAGTATTCCAATCCGGTTAGGTTAGCATTCCAAGTCAGTTGAACTTGGTTACAGGAAATAAAGAGAAAGAATCGAGTCACCGATAGCGCATCTTTATAGATGCCAAGGAATTCGCATATAATAGATCCTTTTTGACTAGACTAAATGATTGATCTTGTCTTTCGATCGTACAGACAATTACATATAGAAAAAAATCTCGCTTTGAGATGACACGCCCAAAAAACTCCCATGCCTTTCCTGGTTCAATCAGGTCCATTTAAGAAAAGTCTCTCTTCGTTTTGGGGAGAGCGGGAGCAGTCAACAACTGAAGCAAAGCAAATGATTGTTCTAGAATGGTTATTCCTCACAATTGCTCCTTGTGATGCAGCGGAACCGTGGCAATTAGGATCTCAAGACGCAGCAACACCTATGATGCAAGGAATAATAGACTTACATCACGATATCTTTTTCTTCCTCATTCTGATTTTGGTTTTCGTATTATGGATCTTGGTTCGCGCTTTATGGCATTTCCATTATCAAAAGAATCCAATCCCGCAAAGGATTGTTCATGGAACTACTATCGAGATTCTTCGGACCATCTTTCCTAGTATCATCCCGATGTTCATCGCTATACCATCATTTGCTCTGTTATACTCAATGGACGAGGTAGTAGTAGATCCAGCAATTACTATCAAAGCTATTGGACATCAATGGTATCGGACTTATGAGTATTCAGACTATAACAGTTCCGATGAACAGTCACTCACTTTTGACAGTTATACGATTCCAGAAGATGATCTAGAATTGGGTCAATCACGTTTATTAGAAGTGGACAATAGAGTGGTTGTACCAGCCAAAACTCATCTACGTATTATTGTAACATCAGCTGATGTACCTCATAGTAGTTGGGCTGTACCTTCCTCAGGTGTCAAATGTGATGCTGTACCTGGTCGTTTAAATCAGATCTCTATTTTGGTACAACGAGAAGGAGTTTACTATGGTCAGTGCAGTGAGATTTGTGGAACTAATCATGCCTTTATGCGTGCGCCCGGAAACATAGGCCGACTGCTGAGCCCACTCTGGCTCAGCCGCACCACCCGGGGTGCGAGCCACCCGAGAAGCAAGCTATTACAGCGAGCGGCTGGAGCTGTAGGGAGCCGAGGAGCAAGGCAGTAGATAAGATAGAAGAAGGGGCCAGGCTCCCGGTGGAGCAGAGGAGACGGTTAGGATAACGAACTTGAAACGCGGAGCCCGAGCGGCCGGCGAGCGAGTGGTTAGTGGCCAATAGCGCCCTAGTTGATGGCATTCCTCTCTGCGGCTGGCACTCGAGGAACCACGGGGCACTCCATACAGAGCAAGCAAGTCTTAGGTCTTAGGGATGAGACGCCCGCGCAAGGACCTCAATTCTCATTAGGAGGTCGAACCAAGGACCTATGGAAGTCGGGGCTACCCCGTCCCCATGGGCAACGCAACAGTGTCCTGAGGGAGGAGTTTAGAGGCCTTATAGTAGCACGGACTTCTTTTTCTTTCTAGGCCATGCGAAGGGGGCCAGTCCAAGATCGTACTGTTCCTCTACAAAGACAAACAGACGCTCTCAACGACTAGGCGCCACTCTCTTTCTGATCCAGCTTCTTCATGATTTCGTGCCACGGTGAACAAACAAAAAAAAAAGAGGGCCGTCTCGGCGGAAGGAGAAGGACCTGCAACGGCAGAGACTACTGATCCTCTTCTTGTTCTTAGCCGTCTGTTACGAGTCCGGGAAGCCTGGAATCCTAAATATGAGGGATCCCTCAAATATAGAGAAGGGCGGGCAGGGCTTCCGAAAGGGCCCCTCCCCCTCTTCCCGGTCAAGATAGATAGGAAGGAGCCCTATCAAGTTAAGGCCATAACCCGCTTATGTACGTACACCTTTGTTTCAGGGTGGGGCCGCCCTTCCTCCTGCTAATCCGGCCATTTCCGAACCTGTCTTTCCCACCCCACAATGGAAGACTTCTCAATTCTTGCGATTCCCAGCATTCTATTTTAATAATAAACTAGGGTTCCAAACCTTAGCTCGGCTAAATAGGCTCAATGATCTCTTTCTTCGATAGACCGGTCCGGCGCTCCGCGTGGTTATATTCGTACATATTCCGACTCGCCGGTCATTATGGGTCTAGTGGCATGGCGAGGCAAAGGGGGGGCAACTACGAAGCTTCGTAGACTCGACAAATCGCTCCGCTTAAAATGCAAGCAAGGTAGCTTGCCTAGTAGCGTACGTTGGCGGCAAGGAAGGAGGCATTGGAATAGACCATACATACTAAAGTAAAGAGGCATTCGGGAAGCGACTAGTCGCTTCTGGCGAAGCTTCTAGAAGGCCGACCACTATATAAAGAGATCCATATACCAGTCATGAGCGTTAGCTCATGCCTAGAGAGGCGCAGGGCTGGATCGAAGAGCTTAGTGTGAAACGCTCAGGAAAAGAGCAGAGAATGGGTTTTGCGCCCTCCGCCCCATCTTAAAAATGAAGGGCTTTGATGCCAGCAAGCAAGCATCCTTGTAGTTGTTGGGGAGTAGGGTTCCAAACCTAGTTTTTTTTAATATATACTCCTTTCTCTAATGATAAGGCTATGAGCCCTTCCTTTCAGCTGGTTTGGCTTGCCCCTTGTATAGATTGGAGCTATGAAGCTGACCTTTTATTATGAAAAGGGAAAGGGCTTTTGATGCTTGCTGCTCGCTTTCTCGCTTCCGAGAGGCGAAAGGAGCCTGACTTACGGTTTCCAAGCCTGGCGCGAAGCGAAGGGATTGGATTTCACCTATGATCAGATCAGTGGGCAACCATAGTTTACTTTTTTTATGGTGTTGTTGAAAGCGAATTTTTATTTTGAAGTAGGCCTTGCTTTTCGGAGCAGCTCCCAGCTCACAGAGGAGGTGCCGTGAAGATCTAGGAGTGTGAGAGCAGTACGAGCTGAAAGGCTCCCATACTGTTTGGAGGGCAGGGGGCATAGATGCCAAACAAACCTGACCCCTATCTATCGTCGTAGAAGCTGTTCCTAGGAAAGATTATGGTTCTCGGGTATCCAATCAATTAATCCCCCAAACCAGGGGAGCTGGTATTTGGATTTGAATTTTTTAGTGGGGTGAGGGGAAGCCACTAAATTGAAGGCTTCACTCGCTCGCTCTAACGCTCGTTTAGTAGACAGCGAGTAGAGTGCATAAGCCCCTTTAGAGATAGGGGCGAGTACTACACGAGCTCGTAAAGTCGGAACGAGCCTTGTCTACGAAGCAGAGCGACCTCGTCTTGCTTGCTTCTGGCGAAGCTTCTAGCACTAGATAATAGGCATTCTTGTATGGTAGGAATACGACTTTTTAGGCCGACGACGGAGCGATAGCGAAGCCAAGCCGTATATAAAGGCGAGCAGCCCTGATCGCAATAGCAAACGCCTACTTATAGCCCTTTCGATACGTAATCGACTTCTTGCCTGTGTGGATCACTTGATATTAGAAGCGAGGCTCGTTTTTTGCTTCCCTTGGGGGAGCCTTGCTCTCTTCGTTTAGTATTCACTTCTATCTCGGCCGGATAACTCAAAAGGTAAATAACACCTAGTTCTGCCTGCGCCCTTTAGCTAATACCTATCCTTCGTTTGTACTCAACTCAGCCCATTCCCATTCCTATTCCATCGTCGTTCTTTCCTCCAATCTTGAGAATCCAATAGTATATACCTCCTCGAAACTACTAAGAACCGATCGACTGCTCTCTTTGCGACCGGGCCGGTTCCAGCAATAGAGGGATCACGAGTAATGTAGCCTCTAACTCGATTGAATCGTAACGACACTTGAACAGATAGGCGTGGCGTGTCCCTACCAAAGAAAGAAGTTGAAACAACGCTCGTAGTTCAGGTTTTGGCCAGGAGCCGAATCAAAGCATCGAGAATGAATAACATAATAGAGCGCCCAGGTGAAATGAGAAGTAAAAAACGGGAGAGTTGGTAAAGCCTATAGCCACTACACTAATGGCATAAGCTCACAATCAGAAAGGGAGGGCAAAGTTTCTTAAACAGCAGAAAGGAATTGGATCGAAGATCCAGGTACCTAGGCCACTTGAACACTCAAAAAATGGGTGGGTTGCCCCTAGAAAATAACGCTGCTCGTCCTTCTTCAGGAGGCCGACTGAAGACGTGAAGCTAGCAATCAAAGTGTTCCTGCACACTCGAGATTGATCGACCAAAGATGCCGCAACTGGATATTAGAATTAGTATTCCGCAAACGAAGTCACTTGAATATAAGTACGGAGGATGAGGATACCTTTCTATGCCTGCTACTGGGCACCGACTGCGTCAACAACCGGTCCTTTCACCAGGCAGGCACAACTATATCTGAATGAAATGAGAGTAGACTAAAAAAAAAAGGACCTCTCACTTCCAAATAGCAAACTCTTGATTTTTCTACTTGCTGCTGATGGATAATCATACCTGAGAACCGCTCTTTCATCTAAGGATGCCTAATTTTTTGCTTACCTACCTGTCACTTGGTATAATTTTCTCTTGAAAGCAAGGAAGAATTTGGGGTGAATCATGCAGATGTGGTTTATGAGCGGGGATCCTACTTGTGTTTGTTTCCCACTTCCAGATGGGATAAGGAAGAAAAGCCAGTCGTACACTAAGGCTTATCTATCGGTTTATGTTGTACAGAAGTCTATTCTATATATGCCTATTCTGGATCATTCGAAAGGGCGGCTACTCAGTTAACAGGATTGGATGATTAGGGTTCGGTACTGAACGATGAGTGGGCCCTTTTTTATGTTGTCAAAGCGCAGATGAACCGGATTTCACTGGGTGGACCGCACTAAAAGGGAAGTAAGAATCGAGACTTTAAAAGTAAGACGTGACCTTAAATCCCAAGTATAGGAGCGGGCAGCCAATCAAGGTGCTTCTCCACACGCCCCGCCCGTTTTCTTATAGGAAAGTCTTACAGTCCTTTTGTCTTACTGAAGCCTCCCAACCCCTTTTGAATCGATCACGCACACACGTTGTGAACAAGGAATTTTCTTTCTCTAGCCCGCGCAGGGAGGTTACCTTCAAATATCTCTAAACCTTCCATTCTCTATTTTTCCTATGGAATTTCATCCGTGAAACGACCTGGCTCTACTTCAGACTTTCCATCTTTGTTTCTATGAACATATAAGAGTGAGTCATTAGTACACTAGGAGCATCTTTTAGATAACCCCATCTCTGAGCTAAACATTAGAAGATTTTTTTTTCCAACGCCTAATTCTCACTGATGATAAAGCACTTTCCTATTTTTGCAGTACTACTCACCTAAAGGAATGGATTCCCCCAGTCATTACACCGCGCGTGTCGATAACTCTTTGACATGAGATTGTGTCTCAGGCCTAGCTTTGGTAGTTGAGTTCTTCCAATAACATAAGGGCCATCGACCGCATTGCTTGGAATGACCTTCGAACGAAAAACATCTTCTTCTTGGGGCTTGCACTTGCCATGTATGTTTAGTCACTACTTTCTGTGTCTGCTTAGTCGCCAATAAGAAAATGCATAGGAAGATCTATTTCACCGAAGTCAGACTGTCTTGGATAAGCTCAGCTCAATAAATCAATCGATCATGGTATTCACGGTCCAGCCCCTATCAGCATAGATTCTGAAACAAAATGGTATTCGAGATCGGGCACCCAAGCCGGGTTCGATATCATTCAGTTCGGTTCCTCCCACCCGCGTGCATGTCTTGGCTTTCCAGAATCTCTTTAGAAATTGATATGATTCCATAGGCAGGCATGCTCCTCTATTTCGTAGTTGGGGCATGATGGCTCCATTGAAAGCTCCTGACATGGCTTGGCCGGCAAATCCTTGATCGTGAGCTCTACCAGCTTTCCTAACCATTGGGGACAGGGCTTTCCTTGCAACCTTTGAACATTAGCTCCGTTGACTGACTCATTGGCTGCACCAGCAACTTCTGATCGTCAGCTTCTCATTGCCAGCTCATGATCGCTAGGGGAATTGCCTGACTTGCACCTTCCTGAGAGACATGGGCACTTGCCCCTCAATCTCTTCCAGCGCAGGCATTTTCTCCTAGATTTCTTCGATTTCTTTCTTTCCGTGTGGTTTCCCCAAATAGGAATGATTCTTAGGTTGAGAACTCCTCTGAGCAAACCAGAACCCGTTCAACGCTAGAGAAAAGGAAAGGAGTTAGTGAGCAGTCCTCTAATAGCTCCTTTTTTGTTAGTAGGTTCGGTTTCTATCCCAGCTAGGCTTGCTAGTTGTTGAATCCGACCGGCAAGGGATCTATTTCATTGAGTCAGATAGCTCAATTTGTGCTAATCCAGCAAGCAGAATCCTCCAAAATTCAGATTAGTCTTTATCCTCCAAAGTCAGGATTTCGTCTAATAGTCAATTTTCCTCTATCTGAAGCCTATTCTACCAGCCGCAAGGAAAATGTCGGCGAATTTCAACCCTTACCCCACAGCACTTATGTAGCATCAGAAAAAAATGTCAGGAGAGCTCCCCGGACAAGGGAGAGATCCCATCCCGGGAAAGCGACCCAATGAAAACGCGCCTATGAGACTATGTATGAACCATAGGAAGATAATCGATACACTAAGAACGAGCCTAGTAGAGCGGAGTGAGCGCTTTCGAGAACTCAGCTCCTGAAAGAAGGGATTGAACCCAGTGCGTGTGGTGCCACTCAATGGAATCCTACTGAAAACGGACAACTTCAACTAACCAGTAATGTCGGCTAAGTATGGCTTAATCCTTTCAGACGTAGAATGAAAGGTATGTTTCTTATTATCGTATCGAAGAAGAATGAGGGGCAAACAAAGGAATTGATCGAGAAAGATCTCTCTTGTTACTCTTCTTCTTATTAGAAGATCCCTTGTTCTCTCTCCTTATTAGAAGGAAGATAGTAGTGATTTGATCCGCTTTGGTAACAAGAAAAAGAATCTTCTCTCTTTGAGCATAATACCAAATAATGTCAACAATTGGAAGATGTTGTTTACGTGACTGAATTGCTAGTTACACGGAGGAGTGGAAGAAGGGAGGGAGTATATTCTCGAACGAATCGAAGACGTACAACCAGGAAGTAAAGAAGTGAATATAACTGTGAGGGATGTAGTGTGCCTAGGGACAAAAGCAAAAGAAAGCTAGGACCTAACTAAGAAAGGGCGGGGCAGTCTTTCGAGGGACCTATTGTTCTTTACTAATTCTTTGAGCATTACAGATAAGGCTGTCGCAAATAGCCGGTCTTTTGTTCATAGGAGTCTATTTATCGGATCAAACTCGATTTGTTATTCTCTCTAACCAGTGAGTCAGGAAGTCAAGCAGTAACCCCTCTTTGTAGCGATTATGTGTAACCGTCATGCTTGTTCAGCTTAGAACTTTAAAAGCAGGGAAGAAAGGCGTGTTCTTTACCGAAACAGGAAGGAACGCCTTCTTGACGCATGCTAATCGAAGCATTCTAATTAACTTTGTCCATCATAGTCCCTACCTCGCTAGTGAAACGCTACGCTCACTTCCTCCCAGGAAGCAATACACCCTCGTAAATGAACCTGCTGTAACCATTATGCTCACTTATTCATTGATAAGAAAGAAAGTAGAAAAGAAGCCACAGATTCGTCTTAAGAGAACTCTAGAGCCAGCCCTTTATAGGAGTCGATATGCTACTCCAAAGTGTTCGCACTCTCACTTTTCTATATGAAGAGATTTGAATACCCCTACTTTGTACGCCTTCTTCTCACTACACACACCTCCGCTCATAATCGGAGTTAAAGCCGCGAGATTCGGCCGTGAGACTACCCAGCAGCCCTTATCCCTGGCATAGGAAAGGACCATGGTGCACTCTTTTTTTAAAACGAGGTAGGCCTTTCACCTGGGGCGATTGATCTCGCTCTTACCGTATCACTCCGCTTTCTTCGGGAACGAGAGGAAGACAAGTACCCGCCTTAGAATCGAGATCGTCGTGCATATAATCCCGGACCAACCTCTCTAATAGGGCCTTTCAGAGTAGCTTGCAACTGAACATGGGAGCACGAGTGGGGATTCATTGAGTCCCTATTACAGACGGCCATTTACCCCCAATTCCCTCAGCACTCGAGATTGAGTCACCTACGGAACTCGATAAGGCCTCCATTGAGGAAAACTGATCTACGTGTTCATAGGAGGTTCGGTCCTTAACCTGTTCCCTTTTCTTAATTGGAACAAGCACAAGTGCAGGAGAGAACTTGCACAAGATAAGCCGTACCATAGACTGTTATTGAGTAAGTACTCATCAACTCTCCTTCCCCCTGACTCAAGATCTACTTCGGGTTCATAGCGGGTCTATCTTGGCTTCCTTTCCTATGGAAAAAGTTTCATAGACATAAGAAGACAATACCGTAGCCGATGATCAACAAAGACTGGAGCAATTGAGGCTAAATTTCTTTCGTAGAAGGGTTGACCTAGCTCCACCTATTTGTGGGGCCCCAGTCTACCATCGCTACTCAAAAGTCGTAGGATCAAAGACAGGAGGCAAAGCGGAGGCTGCCTTCGACATAAAGCTACAAAAACGGCTAATAATTACCAGAACTGCCAAACCTATCGCTATCAAAGTGAAATCACCGACCGGGACATCGGCGGACTTTGTCTTATCTTAGCGACCGACAAACGACGGTGACAGCTTCAGAATAGTCTGTTGTTTACGCGAGGAACATCTAAGTGTACGTACGATAAGGATATGACTTTTCGAAATTAGCCGAAAGGGGTGGAATTCTATCATCCCTAGGGCGATCTCGATCTCTCGCTTGAACCTGATGCGAGGCCACAATCAAGGGTGTTATAAACAGAAAGTGAAGATTCTTACTCATCAGCTCCTACTTGCCCTGGCTAGTATTCTGACTCTCAGAACGTGGGAACTTATGAATGCATGGAGTTCCGAAACTGTATTCGATGATTCGATTCATCTGCCAAAAACAAAACAGTATAAGGTGACACCTTAGGCTGGTAAAGCACTTACTTGGATCCGCTGACTATGGATGTGGATGTCGCTGACGGCCAATACCAATAAAGATGAAAAGTGATTAGGTTCGACAACTGGGCGGTTAGTTAGTGGCTCAGAAGCTGGTTGTCCCTCCTCATCTTTGCCGTGACCTAGAGGTATGGAAAAAACCCTTCCCGCGAAAAAGGGCGGTTATTCTGAGCTCCCTGCTCCAACTACTGATTCGGGCTCTTATACGACACTAGAACAAGCCCCCTTTAGGATGTCTAAAGAACACTTATATAATAATATCAGGCGTACTCTTTCACTATTTCAAAGGTGGACCTTGTACCTGGGGTTGACCTTGCTCGCTTGGAATATGCCTTCCCAGACCTCCTGGTGGCTAGCTCTGCTTAGTATGGTACTTCACCACCTCACTTGGCACCATGGGCGGTGGGTGGGGAAGGTGAGGTTTATTCTCGGTCGTGTAATCTGCCAGTGGCGCTGATCCAACGGGAAAGGGTTCGGGAAGGAGTAGTCGTCCGTCTGATCAATGAAATGGCGTGACGTTATTAATAAGGGTCCCTATTGGAAAGTGAGATTTTATGGGAGAAATCTGCCCTCTTTTAGGGCGGCTTAGAATAGAATCCCTCTTTTAAAGGGCGAGTAGCACGCGCAAGCAAACCTCCCTTCTGACTTTGTAGTCACTCTTTCCCTCGGGTGTCTTTCAAACCGAGACAAGCAGGAGAATACAAATAAGAAACACAATCGGGGCAGACAAATAATGGCACGCAATCGGGTCTTCTGCTTACGCTTTCTAGTAGTCTAAGGCAGAGAGACCGCGTGGAAGTAGAAGGAGGCTCGGCACCGAGATCGAAGCGCGGTTCCATGGGTTCCTAGTTACCCTGGGAAATATAGCGTAAAATACAAAAAGCTAATATAGATATAGCTACATATAGTCGCTCGCTAATATAGTCATTAAGGTGAAAGCTTTATCCCCGTAGTGAGCGTTGATGTCATACATAGTCGAAGAATAATTATGTCGGTCATTATATGCCGCCTGGCTCTTTCCACACCCCAATCAGAGTTGAAAACCCCTTAGGGCGTAGACCCCGTTAGAAGTTAGCGAATAAGAACTCCTCCGCTCTTCAAGCTACCACCGGACCCTGACGTCCGTCTTACTACTGTCACAGGCACTAATGAGGCCTTACCTTTTATTAGGAAATTCACCGTACCCATATGCCTTTGAGACCTTGACATAGATCTGACTCCCATCCCAAAATAACCTACGTCTGTTATCTCATACGCTACCCTAACTACTATCTGTACTAACCTCTCAACAAGCATTATCATAAGTAAAGATCGAGTTGACTTGGTTCGGGTGTACGGACGAGGGAGAGTCCTCTTTTAGATCCGAGTGGTTGACCGACCTGTATGTAGAGACCAAGAATGACTGGTTCTCTCAAAAGCCCTGTCACTCCCCTTTATCCTATGAATGCCCATACCCTGAATCAAATTCATTCCTTCAAGAACTCTAGATCCGTGCCGGGGTATCAGAGCAAGTCTCTAGCTCCTATAATTCGTTTGGGAATTATGGCTAGGGAATCGAGTACTGCGGACCAACAGCAGGCCCAACAAGCACCAAAGACAACCAGGGATCGCCTCGAATTGCTTGAAGCTCAAATGGCCCATCTCGACGGGATCGTCGATGGAGTGGCACAACTAGGCGAACGCCTCGAGAACGTTGAGCACGAGTATGGTAGCTTGGCCGAAAGGATCACTGTCCTGGATGAGGACATGAGGGGCACGATGAATGTCCTTCAGGAGCAACTCGGTGACCTCGCTGCGAAAGTGAACTTGCTTATGAGGGCTATCGGTTCAGCCGACCCAAGCGTGGGCGAACGTACCAAGATCAAAGTACCGGAACACGAGCATATGGGGGAGCTCGTGATGCGAAGGAGTTGGAAAACTTCCTTTTCGATATTGATTTCGTGTAGTGAGACCCGACTCAGAAGAGGCAAAGGTAACAATGGCGACCATGTACCTCACTGGTGATGCCAAGCTATGGTGGCGCACCAAATATGCTGAGAGAGAAAGCGGTCATTCCACCATTAACTCGTGGGACGACTTTCAGCGTGAGCTGAAGAATCAGTTCCTTCCTGAGAATGTGGAGTTCATTGCTCGCCGGAAGTTGAGGCAACTCCGCCAAACTGGCACGGTGCGCGACTATGTCAAGCAATTCTCGGCCCTAATGCTTGACATCCGTGACATGTCCGAGAAGGACAAGCTGTTTTACTTCATTGTAGTACTGAAGCCCCATCTCGGTCAGGGCAGGCGACGCCCTTGCTTCATCGTATTGACTTGCTCATTGCAAGGGGAGATCCTTTCCTGTCCCCATCGGCTTGCCCCGTCGGTAGGAAAAAGATTATTCATTAATATCGGTTCAGCAATGCCTCGATGGTGAATCAATTCTCGCAAGCTTTCCGGTCTTGAATTCAGGGTAGTTAGCTGCCGGTTCCAAGTTAGCTTCACAGGCTGTGTATGCCCATGGCGCACTTGAGTTCAATCAAGATGATGCTTCTTCTGAGCAGGGGTCCTCCCCGGATTCCCTTCCCGAACTCTCGCCAAACCCAGTAGTTTACGAATTATCGGCTTCCGAACCAGTAACAGCAGCCTCATCAACTGAAGTTTTCAACTCTCCGGCAGCCATTTCTAGAGATGCCTTTGTAGGGGCCAGATCTAGATCAAGAACAGCATTAGTTTATAGGGCCTCACCGCCAAAAGGTCAATAGGGGGGTTAGGACAAGGGACAGCTACCCTAGTACATCCTGCCAAAGAGATGGCTACCTTAGGGCTTTAGGGACATATGAACGTTAGCCGGACAGGTCCAACGACGAAACAACCAGGTCTTCCGTTGTTCCTATTAGTTGGGGTTCTCCCATAGTGGGCCATCCCAGAGGGGTAACAACTATCATAGTGGTGGGTTTTCCCCCGGGCTTTCCCCTATAGTGCAGCGGAAGCAAAGCAAGCAGGAGTAGGGACAATTTCAACTGCTTCATCTGTACCTTTTTCTGCTCCTGTATCTTGGTCAACAGAATCAACAACTTCTGCTGGATATACTGCTACTGCATCAACCGACTCAACTTCTCCTGCGACTGCTACTGAACCGACTAGCTAAGCTACCTATGAACGTCTCTGCTGCTGGTGCTGGTGATGAAGGTAGTGGTGGATGGACGGGAAGGGATGTTACTGATGGCTGGCTTTGGTAGTAGTAGTGCTGTGGGCTAGCTTGGCTCTTTCTGGCTTTGCTGCTTTCTCTCTAGCTTCTGCTTCTGGTGGTACCTTGACTTCTTCCTCTCCTGCTGCCAATGAACCTCCAGCCTCTTCTGCTCTTTCAAGTTCCAGTGCTGGCGGAAGAACCTCGCTCCTGTACTCGGATCTAAGTGATCTAGCATCGAGTGGATCTAATGAGGCAAGAGAAGCAGTCGAAGGCGACTAGATTCTTCTAACCATTAAGCGGGACAAAGACCGGGGCGGGCTCTAGTAGTGGAAACCATGAATCCAATTCCTCTATTGCTCTCCCATCCACCAACCTCTCTCCTCTTCCCAATATCCAGCCAGCACTGCCCTCGAACAGAACCATCTTTCTCTCTATCTCTCGGCTTGGAAATAGCTACCAAAGAAGGAATCTGATGCACCAGTGGGTTCTCGATCGAATGAAATAACGTATCTAAAGGCCCACCTAATGGATCCAACGAAGAGCCATCAACAGAACCTCCACCAAGCTCTCAACTAATCGGGATCGACTCAACCAGATAAGCTTTCCTATGCTGGTGAGCCCACTTCTCCAAGTCCATATCTTCCGGCATCACCATTCCCAATGCATTCTCTTCCTTCCAAAGCTATCCTTTGATAGCTGGGAGACCCACTTGTTATGACGTATCTAATAGGCAGCCTGAACCCACGAATGTAGAACCCTTCAAAACCTGTACCCAAGAGGCCCTTAAATACCTGGCCAATTGCTTCACTTCCAGTCCCAGGTAACCTCCTTTCTCCGGCAGCAACTACCCGACTAATGCTTTCGATGCCTCCCTCGCAGTCAAAACTATCCTCTCCAGTGGCTAGGGCCAGAAGCCTCCTTTCCTTCAACTAATTCAAGCGATTCATGCAACCTAACAAGGGGGAAAGTCATCTCATTAGAGCAGGATTCCTCTATGTTGGGGGGCTGGCGTTACGTTATGGGTAATTAGATTCCCTACGTCTTGTTATTGTTATTGTTATGGTTGATCTAATGTTTGTTACGCAGGAGGGGAGGAGGAAATAGGAATAGATATAGAAGTCAAGGGAGTAAGCCCCCGTCCCTCGATTAGGTTTGAGTGAATGAGCCACTGCCTTTAATAGGGAGTCCCTTCCCCTTCGGTAATAGAGCAAGGGAAAGAGTCAGATAGAAAGAAGATAGGTGCGGAGTTCTTGCTTGTCTTATTGAGATGAGGATACTGGCTTGCTTTTCTTAGGAGTAAGCCAAGCAAGTCTTTATCTTTAATGATTAGCCGCATTGATTCCAATGCTTTCTTTGCCAGTTCTATTGCTTGGAGTAGATAGTTAGGCTATCGAGAAGGAATAACTACCTATCTTGCTAGCGAATCCAGGGAGGGAGATATACTAGTAACTAAAAGTCAGTAGCGAGCTAACAGGTCTGTGTTAAGGGATTAGGTTAATGAATCTATAAGATAAGTAGTAATTAATAGTAATGAGACCGCTTATTGGATCTTTAATACACCACTATACTATTGATGAGGGGAGTTCAGAAAGGGCTAGAAGGAATCAATCATTACAGGAAGAGGAGGGAGGACTTTTTTGACTTCCTACGCAGAGCGGGAAAGACAAGCGCAAATAGATGACTTCTATAAGGTCACACTGGACTTGCTAATCTCCTAGTATTTCGGCATTGACTCAAATCAAAAAGAGTTCTTTGCCTGCTCAGCCGCAACTCCTTTCAGGGTTCCAAACCTTGGTATATTTGACTGTCTGTTAGGCTTTTGAGTTGTTTCGTGTCTTGTGATGAGGGCTTGTTTTGTGAGGAAGTAAGCTTAAGCCATTCAAGGAAGTATGATCTGTTTACTTAACTTAGTAGTAGTTATGTGGTACGCAAGGGAAAGGCAGGTAGGGGTTGGGCTCAGCAAGTTCAGATAAGGTTCTGTCTCTCCCGATACAACCAAGCAAGCTGAGTCTATTGAATTCACTACTATATGATATTCCCTGCCTTTCAAGCAAGCATGGGAAATAGGAGGTTAGTGCATGATAAGTAGATGTGGAAGCAGTCCCACAAGCAAGGGACAGAGTCAGAGGAAAGGAATAGTTTCTGGAATCAGTCCCAGTCCTAAGCAAGTGAAGCGAGTCCTTTGGTTATCCCTTAAATGGGGTGGGGGATAACAACCGCTTATGCGGCCACTCCTTTCTATTGGCTTGGCCCTGTCCTACGAGGAGGACCCTGACTACGTCAGGTTTTACGAGGAACTTCAAAGAGCAGCCACACTTGGAGCCTACGACGAAGCACTGTGTAGGTTTCTTAAGGCAGGGATGCTTCAGAAGCTAAAAGAAAAAAAGAGAAATGATTTCACAGCTCCTCTTTGCCCCCTATCTAGTCTAGTAAGGCTTTGATTTACGAGGTTCTGAATACAATACAGCATTTCTGACTTAATGGATGCACTAATGGATGAGGGGTCGCGTGGGCAATTCCTGAATATCGATAGAACGTTGATCAATATTCAGGAAGAGATCGAGGTTTTTTTCCTATCTGATCTTTGTCAACACAGGACTCGGAGCCCCCTGCTCAAACAAAAGGGTACGGAATTTTCAATTCCTTTCGGATTTCTTATAGTGGAGGGGGAGAAGACTCATTTTTCATTCTATATGGGGGGGAGCTATTGTGAAGCCTAGAGAGGCGGAAGCGGCAAATCGCTTCTACCGAGTTCCCCAACAGCAGCTTAGCTTAGTAGCTTAACTCTTTCTACTGGCGTGGCGCTGCTGGATGCTTCTGATCAATAGGAAGAGGAGGAAAAAAAAAGCTTATGATGAGCATCTATTTGAGTCGATCATTTCCAAGATCTAATTCAAGTTTTTTCTTATGTAGTGGAAACGCCTTACAATCTGAAGTTTTACGCTTAAGGGAAGAGATGTTCTTGGTGGATGCAGGACTTGGGACCCCCAGAATTTGTATGCAAGATGAGCTTACAGGAGTGCCAATCAACCGAGCCACCAGGTTTGAGAATAAGGTGGGATCCCTGGATCTAGTGGCCGGTGAATCACTGATCAAAAAGAAGATTTTGGAGAGATTCTTCATCGATCTAGTGGCCGGTGAATCACTGATCAAAGAGCGAGCAGCCGCCAGGTTTAATGATTTGGTGGGATCCACAGATGTAGTGGCTGGTGAACCGCTTCTTCTTCTTCCACGAAGATTCAGACAAAACCGAGCTTGGATGGAACTGAACAAGATTTGGCGAACGAATACAAAGGTCAAAGGCTTTATTATTGAGAAAGTAAAAGGAGGTTATTCAGTAGCCATCGCAGGTTTCATTACTTTTCTTCCATTCCGTTCTCTTAAAATGAAAAGTAAAAGGAAAAGGATATCGAATGATCGATTCACCATTGAGAGCATTAACCCCAAAAGGACGAATATTGTGGTGTTCTAACAGCGGCGGATCAAACAATAACTTGATGAGCGAAATCGAAATCTGCTGACGAAAAAAAAAAAAAAGAGCACTTTTTTCAATTCCGAAGCCTAGCGTCTCCTGATAACACTCTATCACCTTAATCCATTCTTTTGTGGAGGGTCTGGCACAAATTACTCTCGTTTTCTTTTTGCCGAGGGAAACTAAAAGAACAAAGACGTTCTTCCCCTCTGAAAAAAGTTTCTCTGGTACGGTTTTTCAAAGCGGAGATTGCTAAGTTGGAAATTGCGATCTTGCCCCAAAGCATCGCACACAGCACTCTTATTAATTGCCGATTTCCCATTTAGTAGGGGTTGCCCGAAAGGAGACCGGAAGGCGTACATCAGAGCTAGCTTTTCGAGCCAACCTATCCCGTGGACTTTCTTATCCGAAAGCCTCTCTTTGTTGAATTGATCTCTCGACTGTTCCTCGTGACGAAAGATCCCGGCCTACCCCTCCGTCAGTAGCCGTTGTTTAATCGGCACCCGGGACTTCTGAATCGGTCCCTGAACCAAGAGCCCACACTTCTTTTCTTTTGTTCATCGTATTGACTTGCTTGCCAACCTACGTACGCCTTGCTCGGAAAAGGCAGTTATCCGATCGATCGATTAGATGTACTACCAAATAAATTATCCTCTTCAATATAATTCATAGTATGATCTTCTATTTCCATTTGTAGCTTCCTCAAATCATAATCAGATAACGGTTGTGCTGACTTTTTTCTTTCTAATTTAGAAATCACATCTTTATGATATTCTCCCCTATTTGTTTCTTTTACTATATGAAAATATTTATTTTTTTCAAGTACATCATAAAAAGAATTCCAAAAGAAATCCAATATCCTATCATTATTTGATGAATAATACCTCTTAGCCGACATGCCAGAAAGACGATTAGCCAACATTCCTGAAATATTGTGAACAGATCTACCATTCTTTGATGACATGAATAATCTATTCTTTGATGACATTCCTGAAATATAGTGAACTGTAGTATGACACAACATACCTTTTTTGGTTACTCTCATTCCATTCTTTGATGACATTCCTGAAATATTGTGAACAGATCTACCATTCTTTTTAGACATTCCTTCAATATAGTGAACTGCAGGATGACAATAAAACAACATACTGTTTACTCTCCCCACCCCCAACCGCATGTGTATACTGAACATAATATAAACTAGAACTAGAAATCCTTCGTTATCAGAGAGGGGCCCCTTAGTGAGCGGGGCTTTCTTAATGGATGGCTTTTAGAGATACTCCCGTTGTTTTATGCCTACCTTGTGTAATAGTTCTCTCTACGCTATAATAGGAACCCGTCACTATTATCAACTAGAGATTACCGGCTTTCCGGGGAGTTTCTCTTAAGCTCACAAGTCTGGTATGTAACAGGTACATGAAGCTTCTTTATTAAGAGTTATTAGAGATAAAGAAATAATCATAAGATATTTGTATTTATCTCATAAGAGGGACTATAATCATAGGGGTATTTTACAGCTAAAGCTTCGTGTGATGAATGTAGATTGGTTGATAAGAAACGATCTAAAGCTCAGCAAATACTACCAGAATTCTTTCTCTTCTAGATTTAGCATACCCAAAATGACAAGCAGCAAGTGGGAGATCATGACAAAGTACCTCACCCGATTCGTGTAGAAAAGACAGAAACTCTCATCGCTCATTCTTAATATGGGAATTAGAAATCAGCTATAGGCCACTTCAAGTAAGTCGTCAATTTGAGACTACAGTCCTAGCCATGTATGAAACACCTAAAGCCAAGCCATTCCGCTATCCGCTGCAAAGATCGTCAAGACGCGGGCTCGGCTCCCTATCCCTAAAAGGGAGAAAGAAAAGACCCCAGGTCGTACCCAATAATCAAAAGGAAGGAGGAGATAAAGCAGCAGGCAAAGTTGTCCTGATGACGCAGGGTTCCTATATATCATATACCATCATCTCGTCCAAAGAAGGCATGTCAGCGGGTGAACGTCTAGTTGGGACCCAGGTGAAGATCTAAAGTGCGAGCGGACATCTCTATCTTAGAAAGGCCAAAAGCACTCAAATGTTTGGAATGGGATACCAAGGACTGAAACTTCCCCTTTCTTCCTATTTCTATTTAGAAAGCTGAAACGCAATTCCTCCAATTGTGAAAGACTCCACAAAAGGATTTGACCACTCATTCTAGTTGCTATGTACACTGGGGCTAGTACATAAACTCGTGTACGCTTCAAGGGAAGGGGAAAAAAAAGACCGACGAAACATCAAAGTAGGTACGTAGTGAGCCGGTAGTTTGATCATCAGTCAAATGGATTCATCATAAGACGAGCTAATATATGAAACACTTTTCTAGGGTGTACTTGCTTTAAAGCACCTGGAATCGATGGTGTGACTGACTCCTCCTTAATAGAATAGTAGCTTCCAGTCAGAGAGGGTTTCATTGATCATCTTCGTCTTTTGCAGGAAGCATGGCTCTCACCCCCTTTCCAAGATCAGATCTTGAACCTACATTCTATTAAATCTCAGGTACCTGTCTATGTTACCATCACTTGGTTGCTTCAGAATGTACTAAATCGTCAATACTTGAAAGCACGGACTTTAGCTCCGCCTTTACAAGAATTCTTCTTGTCTTGTGAAAACAAAAAGTTATGTCATATTTGTCGGAAGACCATGTTACCGACGATTGTATGTTGAGAAAACTCGACGGAACCGCGATCAAAGGACGTACCAAACGTCTGTACAAGGACCTTATAGCAAACAGAATCACTATAAGTAGGATAGGAAACCCGCCAGAATCAGAAAGGGGGAGACCTGCGACAAACGCAACGACAACAGATTGCCCGAGATCCGCAGGGTCGTCCGATCGTTCAGTGCTTGCAATGCAAACAATGGGGACATTTTAGAAAGACTGTCCCGATAAGCCACCAGCCCTGTTGATGTGCCAGTGGTTGGGACTGGGTGATCATGATGATTCGGAGTGCCCGAAGCATAGGGTTAACCGTATTAATACGAATTAGGGATCAGATCCTGCGGCGTAGTATCGACAAGAAGACGGCTGCGCCCTCTCCTGTCGCTGAAAACAGAGAGTTCCATGCTCAAGTGAAAGAGTGACAGCCAGATACCGTTAAGGCCAGTGAAGCGCAGCCTGAGATACAGCAAGATTCTTCACTGCAAGTGAAAGCAATTAATATAGGTAGTAGTTGTATCGTCCTCTTGTATTATAAGAAGATCCCTTTCATAGTAGTTCTTCTCTTTCCCCTAGTTAGCGGACTATAAGTAGTCTCAATTGATCGACCGCTTACATCGTCCGCATCTGCTAGTCTTTCTTCCTTACGTTATCTCTTCTATTAGGAGGTGAGTGCTTCTTAGTTGGAGAGCGTGAACTTCTCTCTTTCCCTGCTATTGCCCTAGCTAGAACGAAATCATCAACTTCGGAATAGTTTCGATAGCTTCTCAAATCACCTTACCTTGATTGAGGAATCGAATTCATTTGCTTTTGCTGCGTCTGCATATCGATCGGTTTCAAAACCCTCGGTATCGGCTTAAGCCTTCCCGGATCCAACCTTCTCTGAACTCTTCTGACCCCGCCGGCCTTCTCGCCCGAGCCCTTTCTTTTCAATAGGATCAAGGTGCTCTAAGATTTCTGTTTGCATGCACTAGTATAGTAATCGATTGCTCTTTAGGAAAAACATTAGAACAACGCGGTCTCATAGGTTTCCTTATCAGCCTTCTTATGGGAGGCATGCCAACAATCTTTCGTGAAGAGCTACCCGCAGTCGGTGCGAGTTTAGCGAAGCTGGGCTCATTTATGATCCGCTGATCAAATAGCATTAGGGGCAGGATTTCTCTCCAACAAAGTAGAAGTAGGCTTTGCTTGCTCGCTATAACAGGCTGAGCTAAATGTGACAACATATCCGTGGGGTTAGTCAATCCCCTGTAAATGGGGAAAGAAGAGACGAAACTTTATTAGAAAGGGGCTCTGACCGTCAGAAGTTTGAAGTTTTCTGTGATGTTTATCAGAATCAATGGCATGCGCGATATGCAGTATCGGCATTGCTAAGAAAATTGAGCTAGACCTCTGCCCGGAGAAAGCGTCGTTTCGGACCCCTCATGGGTGGTGCCGTGCCTATCCGAGGAACTTGTCGCTTCCTTCTCCACTTCTTCCTCTCAAGTCGAAGCGCCTTCAACTGCAGCTAGTTTGCGGAGAGTTGCGTTAGCTTGGGTTCCTTCCTTGGCTGCTTCTCCTACTTGGCAGCTTTTCTTGAGTAAAACTGCTTCTTTTTTGATTGGCTTTTACGACAGGAATAGCCTGATTGTAATCCTTTTTCTAAAAAGTATATCAGATTCAATGTTGTATCGGGGAACCGGCTCTGTATGCTGCTAGTGTACGGTATAGGAATAGGAAGCCATCATATGGAGGGGCATCTTTCGCTTGACTTTTGTGTTGCGAGTGCATGCGTCCACCACGGTCAGGGCTTTCACAGGTATCTTGTACGTAGTTAAGGTGAAGCTTTGTTTGGTGTTGATTCTAGACTAGACTAGACTAGAAAGGAGCAGGTTTGAGCGTGTAGGCGACCATGAAGAGGCAAGCAAGCGCGGGCAAGCAAGTAGAAGAAAAGAGCAAGCAAGGAAGTGACTGAAGGAAGTCAATTCAATTGGAGTGAAGTAAGAGTTAGTTTACCCCGAGATTCAAGTAATCAGAAGTCTGTCTGTTCCCCAAGCGAAGTATCTGCAAGTGAAAAGAAAAGATCAGAAGCACCAAGAAAACGTATGCGCTAACGCGTAACGGCTTTCGCGGTAGTGCTGCTCAGGAGTTGCTTGTTCACAACGGCTTTCGCGCCAGTGCGCTCAGGAGTTGCTTGTTGGTTGGGACCTAAGGCTAATAAATGAATTCAGAAGCAGCTAAAGTGGTTGAAGAGAAAGTACAAAAGGGCAGGCGAATCCTACTATTCTATCTAATTTCTTTGAGCCGATAGCTAGTAATCTCTTAAAGCAGCTAGGGATGGGTGATGAATCTACACCCCTAGGCAAATCGAAGTGGGCCTGCCCCTATCTCTATAGTGTACTTTTTGCTTAGGCAAAAGCCACTCTCACAACATCGGGATCAGAGTAACAAAAACAAGAGGAAAGCAGCGACAAAGATGGCAAGGAGGAGACTAGTAGTAATAAGAAGATGCACGAGCTGTGACCTTATCTACGTTATTGGACGATAGGGATTTGAAAAAGCTAGAGCTAGAAGAAAGAAAGAAAAGATGATATACGAGATTGAGAGATTAGGGATCAGAGTTCATAAAAGGCGCTAGCCAGTCCCAAGGTCAGGAAGGGAAAGGAAAGAGCTGCCCTTGAAAGGACATATCTAGCCAAAGCAAACAGAGAAAAGGCAAATCGTCCTTTCGACTGGTTGGAGAGGAGAGAAAGAGTGAAGAGTCCCGACCATCATTAAGGGAATTGAGTACGGGATAACAGGAGCCTAAAGCCAAAAAGGAAAGCACAGGATAACATTCTGTAGTTCTTCTAACCTTCTATTGATAGATTAATAGGACTCTACTCCGCCAAAGCAAAGGAAAGACTGGATAACTTTGACTTTCTTCAACAACCAAACTGAAAGCATTGAATGGGGGACATGAAACCAGAGCGAGAAAGTCCCAGGACAGGGGAAAGAAAGACAGCTGGCACAAAAGCAACAGTAGCGCTAGCGGGAAAAGAAAGAGTTGGAGATACACCTGCCACTTCCAACTATAGGAGATTTCTTGATGAGCGAGAAGAAGTCCCCCTATGACTAAGAGAGGGGATTAGCCAGAACATTAGAGATGAATAGAAGAGTCCCTCTCTTCATTAAGGGAATGGGGAGTCCGGCATCAAAGCCACAGTCTCGTAGTTGATTCTTCGGCTGATTCTTCTTTAAAGGATGCACTACGCCTGTCCCGGGATTGTTCAGTGAAGCGAAGAAGGGTATTGACTCCTTAGATGATTGGATTCGAGTGTCACACTCTTTAGCTGCCGTTAAGTAGGAAGGATAGGTCTGTAGTAGTAGAAGCTTAAGGTTGTCAACTGACGTTCTGTTCCTGCTTTAAAGTGAAGCCAGCCATCCCATGGGTGGTGAGTCGAAAGGCTTTTAGCGCTGTGCTGCGGCATGGGCCCTTCAGCTTCTTAGGCAAACTCTTTCATAACCTTGTCCCTTGTGTCGTTGAGAGGAGTCTAAAGCCAGATAAGACCATTCCCTAAGGGACTTTTTCTTAGAAAGTAAGGCTGGTTGTCAATCAGAAGATCAGGCCAAAATCGACGATTCTAGACTGGGTTGAGACATTCTTGTCGGTCAATGTGGATTTCTTGCCTGACAGATAGCCCTTTTTTTTCTAGGTAATTCAGTGACTGCCATGGGTGTGTCAGGACGATGTAAAGTCGAATTCTTTGTTATCATTCCAAGCCCGTACCTTAGCTGTTCCTTAGCTTTCGAAGAAGCTGTCCAGTATTCCAATCCGGTTAGGTTAGCATTCCAAGTCAGTTGAACTTGGTTACAGGGAAATAAAGAGAAAGAATCGAGTCACCGATAGCGCATCTTTATAGATGCCAAGGAATTCGCATATAATAGATCCTTTTTGACTAGACTAAATGATTGATCTTGTCTTTCGATCGTACAGACAATTACATATAGAAAAAAATCTCGCTTTGAGATGACACGCCCAAAAACTCCCATGCCTTTCCTGGTTCAATCAGGTCCATTTAAGAAAAGTCTCTCTTCGTTTTGGGGAGAGCGGAGCAGTCAACAACTGAAGCAAAGCAAATGATTGTTCTAGAATGGTTATTCCTCACAATTGCTCCTTGTGATGCAGCGGAACCGTGGCAATTAGGATCTCAAGACGCAGCAACACCTATGATGCAAGGAATAATAGACTTACATCACGATATCTTTTTCTTCCTCATTCTGATTTTGGTTTTCGTATTATGGATCTTGGTTCGCGCTTTATGGCATTTCCATTATCAAAAGAATCCAATCCCGCAAAGGATTGTTCATGGAACTACTATCGAGATTCTTCGGACCATCTTTCCTAGTATCATCCCGATGTTCATCGCTATACCATCATTTGCTCTGTTATACTCAATGGACGAGGTAGTAGTAGATCCAGCAATTACTATCAAAGCTATTGGACATCAATGGTATCGGACTTATGAGTATTCAGACTATAACAGTTCCGATGAACAGTCACTCACTTTTGACAGTTATACGATTCCAGAAGATGATCTAGAATTGGGTCAATCACGTTTATTAGAAGTGGACAATAGAGTGGTTGTACCAGCCAAAACTCATCTACGTATTATTGTAACATCAGCTGATGTACCTCATAGTTGGGCTGTACCTTCCTCAGGTGTCAAATGTGATGCTGTACCTGGTCGTTTAAATCAGATCTCTATTTTGGTACAACGAGAAGGAGTTTACTATGGTCAGTGCAGTGAGATTTGTGGAACTAATCATGCCTTTATGCGTGCGCCCGGAAACATAGGCCGACTGCTGAGCCCACTCTGGCTCAGCCGCACCACCCGGGGTGCGAGCCACCCGAGAAGCAAGCTATTACAGCGAGCGGCTGGAGCTGTAGGGAGCCGAGGAGCAAGGCAGTAGATAAGATAGAAGAAGGGGCCAGGCTCCCGGTGGAGCAGAGGAGACGGTTAGGATAACGAACTTGAAACGCGGAGCCCGAGCGGCCGGCGAGCGAGTGGTTAGTGGCCAATAGCGCCCTAGTTGATGGCATTCCTCTCTGCGGCTGGCACTCGAGGAACCACGGGGCACTCCATACAGAGCAAGCAAGTCTTAGGTCTTAGGGATGAGACGCCCGCGCAAGGACCTCAATTCTCATTAGGAGGTCGAACCAAGGACCTATGGAAGTCGGGGCTACCCCGTCCCCATGGGCAACGCAACAGTGTCCTGAGGGAGGAGTTTAGAGGCCTTATAGTAGCACGGACTTCTTTTTCTTTCTAGGCCATGCGAAGGGGGCCAGTCCAAGATCGTACTGTTCCTCTACAAAGACAACAGACGCTCTCAACGACTAGGCGCCACTCTCTTTCTGATCCAGCTTCTTCATGATTTCGTGCCACGGTGAACAAACAAAAAAAAAAGAGGGCCGTCTCGGCGGAAGGAGAAGGACCTGCAACGGCAGAGACTACTGATCCTCTTCTTGTTCTTAGCCGTCTGTTACGAGTCCGGGAAGCCTGGAATCCTAAATATGAGGGATCCCTCAAAATAGAGAAGGGCGGGCAGGGCTTCCGAAAGGGCCTCCCCCCTCTTCCCGGTCAAGATAGATAGGAAGGAGCCCTATCAAGTTAAGGCCATAACCCGCTTATGTACGTACACCTTTGTTTCAGGGTGGGGCCGCCCTTCCTCCTGCTAATCCGGCCATTTCCGAACCTGTCTTTCCCACCCCACAATGGAAGACTTCTCAATTCTTGCGATTCCCAGCATTCTATTTTAATAATAAACTAGGGTTCCAAACCTTAGCTCGGCTAAATAGGCTCAATGATCTCTTTCTTCGATAGACCGGTCCGGCGCTCCGCGTGGTTATATTCGTACATATTCCGACTCGCCGGTCATTATGGGTCTAGTGGCATGGCGAGGCAAAGGGGGGGCAACTACGAAGCTTCGTAGACTCGACAAATCGCTCCGCTTAAAATGCAAGCAAGGTAGCTTGCCTAGTAGCGTACGTTGGCGGCAAGGAAGGAGGCATTGGAATAGACCATACATACTAAAGTAAAGAGGCATTCGGGAAGCGACTAGTCGCTTCTGGCGAAGCTTCTAGAAGGCCGACCACTATATAAAGAGATCCATATACCAGTCATGAGCGTTAGCTCATGCCTAGAGAGGCGCAGGGCTGGATCGAAGAGCTTAGTGTGAAACGCTCAGGAAAAGAGCAGAGAATGGGTTGTGCGCCCTCCGCCCCATCTTAAAAATGAAGGGCTTTGATGCCAGCAAGCAAGCATCCTTGTAGTTGTTGGGGAGTAGGGTTCCAAACCTAGTTTTTTTTTAATAATACCCTTTCTCTAATGTAAGGCTATGAAGCCCTTCCTTCAGCTGGTTTTGGCTTGCCCCTTGTATAGATTGGAGCTATGAAGCTGACCTTATTATTATGAAAAGGGGAAAGGGCTTTTGATGCTTGCTGCTCGCTTTCTCGCTTCCGAGAGGCGAAAGGAGCCTGACTTACGGTTTCCAAGCCTGGCGCGAAGCGAAGGGATTGGATTTCACCTATGATCAGATCAGTGGGCAACCATAGTTTACTTTTTTTATGGTGTTGTTGAAAGCGAATTTTTATTTTGAAGTAGGCCTTGCTTTTCGGAGCAGCTCCCAGCTCACAGAGGAGGTGCCGTGAAGATCTAGGAGTGTGAGCAGTACGAGCTGAAAGGCTCCCATACTGTTTGGAGGGCAGGGGGCATAGATGCCAAACAAACCTGACCCCTATCTATCGTCGTAGAAGCTGTTCCTAGGAAAGATTATGGTTCTCGGGTATCCAATCAATTAATCCCCCAAACCAGGGGAGCTGGTATTTGGATTTGAATTTTTTAGTGGGGTGAGGGGGAAGCCACTAAATTGAAGGCTTCACTCGCTCGCTCTAACGCTCGTTTAGTAGACAGCGAGTAGAGTGCATAAGCCCCTTTAGAGATAGGGGCGAGTACTACACGAGCTCGTAAGTCGGAACGAGCCTTGTCTACGAAGCAGAGCGACCTCGTCTTGCTTGCTTCTGGCGAAGCTTCTAGCACTAGATAATAGGCATTCTTGTATGGTAGGAATACGACTTTTTAGGCCGACGGAGCGATAGCGAAGCCAAGCCGTATAAAGGCGAGCAGCCCTGATCGCAATAGCAAACGGCCTACTTATAGCCCTCTTCGATACGTAATCGACTTCTTGCCTGTGTGGATCACTTGATATTAGAAGCGAGGCTCGTTTTTTGCTTCCCTTGGGGGAGCCTTGCTCTCTTCGTTTAGTATTCACTTCTATCTCGGCCGGATAACTCAAAAGGTAAATAACACCTAGTTCTGCCTGCGCCCTTTAGCTAATACCTATCCTTCGTTTGTACTCAACTCAGCCCATTCCCATTCCTATTCCATCGTCGTTCTTTCCTCCAATCTTGAGAATCCAATAGTATATACCTCCTCGAAACTACTAAGAACCGATCGACTGCTCTCTTTGCGACCGGGCCGGTTCCAGCAATAGAGGGATCACGAGTAATGTAGCCTCTAACTCGATTGAATCGTAACGACACTTGAACAGATAGGCGTGGCGTGTTACCTACCAAAGAAAGAAGTTGAAACAACGCTCGTAGTTCAGGTTTTGGCCAGGAGCCGAATCAAAGCATCGAGAATGAATAACATAATAGAGCGCCCAGGTGAAATGAGAAGTAAAAAACGGGAGAGTTGGTAAAGCCTATAGCCACTACACTAATGGCATAAGCTCACAATCAGAAAGGGAGGGCAAAGTTTCTTAAACAGCAGAAAGGAATTGGATCGAAGATCCAGGTACCTAGGCCACTTGAACACTCAAAAATGGGTGGGTTGCCCCTAGAAAATAACGCTGCTCGTCCTTCTTCAGGAGGCCGGACTGAAGACGTGAAGCTAGCAATCAAAGTGTTCCTGCACACTCGAGATTGATCGACCAAAGATGCCGCACCTGGATATTAGAATTAGTATTCCGCAAACGAAGTCACTTGAATATAAGTACGGGAGGATGAGGATACCTTTCTATGCCTGCTACTGGCACCGACTGCGTCAACAACCGGTCCTTTCACCAGGCAGGCACAACTATATCTGAATGAAATGAGTAGACTAAAAAAAAAAGGACCTTCTCACTTCCAAATAGCAAACTCTTGATTTTTCTACTTGCTGCTGATGGATAATCATACCTGAGAACCGCTCTTTCATCTAAGGATGCCTAATTATTTGCTTACCTACCTGTCACTTGGTAATTTTCTCTTGAAAGCAAGGAAGAATTTTGGGGTGAATCATGCAGATGTGGTTTATGAGCGGGGATCCTACTTGTGTTTGTTTCCCACTTCCAGATGGGATAGGAAGAAAAGCCAGTCGTACACTAAGGCTTATCTATCGGTTTATGTTGTACAGAAGTCTATTCTATATATGCCTATTCTGGATCATTCGAAAGGGCGGCTACTCAGTTAACAGGATTGGATGATTAGGGTTCGGTACTGAACGAGTGGGCCCTTTTTTATGTTGTCAAAGCGCAGATGAACCGGATTTCACTGGGTGACCGCACTAAAAGGGAAGTAAGAATCGAGACTTTAAAAGTAAGACGTGACCTTAAATCCCAAGTATAGGAGCGGGCAGCCAATCAAGGTGCTTCCACACGCCCCGCCCGTTTTCTTATAGGAAAGTCTTACAGTCCTTTTGTCTTACTGAAGCCTCCCAACCCCTTTTGAATCGATCACGCACACACGTTGTGAACAAGGAATTTTCTTTCTCTAGCCCGCGCAGGGAGGTTACCTTCAAATATCTCTAAACCTTCCATTCTCTATTTTCCTATGGAATTTCATCCGTGAAACGACCTGGCTCTACTTCAGACTTTCCATCTTTGTTTCTATGAACATATAAGAGTGAGTCATTAGTACACTAGGAGCATCTTTTAGATAACCCCATCTCTGAGCTAAACATTAGAAGATTTTTTTTCCAACGCCTAATTCTCACTGATGATAAAGCACTTTCCTATTTTTGCAGTACTACTCACCTAAAGGAATGGATTCCCCCAGTCATTACACCGCGGTGTCGATAACTCTTTGACATGAGATTGTGTCAGGCCTAGCTTTGGTAGTTGAGTTCTTCCAATAACATAAGGGCCATCGACCGCATTGCTTGGAATGACCTTCGAACCGAAAACATCTTCTTTCTTGGGGCTTGCACTTGCCATGTATGTTTAGTCACTACTTTCTGTGTCTGCTTAGTCGCCCAATAGAAAATGCATAGGAAGATCTATTTCACCGAAGTCAGACTGTCTTGGATAAGCTCAAGCTCAATAAATCAATCGATCATGGTATTCACGGTCCAGCCCCTATCAGCATAGATTCTGAAACAAAATGGTATTCGAGATCGGGCACCCAAGCCGGGTTCGATATCAATCAGTTCGGTTCCTCCCACCCGCGTGCATGTCTTGGCTTTCCAGAATCTCTTTAGAAATTGATATGATTCCATAGGCAGGCATGCTCCTCTATTTCGTAGTTGGGGCATGATGGCTCCATTGAAAGCTCCTGACATGGCTTGGCCGGCAAATCCTTGATCGTGAGCTCTACCAGCTTTCCTAACCATTGGGGACAGGGCTTTCCTTGCAACCTTTGAACATTAGCTCCGTTGACTGACTCATTGGCTGCACCAGCAACTTCTGATCGTCAGCTTCTCATTGCCAGCTCATGATCGCTAGGGGAATTGCCTGACTTGCACCTTCCTGAGAGACATGGGCACTTGCCCCTCAATCTCTTCCAGCGCAGGCATTTTCTCCTAGATTTCTTCGATTTCTTTCTTTCCGTGTGGTTTTCCCAAATAGGAATGATTCTTAGGTTGAGAACTCCTCTGAGCAAAGCCCAGAACCCGTTCAACGCTAGAGAAAAGGAAAGGAGTTAGTGAGCAGTCCTCTAATAGCTCCTTTTTTGTTAGTAGGTTCGGTTTCTATCCCAGCTAGGCTTGCTAGTTGTTGAATCCGACCGGCAAGGGATCTATTTCATTGAGTCAGATAGCTCAATTTGTGCTAATCCAGCAAGCAGAATCCTCAAATTCAGATTAGTCTTTATCCTCCAAAGTCAGGATTTCGTCTAATAGTCAATTTTTCCTCTATCTGAAGCCTATTCTACCAGCCGCAAGGAAAATGTCGGCGAATTTCAACCCTTACCCCACAGCACTTATGTAGCATCAGAAAAAAAGTCAGGAGAGCTCCCCCGGACAAGGGAGAGATCCCATCCCGGGAAAGCGAAAGCCCAGAAGACCTTCTTCAATAGCTGCGGAATATGCCAGAAAGCGAAAGCCAAGAAGACCGTCTTCAATAGCCCCTGCTCCACTCCAAGAACTCATGCTCCTGAAAGAAGGTATACAATCCTATACACGAACAAGAAAGCCAAGGCAAATGAAAAGATGGCTAATCCAGTAATGTCGGCTTCGTATGGCTTAATCCTTTCAGACAGGTAGAATGAAAGGTAGTTCGCTGGATTTTTTCCAGAGGTGCTGGTTCGAATCCGGCTCGTGACAAGGCCTTTGGTCATATAATATCTCGGCGCCTCCGTTCGTTTTCTTGTTAGACGGATGACTCTCCCGCTGGTAAACATGGGATAGGATCCACTCTCAGCTGAGCTTCTTTACTGTCTCTTTTGCTGGTTGTTCAATACTCCCATCAATCAAGGGAACGTTGTGCGGTAGATCTGCCATCTGCAGCGAAGGAAGGATAAGAACAAGACTCGTGCTGAGAAAGACCATGCAAGATCAGTAGGTAAGTAAACCTTTCGTCCAAGTCCTTCTTCTATTCGTTCTTTTCTTTCTTTGAGCATCCACAGCTAAGGCTTTCGCTAAATCCCTTCTTTTGTTCATTAAGCACTCTATTTATTACGAACTGTAACGCCTTATTTATTCTCTTTAAGCAGTGAGTCAGAGTCAGCAGTAACTCCATTTGTTAAATTATGTTATGCTTCATGCTTGTTTTGTTAGAACTTTTAAAGCAGGGATTTTAGGCTTGCTCAACCGAGCAAGGAAGGATCATATTCTTAACACATGCTAATCGAAGCCTAGATAATAAACTTTGAAATTGAATCCCTAAAATCTGCAAGGAAAGCGGCTACGCGACTTGATCCAAGCAAGCACTCCACTCTCGTAATGAAGTCTCCTGTACCCATTATGCTCTCTTCTTCATTGATAAGAAAGAAAGGTAGAAAAGAAGAACCTATATAGTATAAATAAACTCTTGTTTTCCACCCGTCTTTAAGGGTCGATAGCTCTCCAAAGTTCCGACTCTCTCTTTCTATATGCAATAATTTGAATCACCTACTTGGTACGCCCCTTCTGGCACAACACACACCCCCACTCACAAGAGCACACCTGAAATTCGGATAGAGCACACCACCCTAATCCCTAAACCAAGGAAAGGACCGCGGTCATACTTTTAAACGAGATAGGCCTTACACCTGGGGCGATTGATCGATTCTGCCGTTGACTCGAATTCTTCGGGAACGAAGGATACCAGTACCAGACTAATAGAATAGAATCGTCGAGCACTATAATCCGACGGACCGACCTAGTGATAGGAAGAGAAAGAGTAGCTCGCAACTCGCAACTGGCGAGCGATCGATTGGGGATTGATTGAGTGCCCTATTACAGAAGGCCGATGGGTAGACCCAATATCTATCAGTACTCGCGATCTGGGGAGTACCTAGGGAACTTATAAGGCCTCTACATTGAGGGAAAACCTGCTCTACGTGAAAAAGGAGAAGTTAACTTTTGCATAACCTCTGTTCTGTTTTCCTTGGGCATTGGAACAATCACAAGTGCAGGAAAGAACTTGTTGATATAAGAAGATCTCTTACCATATGGTCTTAAGTTGAGTATAGTACTCAGCAACAGTCATATCCCCCTGACTAAGATTTTGGACTTCTTATTCAAGCTGGAATATCTTAGCTTCATTTCCTATGGAATAAAGATCATGGAAATAAAAGACCATACCTGTTTAGCCGATGCCATAAACATAAGACTGGTAGCAATTGTAGGCTCAATTGCATTGAGAAGCCATGACATGACCAGCTGATTTGTGGAACTCCAGTCAGCCATCTTGGTCTCACTCATATTGGGGATCAGAGACAGAAGGACAGCGGGCTGATACATGAAGCTCCATAAACGCTTTCCTCCAATGAACAGACGAACCGAGCGAGCTCAATGCAAAGAACTCGAGTGAGGAGATCTGGTTACTTTGTATAATATGTAATACGAGGAGGCAATGAATATGGAATGGTTGGTTGTATACCGAGGCAATGCTAATGGAGTCAGACAAGGCGATGACTATTGACATAGCCTATAGATTTGGCAATTCATATTGTTCAATAGAAAGAGAAAGACGAGCTAAAGCCAAGCGAACAACAGCTATAACAACAAGAGTGACTCCTTCCTGTTCCTGTGGCTTAGACCCGCGGCTTGCTCACAGCGTGGTAGACGTGTTTTGCATGAAGACAGAGGCAATGCTATGATTCTTTTCAGCCAAAAGCCTATTCTTTATGGTGTGCCAGTTGCTGGTCATAATCCCTAAAAATAGAGGTAACGGGACGGACAGTAAATCAGATAAGAAGATAAGGGACGAGAGGTAGCGGTTCTGTGGTTCGGCGGGTAGAGGAGATCACTATGAAGAATAAAAGGCATCGGAAGAGGGCTTTAGCCCAAGAGGTAGCATTTGGGAACGATCCATATCAATTGGTATGAAAGCCTACAGCAAGAAAGAAGGAAAGAACGAATGATAGGAATGTAGCGGAAGAAAAAAGTTCTTTGAAGGGGGCCCACCGCCCTCCTTCGACGATCCACTGGTGAAACTATTACTTATGCTGGTATTGGCTCCCGATACCCGGTAGCGTGACCGTGGCCTCTTTCAAAGCTCAAAGCCGGAGTGCGTAAGCAAAGAAGCAGTAGTTTGCTGGATGAGAAAAAGATAATTGATAGCACAGGAAAGAGACAGAAGACGATTACGCGCATCTCTGTTGACTTCACTCATCTTACCTTTCAAAGAGACAATTCTATTCTCGGCATCTAGATAATGCTACTAGTCCTACCATAGACCTTTCCGAATAAGCATTCATTTAATGAAAAACCTGCGCTTGTTAGCAGCTGAATCGAATCACTCTCTCCTATTTCAATAGGTAAATGCCTTACTCTATCCCTATTCCTTACTGTTGACATGGGTTAATTCCTATCCGGCGGCGGTGCTAAAAGAACAATAGCGCTCAGAGGGAGAGAATGATAAATATTCCATTTCATTGCCCTCTTATCTTACATTGTCAGTAGGTCCTCATACAGAAAGAAGCGTCTTTGCGGAGAGACGCCCAGTAAGAAGGGTCTTTCCAGAATATGAATTGTCGGTTAGGTTTTATCCGAAAGATTGGAATAACCTTTTACCCTATCCTTTGGGGTAGGTGAGCCCTACATCTTATTAAGGATTATTTGTTTGCCCAAGGGAAGGGTCGCGCTCTCATGCTCCCAAGGCATGTTGATGAACCATTCCATCTGTATATTAGATTTCTGCTTTGGGCGAGTCCTTCTGAGCCTTCCTTTCTTTCTTTTGAGGAATAGTCAAGATGGGCTTGGGCTGGAAGAGAAAGAAGGATCACAACGACCGGCGTAATTGATTTTGATTTCTGGTTAGGTTTCATCAGCCTGGTTTGGTTTGCCTGAGGGCTGCGTGCGCTTATAATCTTTCTACTCCCCGGCCTTGTCCCATGCATCAGGGAGAAAGGGCTCGCCGATCTCCTTGAGGGGTGGTCGACATTGCTTCTTTGCCCGGTTTGTACTGACTTTCGGAGCGAGCAAAAGCGTACTTTGGGGCAAAACCCTGGCTCTGCAGTGCGTTATTTGATTGGTGGGGCATCTTGGATAGGGCTTTAGTCTTTTTTTTCCGAGAGATCGTGTTGTTGCTACTGCCCGCCATAAGAACAGGGCGAAATCACACAGGTTCACCTCCAGAGGGCCGATTTTCCGACTCTATCTAGACTCTTTGGACGGAAAGTTCCTTCCGCAGCTTGGCCTCACCTTACCTGGAGGAATTCCTTTGATCTTCGAGCCGATTCTCACGTTTAGGTTGGTCTTTCGTCTTTCGAATTAAAGTGTCGATTGCTTTGTGTGAAGCCACCAAATTTCACTCCTTTTATGCAGCATTTCGGCTGTAAACTCTATGACCTTTCCCCACGCACTGAGGTTCGCTAGCCATCTTCCATTGACGGGTCCCGCCAAGTCCTTTCGTTCGAAAGAAGTGCGCTTCGGGCGAAATTCCTTGCCCTTTGTTTTTCTAGTGGGCTGGTGCAGAATGAGTCTATAGTTCTGGTCTTGGGAATCTCTTCGTCCCTGCGATGATGGCTGCCAGAAGCATCGTGGGGCTTGTCAAGGTACAACTTTTCTGACGGATTTCCCACTGGAAAATCCAATCCAAGCTCTGCCTTTAGCTTTCTCCATCTGCTATCAACTGCAACCTAATTCACTCCCACTGTAAACTATTCCTACCTAGAGATAGAACCTATGGGAGAAAGAATGGTTAATAGAAGGACTGCAACGGCTACTAGACCAAAT